>OZ020620.1:28294064-28459981 GCA_963971575.1 Liopterus haemorrhoidalis
AGTTAAATTGTGGGCCTAAACTTAAGCAAAGCTTTACATTTTCAGGAATATCGGAAGTACTCAGATTTTTAACCCAGTTTTCATTGTATTGGATATTCGGTTTGCTTTCTCTTTGGATTTTGTCAAATTTCTTTATGTGTATTTCTCTCACTTTTTCAAACAGGTGTTCAAATTTGTTGTCTGCATGTTTAAAATATTGCTCAGCATTAAATCTGTCGTCGCTTAAGTTTTGAATTTCTTGCTTACCATTTATTAGGTCATATCTTAATTTATTACAAGTTTTTATGCTGTCTCTAATTTCTAGATTTAAAACACTTACCTTAAATTTATGGAGGACATCTTCGTATGGTCTCCATCTCCAGAGGTGTTGGACTCCGTTGTGGTTCCAGTTCTTAATGAAGTTTGGCAGCAGTTTTGTGGTTCTGCATCTTAGGAGGAAATTTCTTCTATTTACGGCTTTCACGTAATGTTCTTTTGTCCACTCGAATTTCTTGATCAGTTGGTAGTTTCTTCCTAATACTTGTTGCAGGGATTTATAATTACTGGATCCCATATTTCTTCAAATTATTTGGATATTTGGTTCTTGACGAGTATTATATGAAATAAAACGCGGGTTCTCTTTTATTCGTCAGTTTATTAAAATGATCTTGTCGATTTATAAAATATGAAACGTTTCGTGCATGGGTAGTATGCACATCTTCAGTCTACAATAATTAATAATGTATGAAATAAAATTACATTACATGAAAACATGATTATAAATCGTTCTTGGATACTGAATTAATACGGTCCAGTGATAACACAATCATCACGAACTGGTACCAGAAATCCACACACAGTTGGAGATACATTAATTATTTTTCCAACCATCCACACAACCAAAAAATCAACACCTTGAAGAACGTAATTGATAAGGCCATAAAATTATCTCACCCGTTGTTCAGGCCAAAAAATCTGAAAAAAGTGTCAGAGGCGTTCATAAAGGAAAATAATTACCCAAGCCGAATAGTTAAGAAGTGCATCAAGAAACGCATATGGGCCATCTACAACCGAAATACCAAACCGGAAGTGAATGATGAAGAAAAAGAAAAAACGCAATATTCCAAGTTCCCGTACCAGTACACCAGCTTCAATGGTTTTAAAAAAATATTCAAAGAGCATAACGTATCTCTCGCTTTTTCAACAAACAATAAAAACAGTAAGAATTTCACCAACTTAAAAACTAAAATCCCGAAACTTGAAAACTCAGATTTAGTATACCAAATTCCATGTGGAAACTGCAACAAATGCTACATTGGGACCACTCATCAGACCCTGAAGAAAAGATTAACACAACACAAGTCTGATACTCATTTTAAACCAAAAAGTACTGCTTTGGCCATTCATGCGAACACCCTAAAACATGAATTTAAATATGAAGATGTCAAGATTCTGGACAAAGAAATCAACACAGAAAAAAGGTTAATCTCGGAAATGTTGCATATCCAAACATCCGAAATAAATTGTGTCAATAAAAAAACAGATACGGAACAGTTAAATCAGCTGTATAAAATTTTACTATAAGATATGACATTTGTTTCGTTTAAACATATTGGTCAAGACAAGATACGTACTTAACATCACACCACATACGTACGGTGTGTCTACCACCGACATGAGTCATACCGACGAGTATATTCCAATTCTTGTCCATATTTTTCTAACGGAATTATTGGGACACGTTATCTCTGACACACAGTTTTTAACTTCGAGTTGACTACGTGGTGATTTTATTTTATCTGATTGACTGGTAAGTTGTCTCTATTTCTTTGTTTTGAAACACTTATTATTAAACACCTACTGGTTCATAAACCAATTTTCTTAATGTTACACTTTGAATATCATAACTTTGTACTAATATTTTATAATCATGTTTTCATGTAATGTAATTTTATTTCATACATTTTTAATTATTGTAGACTGAAGATGTGCATACTACCCATGCACGAAACGTTTCATATTTTATAAATCGACAAGAACATTTTAATAAACTGACGAATAAAAGAGAACCCGCGTTTTATTTCATATATATATATATATATATATATATAGAAACGTTTCATATTTTATAAATCGACAACAACATTTTAATAAACTGACGAATAAAAGAGAACCTGCGTTTTATTTCATATATATATATATATATATATATATATATATATATATATATATATATATATATATATATATATATATATATATATATATATATATATATATATATATATATATATATATTACTTTTCTGTTGATCGTCCAATTATTAAAAAATATTGTCAATCAATAAAAAATTATGAGTCGTTTTCGGTCAATACAATGTGACTATCATCACTCTACAATAAAACGTGAAATGCATCAAAATTACAATGTTACAATCTATGTTCAGAATACATTAGTGAACAGGGTTAAAAGAAAATAATATATATATATATATATATATATATATATATATATATATATATATATATATATATATATATATATATATATATATATATATATATATATATATATATGTATATATATATATATAAAATACAGAAATACTGCAAAGAAAATAAAAACAAAAATGACTTATCATGATTATCTTAAATATTAGAAATGACAAGTATATTCAAACGTAAAATGCAATAAAAAAAGAAATCAAGACAGCATACCTAAGGAGGTTTCTGGAAGTATACATAGGTTTGACAAGTATCAGGAATGCTTTCGTTGAAAACAAATACTTGGTAGCTGTGTTTATCGATATCGAGAAAGTCTATAATACTACATGGATATATGGTATTCTCAGTACGCTACATTCTTGGGAATTTCGGGGATGCTTGGTGTTCTTTATAAAAGAATTCATGTCGAACCGGCGCTTCAGTGTGCAGACCGGAAATACCCTCTGACAAATGTTCGCACTGGATAATGGGGTTTCATAGGGCTCCATACTGAGCGCTACACTAGTTTGAATTCCCATTAACGGTGCAGTTTCATGTATTAATGTATTCGATTACCTTTACAGAGTTCGATATTTGTCGACGACGTTGGTATCTTTGTCGCCGGACAAAAGACTAGTACAATTGAACGCAAACTTGATCTGACTATCAATCGTCTCGAAACATGAGCAACCGAAAATGACTTTAAACTATTGACCAGCAAAACTGTGTGTGTCCATTTTTGTAGGAAAAGGGGTATCCATCCTAATCCTACATTCACACTAAATGGATCACATTCACCCTTTTCCGATAATGCCAGATTTATGGGTCTTGTGTTTGACTCTCCTCTTGGCGGGCACAACCTGCGTATGACCCTAGTCTACAAAATAGGCGTACAGAGACTTATGACAGGAAACCAAGAGCCAATAGGCCTTTGGTCTGAGGACTTTCGACATTTTGAGCGATATTGATTTTAACATACCCGAAATGGCAAATTTCGTTTTATGTGCTGCTCCACCATGCACGATGCCGCGTCCGGTTGTGAATCTGACATTAACTAAGTTTGATAAAGACTGCGGTGCCTATCGAATACCAACATGAGTTACAAAGAACGCTGGTCCCTAGGTTCGAGGATACTGTCATTTTTATTGACAAATCAAAATCCGGAACCAGGGTTGGGTGTGTGTTTGTTGTCTTGAATCCACGTCAGCACTTTCAGTACCGTCTACACTTCATAACGAGTGTGTACACTGTTGAGCTGTACGCTATTTTCAAGGCCCTGTGTTTTGTTTTGTCAGAGCAAAGTCGGTCAAGTGTTATCTTGACAGAGAGAACTCTGAACAGTATCCAAGATCCAGATACAATACATCTTCTTGAAGTAAAGACCCGGTTGCTACTCCGCAATCTAAATGCTCAGAATGTACATCTGTTTTGGATACCGGGACATGTTGGTATTAAAGGCAACGAAGCGTCTGATGAAACTGTAACAGCTGCCAACCACTGACATATGATTGATATGTGTTTCACATTTCCAGATGACGCAAATAGCCATCTGAAACATCTGGTTTTAGCCAGGTAGCAGCATGAGTGGAGCAGCATACAGGATGTTAAGTTGAGACAGATCAAGGGAGATGTTAAACCATCTAATTCTTCCTGCAGGATTAACCACAGGGAGAAAACCACCATCACACTTCTCAGTATAGGCCACTGTTGATGAAACCATAGACACCTCCTTCGAGGTGAAGAGTCTCCTATATGTGAGCCGTTTAACACAGATTTGTCTGTGTTTCACATTTTAACTCAGTGCGTACAGCTAGAAGATGTTAGGGAGAGGTTATGTCTGTGCTATGACCTGTCAGTTGCTTTAGGTTACGACAGATTACTCATGGACAGGCTGATACTCTTCATGATAGAATCGAACTGTTTTTAGTATGAAGTTTTGCACCTTATTTTAAGGTGTTTTATTATTCAACTATAATATTCGATGGTAATTGGCGCCTTTACAGTCTCGTACCACCACCCTGGGTCTGTTCAAATTCTCGAACACTTTATCTTATTTATTTGTGTTTGTCCGTGCAAGATTTCTTTTGTTGAGAAAGTATAAAATTTTGTTTATTTTTTGTTTAATTTTTTGATTTTAAGACATATGTTATTCAGTTATATCAGCTGTATTAGGCGCAAATAGCCATCGTTGCTGTTTAAAGCAAGAAATTACATTAATGCACTTATCAGAACCTCTAAGTTCCTACCTGGATCGAAAAGTAATACAGAAATTTATATTAAAGATACAAATGATAACGTACTGAAATTTGAACCTGAAATTATAGATAGATGGGTGGAACATTTCGAGGAAATGTTCAAAATACAAGAACTTACGGACCTATCGGAAAATGAAAATTTACATGTGACTATACGAAATAGATCAATAAAATACATAAATACCGAGAAAATCACAGAATGGGGGAGAAAAGAAACAATTAAAGAGCTAAAATATGAAAAATCTACTGGTATTGACGTCTGAAATATGAAAATTGATGTGAAGTGTGAATTTTCACACATTTCAGGGTTTTGCAGGTATTTAGTAAGTGAATGATGATTATTTGGGATGCCAAAACAAATTTTATCTCAAAATATTTTTTTATGAATTTTAAATCGAATGCCTATTACCATTATTTAAGTTTTTAAAGATGTGCAGTATTTTTTTTTTATATATCAAGGTTCATAAAGATTTTGAAAATTGCGCCTATGGCTTCCATTGGTTGTTTTTAGTCATAGCTCCTCCCCTTTGATTTCGTGTACATTCAAATATATAATTAAATTATAATTTCAACAATTTCCACTGGTTATTAAATTTACGCTATTAAAAATTAAATGCAACAATTGCCAAAATATAATTAAAATTTTGAAAAAATAATTTAAACAATATAAAAATGCAAAAAAAAAAAAAATAATATTGTCTCCTCACGTAGGACTCGAACATGAGTCCGAATATGAATTCTTGGGCAGAACGCAAGTATCTTAGCCACAGCACCAAGAAACACGTTACTGTTTAGCGTATTATATAACTATAAGTTGTCAACATTATTAGCAAAAAAACACAAATAATGCTTTTTTTTCCAAAAACATAATCTGATCAAAAATTCCTGTTGAACTATTCCGGTTCACACCAATGTACATTACTTAGAATTTTTTCAGATTTTTAGTTTAAACCATCTGGGCTACAGGGTGTGGGACAAAATTTTTTTTGCACAATATTGGCAAAAATCGCTTCAAAATAATTTATTTTGCGAAAATAAAAATTTGATCGTTAATCCACGTACCAAGGGCTTTCATTTGATACCCTACTCAGAATTAAAAAAAAATATTTTTTTTTTCGATGAGCACATATTTGTTTATATTTTTAGGGGGATATGTTTTTTAGATGTTTTAGTATTTTTCCTATGTGCGGGTCAAAGAGTTGTATAAGCATGCCAAATTTCAACTCTCTAGGTTTAGCCGTTTGGCTACAATTTTTACCGAACAGACAGACAGACAGACAGACAGACAGACAGACAGACAGACAGACAGACAGACAGACGACAAAATGACGGTATAAGGGTTTTTTGGTCATACCTACAAAACCCTAAAAAAGCTATAGGTATGAAAGTCAACAGTGGTAAAACTAAGATCTTACTTATCCATCTAAAAATTAACGATACTGATACATATACAGAAGCTATACAACGCACCGATAAGTTCTAATTTTGAAATAAGTTGCATACAAAAGAAAAGAGCAAAAAAGCCATAAGCGATACAATACAAAAAGCACAAACAATATTCTCTGACGAAATTCTGGACTTCAAGAAACATAAGTTTGAAAACAGAAATTCGAATCTTTAACACTAGTGTCAAAACCAATTTTTTATGGACCTAAATTAAACTATCAAACATTGAATGATAAAAGTGGGAAAATGATTCAGGTCTTTGTTAAATGTTACCTAAGAAGAATCGTTGGTATAAGCTGGCCATATAAATACAAAAATGAGAAAATCTGAGAAAAGGTGGAGCAAGAGTCCTTAGTGCAGATCGTTAAAAGCAGAAAATCCACCGGGATTAGACACACTCTGAGAAATCTTCTTTCCGATATAACCCGGCAAAGGAATGTACATGCTGAGCATAGTGAAAAGGGTGCAATACTTTTCTGTGCAATACAAAATTTGCTGCTAAAAATAAATTAATATTGGAAGACACAATTAAAGTTTTAGTTAACTAAACTTTATTGAAGATTATAAAATAATAATAATAACGGATAGTGAAACGGTACAAAAGATACAGGATTGGCGATTCCGAAATCCACACGAACAGCCGCTGAATTGCTTTGAAGCACCCTACTACATAATATAACCTAAAACTTTGTGACCCTATTTTTTAATACACTATATGCGTGCCAAAAAAGCTGTATATGTATATCAAATTTCAATTATGTACGTTCAATATTTATCATACAGACAGACATAAGAGTGACATTTCCCGAACCTCACAAGCACATAACCCCTGTTATAAGGGTTTCTTGGTTATACCTACAAGATTTAATGACTCTAAACAACATTGTTATTTGTAAAATTATTTTTCAATTCTGATTTACGCAAGCAGTGTTTGATCCAAAGGGGTACCCGGGTGAAAATCCTCTCCCGGATAAAAATTGTATCTACAAAATTTGGCTAATCTACACCATGTAGTCTCATGTAGTCCTCCACCCGGGCTCATGTAGTGAACATGAGCCCGATAAACGTCTGTATTCAACACTGTATTTAACTACCTTCATTTTAGGCTAATTTCATTGTCTGAGAAAATATAGTTTAGTAAAAAAAATATATAAAATAAAGAAATTTAAAAATAATAAACAGTAATAAGTCAGTTTTCATTGTCAGTGGTACATCTAGTGATCATAACAAAGCTTGTAATGATCATAACGATCATCACAAAAATTATTAACTATAAATTCTGCTATAAGTTTTACTTTACCTGTAATTGTTGTCCACCTCCATTTCCATTTTGACAGTTCACACAGCTGCATGAGCTGCTACAGCTCGAACCAATTTTTCTACAGCCGCACCTCATTGTAGAACAACCGGTTTGACATGTACACTGATGACTTGAAGATGAGTCAAATGATTTCAAAGTCGAAATAAGGCTATTCTGAGTAGCGGCAACATTCCTAAATGGCTGTCAACATAAATATGAACAGCTCGTTAAGTTACTTCTTTATTAATCCATTTTACTAATATAAAATTCAAAATAATTTCATCACAAAAGATAATAGTAGTATTTATTTTCAACTTCCTACAATACTTGTAACCGGTCCTACTAGGCTAACTGTACTTATGTAGCATGAAAGAAAACGGACATTTATATGCATAGTATTGTCGCAGGGGTGATTTGACTGGTTACATTGTTCAACTTCGTCGGACCAAAGGAAATTTGTTCGCTCTATTCCTAATCCTGTAAGAAAGTGGGACAATTGCCATGATGTAAATAAGTATTATTCGCTGGAAAAATAGTCATAACTATTACCATTTCATTGGCTTTAAAGTTACTTTAACTATAGTTTCCGTTACCAGTATTACTTTACCTGAAACTTCTGTCAACCACCATTTCCATTTTTACTCTTCACACGGCAGCATGGGCTGCTGCAGCTAAAACAAATTTTCCTACAGCCACATCTAATTGTTCTCACAGCGGAAATTAATAATGGTCATAACTGTAGACCATTTGTCGAATTTTCGGGCCTGATGATCCCGTGTAGCCTGACCGCTCATGGGAAGTTCACGATGACCAATGACCGTAATACCTGATCTTGTTGAACGTTCGGACCCGATGATCCCGCGTACTCTGAATCCTTTGGGACGCGACAATTCAGTGAAGGCGATTGTGGGTATAGGTTTATCTATTATCTCCCAATTAAATTCCCACCCGTGACGAGGATCCGTAATGTCGGAGAAGAGGATTTTGTTCGTGTTGGTTGAGGGAGACTGATGCCTGCGGACAGTACGATCCCAACTTGCCTTCTTCGGCCTCAGATTCGGCAAAGACGAGAGGCTATCTGGTCCACTCAGTCAATTGGCTTGGTGGCCAGTTCACGGATAGAGTGGCTCCACCACTGTATTGTAGATGGTGAGGTGATGCAGTGCCTCTAGACAAGTATTTGGGGGTTTGAGAACGTGTATGGAGCTTGTAAGGTTCCATGGCTGGCTACTTTTTCTTCTCGAGCTGACGAACCATTCCGTGTCTACTTCTCCCGATGCTATATAACTCTGGCCTGCCTAACGCAATAAGCCGATTTGCGACTAACGTTTCCGGTGTGAGCCCCCAATGGTGGCAGGGTGATGAACTTTAATCTATAGGTATTATGACCACCCGGATGCTTGAGAAAATATCAAATTCATCTATAGTGGCACTACAGAAAAAATAAAAAAACTAAAACACTTCGTCGTGGCCTCTTTCGTCGGACGAAGGATGTGTTAGGCCAGCTGTTAAAAAGGCAGACATAAATGAGTAATTTATTGCTCCTGTGCTACGATCCTCGTCCTGAGAGCTTAGGAGGTGGGCAAAACTTTCAAGAGTTAGTTAGTTAGTTAAAATTTTTGGCGCATAGCAACAAAGGCTATTTGCGCCTAACGCAGCCCATCTAAATGACTACACTACATATTAATAACAATAAATTAAAATATTAATAAATAGATAAAATCAATAAAATAACATATACTCAATAAAAGAAATCTTGCACAGACAAACACAAATAAATAAGATATAAAGTCTGTTCGAAAATATGAACAGACTCAGGGTGATGGTAAGAGGCTGTAAAGGGGCCAATTACCATCAAATATCACAGTCAATAACTAGAAACACATTAAAATAAGGTGCAAGACTTCACACATAAAACAATAAGTTCGATTCTCTCAGGAAGAGTATCAGCCTGTCCATGAGTACCCTGTCGTCGCCTAAAGCAACTGACAGGTCATAGCACAGGCCTAACCTCTCCCTGACATCCTCGAACTGTATACACTCAGTTAAAAAGTGTAACACAGATAAATCTGTGTTACACGTCTCACAGATAGGGGACTCTTCTCCTCGAAGGAGGTGTCCATGGGTCCACCAACAGTGACCTATACGGAGGCGCGTGATGGCGGTTTCCTCCCTGCGGTTAATCCTGCAGGAAGAACCCCATGGTTTAACGTCTCCCTTAATCTGTCGTAACTTAACGTTCTGTGTGCGGCTCCACTCATGTTGCCACATGTCTAAAACCAGATGTTTCAGATGACTCTTTGCGTCATCTGGAAAAACGAAACTCACATCAATCATAGGTCTGTGAGAGGCGGCTTTTGCAGCTGCATCTGCCGCTTCGTTGCCTTTAAAACCAACATGTCCCGGTAACCAAAACAGCTCTACCCTCACATTCTGAGCATTCAGATTGTGGAGTAGCAACCGGATCTTTAGTACAAGAGGATGCACTGGATCTGGATCTTGGATACTGTTCAGAGCGCTCAGCGAGTCCGTCAAGATAACACTTGACCGACTTTGCTCTGACGAAACAAAACACAAGGCCTTGAAAATAGCGTACAGCTCAGCAGTGTACACACTCGTTATGGAGTGCAGACGGTACTGAAACTGTTGGCGTGGATTCAAAACAACGAACGCACACCCAACCCTGGTTCCGGATTTTGATCCGTCAGTAAAAATGACAGTATCCTCGAACCTAGAGACCAGTGTTCTTTGTAACTCATGTTGGTATTCGATAGGCAACGTAGTATCTTTATCAAACCTAGTTAATGTGAGGTTCACAAGTGGACGCGGTAGCGTCCATGGTGGAACAGCACACAAAACGAAACTTGCCATTTCAGGCATATTAAAATCAATATCGCCCAAAATGTCGAAAGTCCTCAG
The DNA here is from genome assembly GCA_963971575.1 of Liopterus haemorrhoidalis. Taxonomy (NCBI): domain Eukaryota; kingdom Metazoa; phylum Arthropoda; class Insecta; order Coleoptera; family Dytiscidae; genus Liopterus; species Liopterus haemorrhoidalis. The sequence goes on from OZ020620.1 coordinate 28,304,447, forward strand.
ACCAAAAGGCCTATTGGCTCTTGGTTTTCTGTTATAAATCTCTGTATGCCTATTTTGTAGAATATGGTCATACGCGGGATGATCTGGCTTGGCACTGAGTGCAGCCATATACCGCAAGGATAGAATGTTACGACGATTGTACAGTGACGGTTCCCTTGCTTCACACAACAGGCTTAGTATTGGACTGGTGCGAAATGCACCAGTGGCCAATCTAACCCCAGTGTGATGTACAGTGTCAAGAATTCTTATCTCTTGGTGTTTAGCTGACCCATAAGCTAGACATCCATAGTCCAGCTTAGAGCGCACTAGAGAACGATATAAACGCAACATGACAGTGCGGTCTGCACCCCATGTTTTGTGACTGAGGACCCGCAACAAATTGAGCGACTTTTGGCATTTTTTCTTGACGGACAAAAAATGTGCCCGCCAAGTTAGACGACTATCGAACACGAGACCCAGAAATCTGGCAGTATCGGCAAATGGTAACTGTGCTCCATTTAGTGTGAGTGTAGGATTGGGATGTACACCCCTTTTCCTACTAAAATGGACACATACAGTTTTGCTGGTAGAGAATTTAAAGCCATTTTCGGTTGCCCATGTATCGAGACGATTGATAGTCAGCTGAAGCTGACGTTCGATTGTACTAGTCTTTTGTCCGGCGACAAAGATACCAATGTCGTCGACAAATATCGAACTCTGTACAGGCAATCGAATACATGAAGCTGCACCGTTAATGGCAATCAAAAATAGCGTAACGCTCAGTATGGAGTCTTGTGGGACTCCATTGTGCAGTGCGAACATTTGTGACAGGTTATTTCCGATCCGCACCCTGAAGCGCCGGTTTGACATGCAGTCTTTTAAAAAGAACATCAAGCGTCCACGGATACCCCAAGAATGCAGAGTACGGAGAATACCATATATCCATGCAGTGTCATAGGCTTTCTCAATATCGAAAAACACAGCCACCAGGTGTTTGTTTTCAACGAAAGCATTCCTGATAGTTGTCTCTAGTCTGACCAGATGATCTGCTGTTGAGCGGTGATGGCGAAAACCGCACTGTGTGTTGGCCAGCAAGTCGTTTGATTCTAAAAACCAAATCAGACGCTTGCTGATCATTCGCTCCATGAGCTTGCAGAGACAACTGGTCAGTGATATTGGTCTATAGCTAGAGGGCAAGTGTTTATCTTTCCCGACTTTGGGGATAGGGATTATATGAGATTCCCTCCACTTGGTCGGGCACTTGCCCTCAGTCCATATCCTATTATAGACATTCAAAAGCCTAGACATAGATGATTCCGGAAGATTTCGGATCATACGATAATGAATCGCATCTGGACCAGGACAGCTATCCTTGCAGTTTGACATCGCGCTATCTAGCTCTTCACAAGAGAAAAGCAGGTTGTACACCTCATCATTTCTAGAAAATAAATTTAGAGGTATAGATTCAAGGCCTGCTTTACGAGTTAGAAACTCGGGTGGATAGTGTTTAGAGCTAGAATTGAACGCAAAATTAGATGCCAAAGTGTTAGCAATTTCGACCGCTGAGGTAACCACGTTACCATTTACTGACAGACCAGCAATGGCTGTAGTTGTATTTCGGCCGGAAATTTTCCGAACCTTCTCCCAAACTTTGGCCACTGGAGTGGTAACTGTAATGGTGGACACATATTTGCGCCATGATTCGCGCTTGCTTTCTTTCACAATCCTCTTAGCACGAGCTTTCGCTCGCTGAAAGGCTATCATGTTTTCCTCTGTTGGACAGCGACAAAATGTATTGAAGAGGTGTCTCCTTTCACGTAGCGCCAAGTCGCATTCCTCGTTCCACCAGGGAACGGGCACTCGACGGGGCTGAGTGGATGACAGCGGTATGCTGCTTCGTGATGGAATCCGTGAAATGATTCACCTCCTCGTCTACGGTCAAGTTCGGAATATCCTCATAAGAGAATGATTCTCCGAACTTGGTCCAATCTGCTTTCCGAAGAACCCACTGTGGCCAGCGGGATTCGGTAACAGTGTTAAACAGAGGCCTCAAGAGGATTGGAAAGTGATCACTACCGCATAGGTCGTGATGCACATCCCATTTGTGAACAAAGGAGCTATGGGTCCTGAAACGACGCTAAGATCTATAGCACTATAAGTACCCGTTGCTGCACAAAAGTGCGTGGGTCTGCCGTCGTTCAAAAAGCTCAAATTCAAATCATTGAACATATTCTCCAGGTGCGTCCCCGTCGATCATTCCGCACCGATCCCCAACACACATTATAGGCGTTAAAATAGCCTAATAGTATGTAAGGTGGTGGCAGTTGATCGATGACATTTACGACATCTCGAATGTCAGTTCGAACGCCAGGGGGCAAAACTTTCAAGACATGTCCCACTTGTAGCTCGTACGTTAAGAAGGTTATGCGCAAGTGGAATAAAGTCTCTGCACAAGTTGTTGGATGAAACGCTGTTATTTGAGGCAGAGACTGAGGCATCGCCTACACTACAGAAGTGCAAATTAATTGGCGAACATCATATTTTGATTCAGCAGCACAAAGCACGGAATGTAACTAGAGTAATAACGGATTGTTATCTTGCGTTCGTTACGGAGGAAGAATTCATATTGGAGATGGCATCGCAAGATGTCATTTGATGCAGAAAACTCAAATCCAGGGATGGAAAGCCTTCTACTTCAATAGTAGTGTCATTTGCCGGCGCTAGGTGTCCAGAATCGATTAGAGTGGGATAAAACGTATGAAACGTTCGTCTCTACTACCCAAATCCCCTGCGATGCCATAAATGTCACAGTTCAAAGCATTAAGGACACAGTTCAAACCGTTGTTGCAGAGGTTGTCGCAATCTGTGCCAATTGCGAACAGGACCAACCGGTTGACACGAATCCAAATGCGACATATTGCATGAATATTGCCTGCTCACCTTTACAGACCACGCATCGAGTTCACGCCACTGTCCAACGTTTTTGAAAGAGAAGGCAATACAAGACATCAAACGGCAAGAAAGACTTCCATAGAACTCCCCTGTAGTATTTGCGAAATGTCCGCACAAATGGCAGCCAAACGTACTAATAGCGTCCAGACTCAGACAGAAACAGCGTACCGTACAATAACAGTACCTTATGCAGGAACATCGATATCGACATCATTGGATACCAATGAGAACAAAACAATAAAAAAAAGAGTCCAGTGTACCCACAAAAATACCTGTCTACCAAGTGAATGTTAAGAAATTAGCAGTAGACCCACAACCTTAGGGTAAACAAAGAATCGTTAGGTTGCGAAAAGAGCATGTGAAGCGTGGTAATTCTCGTCAAAGACGTAATCGTGGTATAAGATCCTCTAGACATTGACGTCACTTGCCTTAGGAGACGACAGGGTACTCATGGACAGGCTGATACACTTCCTGAGGTAATCGAATTCATTGTTTTATATAGGAAGTTTTGCAATGTGTTATATATCTTGATCTGTGATATCCGGAGGTAGCTGGTCCCATTACAGGCTAATACCGTCATCTGTGTCTGTTCAGTTTTTCGAACCGGCTTTTATTCTAAATTATTTGTGTTTGTCTTTACAACATTTCTTTTATTGAGAATATGTGTAGGATTTTAACTATTTATTTATCCTTTTTATTTTATGCTCTAGTCATTTAGGTCACCATCCATTGTTGCTGTACGCCAAAAATGTTTACTAATTAACACATCTCATTGTAGAACGACCTGTCTGACATGAACATTGGTGGCTTCATGATAAAGTCAAATACTATCGATATAATACGTCTTTTGAGGTAACAAACATTAGGTCTGTTCTTTTCGCTACTTGGCGTCTACGGTTTACGGCGGCGTCAAAATTTTCTGTTCGTTTGGATTGGCAGTTTACTGAAACTCACGAAATTTTGTTCGTATCGTTAAAACAACTAATGGCAGTCAAGAAATTTTTCTACTTCTGAGCCAGTTGAATGGAAACAAATCGGCAGTAAATTGAAAATAGCTGAAAGTGTGTACTGTATTTATGATGAACATTCATATGTACAGTATATGAATGTACGATTGTAAAGTTATGTTGTACGAACTACGATTGAGAACAGGCTCGCAGCTATATTTTTTTCTAGGGGGGCTCAGAAGCCAATATTGGAGGGGGGGAGCTCACAAGACAATATTTTTTTGGGGGGTCAGGTCAGAAGCAAACATTTTTTAGGGGGGTCAGAAGCCAATATTTTTTTTGGGGGTCAGAAGCCAATATTTTTTTTTGGGGTCAGAAGCCTATTTTTTTTTTAGGAGGTCAGAAGCCAACATTTTTTAGGGGGGTCAGAAGCCAACATTTTTTAAGAGGATTAGATGCCAACATTTCTTAAGGGTCAGACGCCAACATTTTTTTAGTGGGCCAGAAGCCCAAACTATTTAAGGGCGTAAGAATACAACTTTTTTTTATTGGGGTCAGAAGCCAACATTACTTTAGGGGGGTAAGAAACCAAATTTTTTTTTAGGGGGTCAGAACCCAAAATTAATTAAGGGGGTTAGAATATAACATATTTTTAAGGGGGTCATAAGAAAACATTTTTTAGAGGGCTCAGGAACCAAAATTAATTAAGGGGGTTAGAATATAACATATTTTTTAGGGCGGTCAGAAGCCAACATTTTTTAGGGGGGTTAGAAGCCAATTCTTTTTTCGGGGGTCAGATGCAAAATTAATTAAGGGGGTTAGAATATACATTTTTTTAGGGGGGTCTGAGGCCAACATTTTTTTACGGGGGTCAAATAGAGCCTTCAAGTAACAACTGCTCACGTAACTGTTACTGAAACGAACAAAATCTGCGTTTTTAGTAAATTAAATTCTTATAGCCGCGTCTTGCAGTAAAACGCAAGGTAGCGAAAAGAACAAACCTATTTATAAGTGTACTGTGATGCAGAGTTGAATATTGCTTTATTGGCTATTTACAATTGAGCCAATTTTGTCGTGTCCAAACGAATTTATTCCGGGTACTCGTATTATTATGACCGTGTTACCGTATATGAAAGTGCAACAATGATAAAGATAAAAATAAATATTGTGAACTGGCAAATTATTGACATAATAATCATCATTTCATTGATAATCGAATGCATGTTACAAATACTACTTTACCAGTAACTGCTGTCTATTACCATTTTCATTTGCACAGTTCATACAGTTGCATAAGCAGCTGCAACTGGAAACAAGTTTTCTACGGCCTCATCTCATTGTAGAACAACCAGTTTGGCATTTGTACTGGTGGCTTGCAGATAAGGTCGAATACTTTGAAGTAACACCCATTTGAACAAAATGGGCATCCCGAGGTGCCTACCAACATTATAATAACAATTTACAAGTGAAGAACTAGTTAGACATCATATAGCTGTATCATTGACCAGTTGTCTTTGCAAACTCTTGGAGCGAATGATCAGCAAGCTTCTGATTTGGTTTTTGGAATCAAACTACTTGCTGGCCAACACACAGTGCGGCTTTGGCCGCCACCGCTGAACAGCAGATCACCTGGTCAGACTAGAGACAGCTATCAGGAATACTTTCGTTAAAAACAAACACCTGTTAGCTGTGTTTTTCTATATTGAGAAAGCCTACCCGTACTCTGCATTCCTGGGGTCTCCGGGAACGCTTGATGTTCTTTATAAAAGACTTCATGCCGAATCGGCGCTTCAGGGTGCGGATCGAAAATACCCTGTCACAAATGTTCGCACTGGACAATGGGGTCCCACAGGGCTCCATACTGTGCATTACGCTATTTTTGATTGCCATTAACAGTGCAGCTTCATGTATTCGATTACCTGTACAGATTTCAATATTTGTCGACGACATTGGTGTCTTTGTCGCCGGACAATCGAACGTCAGCCTCCGCAGTCTATTAATAGTTTCGATACATGGGCAACCGAAAATAGCTATAATTCTTGGCCAGCAAAACTGTGTGTGTCCATTTTTGTAGGGAAAAGAGTGTCCATCCCAACCCTACACTCACACTAAATGGAGCACGGTTACCCTTTACCGATATTGCCAGATTTCTGAGTATCTTTTTAGATTCTCGTCTAAATTGGCGGGCACATTTTTGTCCGTCAAGAAAAAATGTCAAAATTCGCTCTATCTGTTGCGGGTTCTCAATCACAAGACATGGGTTGAAACCACACTGTCATGTTGCGTTTATATCGTTCTCTAGTGCACTCTAAACTGGATTATGGATGTCTAGTTTATGGATGGGCTATACACAAAGAGATACAAATTCTTGACACTGTACATCACACTGGGGTAAGATTGGCCACAGCTGTGTGAAGCAGGCGAACCGTCACTGTACAATCGTCGTAAAATTCTATCCCTGCGATACATACATATATACATATCTGCGTATGACCCTGTTCTACAAAATAGGCATATAGAGACTTATGAGAGAAATCCAAGAGCCAATAAGCTTTTTATCTGAGGACTTCCGACATTTTGAGTGATATTGATTTTAATTTGCCGGAAATGGCAAGTTACGTTTTGTGTGCTATTTCACCATGAATGTTATCTAGTCCGCTTGTGAATCTCACATTAACTAAGTTTGATAAAGATAGTACGTTGCCTATCGAATACCAACATGAGTTACAAAGAACACTGGTCACTAGGTTCGAGGATACTGTCATTTTTACTGGCGGATCAAAATCCGGAACCAGGGTGTGCGTTCGTTGTTTTGAATCCACGTCAACAGTTTCAGTACCGTCTGATCTCCATAACGAGTGTGTATACTGCTGAGCTGTACGCTATTTTCAAGGCCCTGTGTTTTGTTTCGCCCGAGCATAGTCGGTAAAGTGTTAAACTTGACGGACTCGCTGAGCGCTTTGAACAGTATCCAAGATCCAGTTCTAGTACATCCTCTTGTACTAAAGATCCGGTTGCTACTCTACAATCTGAATGCTCAGATTGTGAGGGTAGAGCTGTTTGGATTAAAGGCAACGAAGCGGCTGATGAAGCTGCAAAAGCCGCCTCCCACAGACCTATATTGATATGAGTTTCATATTTCTATATTTTAGAGTTCCAGATGACGCAAAGAGTCATCTGGAACATCTGGTTTTAGCCAGATGGCAGCATGAGTGGAGCAGTATTCAGAACGTCAAGTTAAGACAGATTAAAAGAGACGTCAAACCATGGGGCTTCTTCCTGCAGGATTAAACGCAGGGAGGAAACCGCTATCACACCGCCTCCGTATAGGCCACTGTTGGTGGACCCATGGACACCTCCTTCGAGGTGAAGACTCCCCTTTGTGTGAGATGTGTAACACAGACAAATCTGTGCTTTCTGTGTTACACATCTCATTTTAACTGAGTGTGTTCAGTTCGAAGATATCAGGGAGAGGTTAGGCCTGTGCTATGACCTGTCACTTGCTTTAAGTGAAGACAGAGTACTTATGGACAGGCTGATACTGTTCCTGAGAGCATTGAACTTACTGTTTTATGTTTGAGGTCTTGCACCTTTTGTTTTAATGTGCTTTATTATTAGACTGTGATATTAGATGGTAATTAGCCCCTTTATTTATTTATTTATTTATTTATTTATTTATTTATTAATTACTGCTGCCCAACAGTATTACCCAAACTGGGCAGGTACATTAATATATACATTAAATTTGAACAACAAAAGTAATACTTAAATTTACTAACAAAATTTTACTAACAAAAGTAATAATTAAAGAAACAAACTTTTCAAATAGCATATAAATAATATTGTTACAAATACATATTAAATAGTATAATACAAAATAACAAAATCCTCTGAAATTTACAATAATTTTCAATAATTTTGTAAACACAAAATTATATATAAGAAAAAGAAATCGATAAAAATGCTCTAAAAAAGTTCGAAAATTGTATCATCACGTGTATAGTATGAACACATACGATTTACAGGAGATTTGAGATGAAGGTTGATATGAGCCTGTGGAAGGTAGAATAATAGTGGATGTCTGGTTGGAATAATAGGAGCGTTGAAATTTAATCTTTGGAGGGTTAAGGGGTCATCAATTTGATTATTTAATAGTTTTTTTAAATGAAGAAGTGACTTAGTTTTACGACGCTCTGCGAGGGACACAGAACTAAAGACGTCCAGTAAAGTAGCGTAACTAAGACGTTGAGGAGGATAAGAGCCCATTATTTTGAAATAAATATATTTTAAAAATTTGTACTGTACCTTCTCTAACGTTTTTTGTTGGTTCTCGTAAATTGAATCCCAAACTACTGAACAGTATTCAACTTTAGATCTAACAAAGGCATAGTATAAGGAGAAAATGGCATTAATATTAGTGAAGTCACGTGTGTTACGAATGATGAAACCAAGCATTTTCAGTGCTGATGAAAAAATATTATCTACATGTGTCTTAAATGTTAATTTAGTATCGAAAGTTACACCCAGATCCTTGATTGTATCACAACGCTCAAGAGTAACACCAGAAATAGAATAAGAAAAGTGATTGTAGTTAATTTTCCGAGTAAATGATAAAGTTTTACATTTAGACAGATTCAGTTTAAGTTTGTTTGCGGTGCAAAAAGTACTTAGGGCATTAAGACAATCCTGAAGAATTTCACAGTCTTGAGGAGAGGAGATTTCACGAAAAATTTTAAGGTCATCAGCAAAAATTAAATGATCACTTTTAAGTACCTCACTTACATCATTTATAAATATTAAAAAAATAAGAGGTCCTAAATTTGAGCCCTGTGGTACACCTGATTCTACCAGAAATTTGGAAGTATTATAACCACGATAACTAATAAAAAGATAACGATTTGAAATATATGATGACATTAAGAATAATAATGATGGGGAGAGAAAAGTACTAAGTTTTCTAGTAACAACACTATGATCAATACTATCAAACGCCTTGCAAAAGTCAGTGTAAATGACATCTACCTGCCCTTTTTTATCAAGGGAAGATGATATGTAATGGGTGAAGTAGTTTAGATTTGAGGCAGTAGATCTGCGCTGCATGAATCCATGTTGCGAAGAAGATAAAGAACCCTGTATATTAAAATAAATTGTCCGGTATATAATGTTTTCAAATACTTTACTGAAATTACAAAGTATAGCTACTGGTCTGTAATTGTTTATAAAAGACTTGTCTCCAGATTTAAAAATTGGAGTAATGCGGCCAATTTTCCAGGCGGCAGGGAAGGTATAAGTTTTTAATGCTAAGTTGAAAATATGGAATAGTGCATCGGTAAACGGTTTTGCGCAGTCTCTAATTAAAAAATTCGGAACTAAATCGGGACCAGACGTAAAGTTATTTTTTATAGTGCGTTTAATTGAATGTTCTATATCCTGACGAGAAATATTGGAAAGAATAATTGAACTACTTGCGCCAGCTTGATTTAAGACGTCATCGACGGGAGAGGAAGGGGAAGGTGGAGTAAATGTACTTTTGAAAAAACTGGCAAAAGCAGCCTCTTACCGTCAATTTATGTTTGTTCAATTTTTGGAACAGGCTTTTCATCTTTTTTATTTTTATTTATCTGTGCAAGATTTCTTTTATTGATTTTATTTATTTATTTATTTATTGTTTAGTTCATTGTTTTTAATATTTAATGCAGTCATTTAGATCGGATTTTTTGGCGCGCAGCAACTATGGTTATTTGCGTCTAAATAGCCATAGTTGCTGCGCGGCAAAAAAATTAACAAACTAGCTATTGAGTAAGGAAATACCAACTTCCCATATTGAATGCCAATGGCCCACATTTCGAGTATGTGGGCCCACAGTCGATATATGTGTACTGTTTATACAGAGATGCATAGCGTTATTAACTACTTATCATTGAACCAACTCCATTTTGTCCAAACGAATTTATTCCTGTATTCTTAAACGTGTGTGAAAGTGCGGCAATTAAAAAGATTTAGATATATTGTGAAAATGAAAAACAGGGCAATAAGCATCATTTTATTGATATATTGATAAATAATAACTATAGTTTACGTTACAAATACTACTTTACCTGCAATTTTTGTCGACTACTATTTCCATTTTCGCAGTTCACACAGCTGCATGAGCTGCTACAGCTGGAACCAATTTTTCTACAGCCACATCTCATTGTCGAACAACCAGTCTGACATGTACACTGGTGACTTGAAGATGATGTTGAATGCGTCGATATAACGCGCTTTTGAACAGAATCATCGTCTCGTGGTGTCTGTCAACATCAATAGAACAATATATATATATATATATATATATATATATATATATATATATGAACAACTAGTTAAGTAACTGCTTTAGCTATCTCACTCAGTATGGTCAAAATCGAACTCATGTGTTATAGAAGATTATATTTATTGTCACCTCTACTCAAGAGAAGTATTAAATGTAAAGTACTGTGTAACTGCAAAACAGTGACAATAATCACCATTTCATTGACATTAATTAGTACTACTTTACCTGTAACTGTTGTCCACGTCCGTTTCCATTTTCACATTTTACACAACTGCACGAGCTGCTGCAGCTGGAGCCAATTTTTCTACAGCCGCATCTCATTGTAGAACAACCAGTCTGACATGCGCATTGGTGGCTTGAAGATGAGGTCGAATACTTCGAAGTTACACCAATTTGAACAGAATAACCATCTCGAAGTGCCTGCTAACATCAATTTTTACATGTGAAAAACTTGTTAAGTATCTGCTATAGCCATTTGAATTATTACTTTCAAAATCGAAATAATATATTTATTGTCACCTTTCTACTGTTAATGAGAGCAGTCGATCTAGATGTAAATAAATACTATGCACTGGCAAAATAATGACAACAATCACTATTTCATTGATATTAATTATTAGAAATATCAATTTTAATTAACGTTCTAAGTACTACCTTACCGCTAACTGTTGTCCACCTCCATTTCTATTTTCACAATTCACACAGTTGCATGAGCTGCTACAGCTGGAGCCAATTTTCTTACAGCCACATCTCATTGTAGAACAACCAGTCTGACATGCACACTGGTGACTTGTAGATGAGGTCGAATACTTCGATATAATAGGCCTTTGACCAGAAACATCGTCTCGAGGTGCCTACCAACATCAATAGCACAACTTATATGTGAACAATTAGTTAAGGAGTTGTATTAATAATCTGAATTATTATTGACAAAATCAAAATAATTTGTTTTGAAAGAATATGTTTTTGTGTCGTTCAATGAGACTAATTTTATAATACATAGGAGCAACGTTATAATACACGAGAAGATAACAAACATTATTATTTTAATGGTTATTTACTATGGAACTAACTTTGTTGTGCCAAACGAAGTTATTCCATATATTCTTAACCGTGTAGTAACGTGCAACAATTATAAAAATATAAATAAATATTTTGAACCAACAATTGTGACAACAATCATCATTACGTTGGCATTAAAGAAATATTAACTATAGTTTATGTTACAAGTACTACTTTACCTGTAACTGATGTCGACTACCATTCCCATTTTCACAGTTCACACAGCTACATGAGCTGCTGCAACTGGATCCAATTTTCCTACAGCCGCATCTCATTGTAGAACAACCAGTCTGACATTTACACTGGTGGCATGAAGATGAGGTTGAATACTTTGAAATAACATTCCTTTGAACAAAATTATCATCCCCAGGTGCCTGCCAACATCAAAAGAACAACTTACATGTGAACAATTAGTTCAGTTGCTGTTTTACCAATCTGATTTATTACTATGAAAATCTAAATCATGTGTCATGCAAGAATATATTTATTGTCACCTTTTTACTGTAAACCAGCAAACTAGTAACAACCATCACCATTTCATAGATATTAATTATTACAAATATTAGTTTTAATTTATGTTCTAAGACCTACTTTACCTGTAATTGCTGTCTACCTCCATTTTCACAGTTCACACAGTTACATGAGCTGCTACAGCTGGAACCAATTTCCATACAGCCACATCTCATTGTAGAACAACCAGTTTGACATGCACACAAGTGGCTTGTAGATGAGGTCGAATACTTTGATGTAACGCCCTTTTGAACAGAATCATCATTTCGATGTGCCTGCCAATAGTAAAGGAATAAATTACAAGTGAACAACTAGACAAGTAGCTGCTTTAGCCATCTGAATTATTACTGTCAAAATCTAAATAATTTGTCATGAAAGAAATTTGTATTCACCTTTCTACTGTAAATAAGGCCGGTCGGTCTAGATGTAAATAAATATTGTGCACAGAAAACTAGAAATATTAGTTTTAATTATCGTTCTAAGTACTACTTTACCTGTAACTGTTTTCCATCTCTCTTTCCATTTTCACAGTTCACACATCTGCATGAGCTGCTACAGTTAGAACCAATTTTCCTACAGCCGCATCTCATAGTAGAACAACCAGTCTGACATGCACACTGGTGACTTATAGATGTGGTCGAATACTTCGATGTAATACGCTTTTGAAAAGAGCCATCATCCCGAGCTGCCTACAAACATCAATATGACAAATAACACGTGAACAACTAGTTAAGTAGTTTTTTTAGCTATCTAAATTGTTACTGTCATAATTAATTCGTGTGTCAAAGAAGAATACAGTTAGTAAGTTAAAATGTTTGGCGCACAGCAACAAAGGCTATTTGCGCCTAACAGCCCATCTAAATGACTACACTACATATTAAAATCAATAAATTGACCAATAAATAAATTAATAAAATCATTAAAAACAGGCATACTAAATAGAAGAAATCTTGCACGGACAAATACAAACAAATAAGATAAAAAGTCTGCTCGAAAAAATGAACAGACGCAATTTGATGGTAAGAGGCTGTAAGGCGGCCAATTACCATCGTATATCACAGGCTGATAATAAAACACATTAAAATAAGGTGCAAGACTTCACACATAAAACAGTAAGTTCGATTCTCTCAGGAAGAGTATCAGCCTGTCCATGAGTACTCTGTCGTCACTCAAAGCAACTGACAGGTCATAGCACAGGCCTAGCCTCTCCCTGATATCCTCGAACTACACACATTCAGTTAAAATGTGTAACATAGACAAATCTGTGTTACACGTCTCACAGATCAGGACTCTTCACCTCGAAGGAGGTGTCCATGGGTCCACCAACAGTGGTCTATACGGAGGCTGTCGCCAGGCAGTCTGTGTACGTGCCTGACACAAAGGTTTTTTTCCGTGACGTCACAAATCCTGCACGTGCAGCTTAAGTATTTACGACTGGGTATTTCCTCGCTTCAAAATCCGAACCTATCAGAGCGCAGGATCCGAGTTAAGCCGTCACCGAACCCGGCCAATAGGAGCCGCTCGGAGTGGGGGTAAAACACCGGACTTCGAATAAAAACCCGAGCAACTAGAGAATTGGGACAGTATTCAGCAAGCTATCCAGCAGTCAACACCTACGATCTATTATCAAGTGAGTTAAAAGAAGTTATCGGTTTAACCGAATATAAAGAAAGAATTTATACACGCTATACATATTATTGTTTCATATATATTTCTTTGTTTTGTTTTTACCTACAATAACTTTTGCAAGTAACGCTGACACCCCTAAGCGGTGCTTGTGATTGTTATCTGTACTTGTCATACGTATACACAGTGCGCTGATCGCCTTCGGCGTGCCTGTGTCCCGTTCGCTGACGGTTTAGTGGACCTCGTCGATACGTATCCACGATCTTTTCTCACTTTGCCGCTTCACGATATATTTTCACATCTTCACTTCACGTCAACGCCCGTTTTCTTCACATCTTCAACCGTCTCATCTCTTCGCTTCAAGTCTACATCAGTTATCGCTACGTTGGCACCGTTCTACGTCCGTAGCCGTCTTGCCTGCCGCCGTCACGTTCGTACCCCCTGTTACGAACGCACGGCCCCACGCCGCACCAAGAAGCCAACGTCCACGCCGATTTCCGTCGTCGCCTGTTCTGTAGCGCCGCTACAGACCGCTATGACTCAGACGTCATCAACACCGAGGCCTAGCACTCACACGGCAGTTCAGCCGTTTACGCTGGCCCCCAAGAAGAGAGGTACCGAGTCGCGCCGTCTCCACGCCGCTGCGTGGAACTACCGACGTAACTTACGGGCTTGTGAAGCCTCTAGGCCGTACCAGGACCTAAAGAAGTCAGCGAGGAAGGCCCTCTACGAGGTAGACGACCCCAGGACCCGCTGTTTTCCACCGCCGACACCATCACCGCTCAAGGCGACAGCTCGCCCGCTCGTGCCGCTGTCACCCTTGTCGGGCACCACTCCGGTCTTGTCGGTCACCACTCCTACTTCGGTGGCCACCTCACCGAAAGCAGGCTGCTCTTCAGAACTACTAAAAACACCAGCTACTCCAGGAATAACTAGGAAGAACAGGAAATTACGGCGCCGCCTATTCGAGCTGTTCGGCTCTTCATCGCTGCCGTGAACACAGTGTCGAGCGACACTACCGAGCGACGAACGCCGACCAACGCATAGACCCGTCTTTTCCCTTCTTTCTCTTCCTTTCCTGTTTATTGTTATCTCTTATTAATTATTAGTCATTATCTTTGTTTTTCTCATTGTTATTATTTACCATATTATTTTTCTCTGTTAATAAAAACCATAAATCCAAACTGTCCGACTATTATTTTTCAAACCCTGGGGAACCAAGTTTTATCTTTCAGGGCATCTAGAACGGACGTGCATAGTTCAGACTCGCCGCAACGCTAGCCGCGGCCGGTAGTAGTGGCCTCTCACGCAGGGTTCGATCCCCTGGCTGAGTCCGTCCCGCAACAAGGCGTGTGATGGTGGTTTCCTCCCTCCGGTTAATCCTGCAGGAAGAACCCCATGGTTTAACGTCTCTCTTAATCTGTCTCAACTTAACGTTCTGTGTGCGGCTCCACTCATGTTGCCACATGTCTAAAACCAGATGTTTCAGATGACTCTTTGCGTCATCTGGAAAAACGAAACTCACATCAATCATACGTCTGTGAGAGGCGGCTTTTGCAGCTGCATCTGCCGCTTCGTTGCCTTTAATACCAACATGTCCCGGTATCCAAAACAGCTCTACCCTCACACTCTGAGCATTCAGATTGTGGAGTAGCAACCGGATCTTTAGTACAAGAGGATGCACTGGATCTGGATCTTGGATACTGTTCAGAGTGCTCAGCGAGTCCCTCAAGATAACACTTGACCGATTTTGCTCTGACGAAACAAAACACAGGGCTTTGAAAATAGCGTACAGATCAGCAGTGTAAACACTCGTTATGGAGTGCAGACGGTACTGCAACTGTCGGCGTGGATTCAAAACAACGAACGCACAACCAGCCCTGGTTCCGGATTTTGATCCGTCAGTAAAAATTACAGTATCCTCGAACCTAGGGACCAGTGTTCTCTGTAATATAACGTATATTACGGCCAGACTCCAGCGTCATATAGTTGGCATCCGCCAGCGTCCGCTCAGCTCTCTGATCGGTCGCTAAAAACCTAAATAGGGAAAAATATGAATTCCGTAACCACTGTGAAGTGATTCCAGCGGCTATCAGCTGTCCAGGGCAAGGTAGAAGGCCGCCAGCCCAGTCTAGAGGTAGATGTGACTATGCAGGGTGGTCCTGTAATTACCAATACCTATGTGCGGCCTAAAATTTATACGGCGCCAGTCAC
Organism: Liopterus haemorrhoidalis; assembly: GCA_963971575.1. Lineage (NCBI taxonomy): Eukaryota > Metazoa > Arthropoda > Insecta > Coleoptera > Dytiscidae > Liopterus > Liopterus haemorrhoidalis. Next base: position 28,320,053 of record OZ020620.1, read on the forward strand.
CTCGCTTCTATTGCCCTAAATTCTGGAAGAAAAATAAAACCCCAGGGGAAAGGAATAGAGTTCTCGTAATAGAAACTTGTACTAACAATAAAAATTTAACGAAATTATTCACAATGAAAAGGACGTTCAAAAGGAACAATCCAACGTACTTTTACACACCAAAAAAAAATCAAAATGCTAAACAATGGATCAGACTTAACATCAGTCTGAATCCAAGCAAGACTCAAACTATTTAAACTTTATCAAAACAATAAATGATTACAAGATAACTTTCCAGCTTAACATTCCCTTTTTAAATTCGGAGTACGACAAAATTTAATATGCAAAATATCTAAAATCAAATCCAAAATGTAATTACTCTAACTCAAAAATTACTGAAAGTTAAGTACTCACGAACGGCCAAAGGAAAAAGATACAACTGAATATTTAACCGGTAATTACTTAAAATTTAAACATACAAAACAAATTAAATTAACTCTGTAATTTGTGGTACAACCACCTAGTAACGTGTGATTGGATTACTTTCGTTACAACTGCCCTAGGGCTGCGTGATCTTCTGCACGGGAATTATACCACAATGGCTTTCTACGATGAAGTGGTGACAGTATCCCTTGAGGTGATACTGTCTGAAAAGGTCCTGAAGAAGTTTAGAATCGGAAGCAAGCGCTTACCAAAACCCGATTGAAATTTTTACTACAAATTCTCTCTCGCCTTAATACTAGTGAAATCCCAGTGGGATTACTGGCCCTGCCGTCGCGATGGAATACAGAAACCCAACAGGGTCAGTATTGCTACTCTATTAAACCCCCTTTTACCCCTATACAACCCGTGGTATGCCAACAAAAAAAATCTCTGCGAGATGCAAAAAAAATTGACGGACCACCCCACCCACTTAATTATATGGAAATATAAACTTAAAAAAAAATTATTGTAAAAAAAAAGAAATGAGGACTGGCCAATGATAATAAAAAAAAAACAATGCTTGTGGCTGAGGTTCTGCCCGACTGAAGCAAACGTTAATTCCTCCCAATATTAATACAAATCCGACCCTTGATAACGTGAAAAAGCAAGTAACACGAATACCCGGCCAGGGAGTATTCACAGAAAGGGTTTAACCCGTGTGTTGGAAAGCTAGTTCACAACCTCGAGTTATCAAGGGAATAAAAAAAATGTTGACTTACGGACAGACTGAATTTACACTCGAACAAACTAATTCAACCCTGAGCGAAACTGATCTGACTACGTACGCGCCCCAACACGTTTCAGCGCGCCCGACTTATTGTAGCTTAGGGCCTTAGGTATAGGCCCACTACCTATTAGGCGTAGAAAATATCATGCTTCACAATAGGGGTGGCACCATGTGCTCACTCAACTCAAAATACAAGTACAATACATACACATTCATAAAAATGGCCAAAATTATAAGCGTCTACCCAAAAATATCTATACGGGGCGTATTACGACTCAAACAACCCGGAGGTCCGATACGCCACACTCGGAAAGATATTTTTGTTACAAATCATATAACAAATAACATAAATCAGTACTCATCTGAGTTGCAGACAATAAACAATCTCCCTGTGTCCACAGCTAGTTACAATAAATAGGATGTATACCCTCTGGACGTGTGATGCGGTGCTCACGGTTCCGCTACAAGATGCTTATTCCTTTGCGACCGGTTAAAAACTCGGATATCTTCGGAAATTATCCTTCCAGCCGATATAAAATCTCAAATAGGTATAACTTCTCAATTTTCGGCCCGTATGGTGCCGCCACTGTATGAATAACAGTTAAGAAAATACAATTAGTGAAACTGAAGACCATACAACAGTTTCGCGTGCGGAAATAAAAGAAAGGTGGTACGTTAACTCGTGGTCTGTGGCTTAGATGGCTTAAACTCCAAACATTTGATCAGAATAAATGAAAAATTTCATCCGGACATCTCCGTGTCTTCCTTACGAAAACAATATAACCCCAAGCAGTCTCCGCATAAACGAATCCCTGGATGCCTTCAATTCCTCATAGGCTATTCATGGAAATTTCACTGCACTTGGCGTTACATTTTTCTTTCTGATCAAATTTACTACAAAACACAACGTTCGGAGTTTAAGAGAACGGAAGCGGTTTTTCCAGGTGTTTTATAACATTTCTCCTTACCCCTCCCCCGTGTCCATCGCTTGCGCATTTCCAATGAAGTTGACCGCAAATGTCTACCTTGCCTTATCGCAACGACCAAATATTCCCAGGAATTTGTTTACTATTTGGATTATAAGTTCTAGTTTTTTGCGTACAAGGCAAGTGTATCATTCCAACATATTCCGCACGCTAATTGTTGTACTTTACAGGTTTTCACGAATTATTATATCCCAAAATGCCAAACAAGGTTAAATAGAAGTGTCAAAAACCAAATAACCTCAAAACTGAGTGACATTTCAAAGTATTTTGCATTCGGATGGTTAGATGTTGTACTTGTTATCATAATTGCTGTCCTCTAAGTGGGTTGACAGGACCCTAGTCAGCTGGTTTCGCAAAAATACACAATACTGTATCCTTTAACGAACTTAGAATAAGTTTTCTGTACGTAAAGTAGGTTAGCGTTTAAGTTAGTTTTCAAGCGATGTGTTTCGGCTAGAATAGACCGTAACAGTAACTCATGTTGGTATTCGATAGGCACCGTAGTATCTTAATCTAGTTAATGTGAGATTCACAAGCGCACGCGGCAGCGTCCATGGTGGAACAGCACCCATAACGAAACTTGCCATTTCGGGCATATTAAAATCAATATCACCCAAAATGTCGAAAGTCATCAGACCAAAAGGCCTATTGGCTCTTGGTTTTCTGTTATAAGTCTCCGTGTGCCTATTTTGTAGAATAGGGTTTTACGCGGGATGATCTGGCTTGGCACTGAGTGCAGCCATATACCGCAGGGATAGAATTTTACGACGATTGTGCAGTGACGGTTCGCCTGCTTCACACAGCAGGCTTGGAATTGGGCTTGTGCTAAATGCACCTGTGGCCAACCTAACCCCAGCGTGATGTGCAGTGTCAAGAATTCGTATCTCTTAGTGTTTAGCTGACCCATAAGCTAGACATCCATAGTCCAGCTTAGAGCGCACTAGAGAACGATATAAACGCAACACGATAGTGCGGTCTGCATCCCATATTTTGAGACTGATGACCCGCAACAAATTGAGCGACTTTTGGCATTTTTTCTTGACGAACAAAAAATGTGTCCGCCAAGTTAGACGACTGTCTAAAACGATCCCCAGAAATATGGCAGTGTCGGCAAATGGTAACTGTCCTCCATTTAGCGTAAGTGTAGTGTTGGGATGGACACCCCTTTTTCCTACAAAAATGGACACACACAGTTTTGCTGGTAGAGAATTTCAAACCATTTTCGGTTGCCCATGTATCGAGATGATTGATGGTCAGCTGAAGCTGACGTTCTATTGTACTAGTTTTCTGTCCGGCGACAAAGATACCAATGTCGTCGACAAATATCGAACTCTGTACAGCTAATCGAATGCAAGAAGCTGCCATTAACGGTGCAATGGCAACAAAAAATAGCGTAACGCTCAGTATGGAGCCCTGTGGGACCCCATTGTCCAGTGCGAACATTGTGACAAGGTATTTCCGATCCGCACCCTAAAGCGCCGGTTCAACATGAAGTCTTTTATAAAGAACATCAAGCGTCCCCGGAGACACCAAGAATGCAGAGTACGGAGAATCCCATAAATCCATGCAGTGTCATAGGCTTTCTCAATATCGAAAAACACAGCTACCAGGTGTTTGTTTTCAACGAAAGCATTCCTGATAGCTGTCTCTAGTCTGACCAGATGATCTGCTGTTGAGCCGAGACGGCGAAAACCGCACTGTGTGTTGGCCAGCAAGTAGTTTGATTCTAAAAACCAAATCAGACGCTTGCTGATCGTTCGCTCCATGAGTTTGCAGAGACAACTGGTCAGTGATATAGGTCTATAGCTAGTGGTCAAGTGTTTATCTTTCCCGACTTTGGGGATAGGAATTATATGAGATTCCTTCCACTCTGTCGGGCATTTGCCCTCAGTCCATATCCTATTATAGACATTCAAAATCCTTGACTTAGATGATTCCGGAAGATTTCGGATCATACGATAATGTATCGCATCTGGACCAGGAGAGCTATTCTTACACTTTGACATCGCGCTATCTAGCTCTTCACGAGAGAAAAGCATGTTATATACCTCGTCATTCCTAGAGAAGAAATTTAAAGGTTTAGATTCTAGACCTGCTTTACGAGTTAGAAACTTGAGTGGGTAGTGTTGAGAGCTAGAATTAAATGCGAAATGAGATGCCAAAGTGTTAGCTATTTCGATCGCTGAGGTAACTACGTTACCGTTTACTGACAAACCAGCAATGGCTGTAGTATTTCGGCCGGAGATTTGCCGGACCTTCTCCCAAACTTTGGCCACTGAAGTGGTAACTGTAACGGTGGACCCATATTTGTGCCATGATTCGCGCTTACTTTCTTTCACAATCTTCTTAACACGAGCTTTCGCTCGCAGAAATGCTATCATGTTTTCCTCTGTTCGACAACGACGGAATGTATCGAAGAGGTCCCTTCTTTCATGTAGCGCAGAGTCGCATTCCTCGTTTTACAAGTGAACGGGAACGCGACGGGGCTGAGTGGATGACAGCGGTATGCTGCTTTTCGCCACGCTAGTGATGGAGTCCGTGAAGTTTTTCACCTCCTCTTCTACAGTCAAGCTGTTACAGCGCGATTGCACGCGTGCCGGTGGTCGCACCGCACGATTTATCCCACGTACATTATCGTATGATCCATGCCGACACTCGGAAACCGCGAATCATTTTAATACGCGCATTTATAGCGTTTTATTGTAAAAATTCTATAAATGGGAGGATATTATTTTCTGATTAGCTTAAACTGTTCCCTTTCCACCAGCGCTATTACGAAGTTAGACGGTATAAATACAGGCAGCAAACAGGCTCAATTCACCAGTCTCAAACTGGATTTCAACACCTTCACATCATCAACTCGCAGAGTGCTGAGTTCATTCGCTCACTGCTGAGTGCTACGTTTCATCATCATCGTCACTCGCTCACTGTTCAGTCAACTCGCTCACTGCGGAATTCTACGCCATTATCATCATCGTCACTCGCTCACTGCTGAGTCAACTCGCTCACTGCGGAGTTCTACGCCATCATCATCAACGTCACTCGCTCACTGCTGAGTCCACTCGCTCACTGCTGAGTGAGCGAAAAAAAAAATTCAGTTCCAGCAACGCAATCTTGGCACGTCGACGAGGTAAGGGGTCCCACGTACGCTACGTACAGCGCACGGGTTCCGCCGCCACCTGATCCCACTGGAGGTGTCGTATGGCGATATCCTGAGGGCCATTCAGCGACATCTACTAGAGAGAGGAGACCCCAGGGCCCATTAAAACGCGCCCGAGGCGATAATTCAAGAGTCGGCTAAAACGCTTCAGGAAATCGTTAGGAAGCCAGCGCCACCAACCGCAGCTTTCGCAAGGCTCCCAGGGCTGAGAAACATCTACCTGCGCCAAAATTACCATCATGGTACTCTAACAACTCGCCCCATCGTCAGGAAGCCAACGCCACCAACCGCAGCTGCCGTAGGGCTCTTAGGGCCGAAATCAGCCGTCCTGCGCCAAAATAACCATCAGGGTACTCTAACAACTCGCCCTGCTGTCAGGAAGTCAGCGCCACCGACCAAAACTCTTATTCGACCTCCAGGGACGAAATTTATCGACTTCTGTCGAAAGGGCCTTGTTGGGGCTCAAAATCTTCAGGACAACGTCACCGACCTCGTGCCGTCCACCATCACCACCGCAAAGCCTCCAGGACCAGCTCCAGCCACTCCCAACACCAACCGCCGCACTCGGGCCCGACTCATCGAACTGTTCAGACCCAAGGCACATCCAGAGCCACTTCTTCAGAGCCACTCGCCACTCCCTTGGCCTTCTCGAGGAAGCTCCCCATTTCACGTACCCCTGACATCAAGACCGAGCAGCAGTGCCGTCTAGAGGAGCAGTTCAAGGAACTCTTCGGGCCGGTCACCCCATACCCACTCGCTACACCAGTCACGACACCGACGAAGGACGCTCGAACACTGACAACTTCCTGGTGCTGTCGCCAATAACCACAACCTGCCATCCACACACCCCAACCCTTCCCTCACTCAGTCCACTACCCCTAACGTCTTCACGCTTTACGCGAAAACGTTTGGAGTTCTAGACTGTTATTTCCCCTTATTTGTTGTTTATTTATTATCAATATCTATTATTTATGTATATTGACATATTTTATCTTCATTTCAATATCTTTCAAATACTATTTTCTTGTTTAGTTGAATTCTTTGTGTCAATAAATGTATAAAACCATATTTACTTGTCTCATTTGAACAAACCTCATTACACGTTTTCAGAGACGGTTTATTTAGGTTCACCAGCTCTTCAAGCAGGCCGCTTATTGTCCTCTACGACTGAGCAAAGCCAGGGTAAGGTGTTTACGAGTGAGACGAGGGAGAATTTGCACTACTTCTCTCAACTCGCACGGCGGTAGGGACTTCTGGACCTCTTCCGAGGTTCCTCCGCGTAACAAAGCTCGAGGTATCCTCATGAGAGAATGATTCCGCAAACTTGGTCCAATCTGCTCTCTGAAGAACCCACTGTGGCCAGCGGGATTCGGTAACAGTAATAAACTGTGGCCTTAAGGAGATTGGCAAGTGATCACTACAGCTCATCCCATTTGAAGAACGGAGTGATGGTTCCTGAAACGACGCTTAGATCTATGCTCTTACCCCCGTAAGGAAATCCGTGCGAAACACGGAGTATCCTCGAGGAGAGAATGTGTCTCTGGGGACGCTTGATGTTCTTTATAAAAGACTTCATGTCGAACCGGCGCTTCAGGGTGCAGATTGGAAATACCCTGTCACAAATGTTCGCACTGGACAATGGGGTCCCACAGGGCTCCATACTGAGCGTTACGCTATTTTTAATTGCCATTAACGGTGCAGCTTCATGTATTCGATTACCTATACAGAATTCGATATTTGTCGACGACATTGGTATATTTGTCGCCGGACAAAAGACTAGTACAATCGAAAGTCAGCTTCAGCTGACTATCAATTGTCTCGATACATGGGCAACCGAAAATGGCTTTAAATTCTCGACCAGCAAAACTGTATGTGTCCATTTTAGTAGGAAAAGGGGTGTACATCTCAATCCTACACTCACGCTAAATGGAGCACAGTTACCCTTTACCGATACTGCCAGATTTCTGGGTTTCGTGTTTGACACTCGTCTTACTTGGCGGGCACATTTTTTGTCCGTCAAGAAAAAATGCCATAAGTCGCTCAGTTTGTTGCGGATCCTCAGTCATAAGACACGGGGTGCAGACCGCACTGTCATGTTGCGTTTATATCGTTCTCTAGTGCGCTCTAAGCTGGACTATGGATGTCTAGCTTATGGGTCAGCTAAAAACCAAGAGATAAGAATTCTTGACACTGTACATCACACTGGGGTTAGATTGGCCACAGGTGCATTTCGCACCAGTCCAATACTAAGCCTGCTGTGTGAAGCAGGCGAACCGTCACTGTACAATCGTCGTGAAATTCTATCCTTGCGGTATATGGCTGCACTCAGTGCCAAGCCAGATCATCCCGCGTATGATCCTATTCTACAAAATAGGCATACAGAGATTTATGACAGAAAACCAAGAGCCAATAGGCCTTTTAGTCTGAGGACTTTCGACATTTTAAGTGACATTGATTTTAATATGCCCGAAATGGTAAGTTTCATTTTGTGTGCTGTTCCACCATGGACGTTACCGCGTCCGTTTGTGAACCTCATATTAACTAGATTTGATAAAGATACTACGTTGCCTATTGAATACCAACATGAGTTACAAAGAACACTGGTCCCTAGGTTCGAGGATACTGTCATTTTTACTGACGGATCAAAATCGGGAACCAGGGTTGGGTGTGCGTTCGTTGTTTTGAATCCACGCCAACAGTTTCAGTACCGTCTGCACTCCATAGCGAGTGGGTACACTGCTAAGCTGTACGCTATTTGTAAGGCCCTGTGTTTTGTTTCGTCAGAGCAAAGTCGGTCAAGTGTTATCTTGAAGGACTTGCTGAGCGCTTTGAACAGTATCCAAGATCCAGATTCAGTCCATCCTCTTGTACTAAAGATCCGGTTGCTACTCTACAATCTGAATGCTCAGAATGTGAGGGTAGAGCTGTTTTGGATACCGGGACATGTTGGTATTAAAGGCAACGAACCGGCTGATGTAGCTGCAAAAGCCGCCTCCCACAGACCTATGATTGATGTGACTTTCATATTTCCAGATGACGCAAAGAGTCATCTGAAACATCTTGTTTTAGCCATGTGGCAACATGAGTGGAGCAGCATACAGAACGTTAAGTTGGGACAGATTAAGGGAGACGTTAAACCATGGGGTTCTTCCTGCAGGATTAACCGCAGGGAGGTAACCGCCATCACACGCCTCCGTATAGGTCACTGTTGGTGGACCCATGGACACCTCCTTCGAGGTGAACGGTCCCCTAACTGTGAGACGTGTAACACATATTTGTCTGTGTTACACTTTTTAACTGAGTGTATACAGTTCCAGGATGTCAGGGATAGGTTAGACCTGTGCTATGACCTGTCAGTTGCTTTAGCTGACGACAGGGCACTCATACTGATACTCTTCCTGAGAGAATCGAACTTACTGTTTTATGTGTGAAGTCTTGCACCTTATTTTAATGTGTTCTAGTTATAGACTGTGATATTCGATGGTAATTGGCCCCTTTACAGCCTCTTACCATCACCCTGAGTCTGTTCAAATTTTCGAACAGACTTTTTATATTATTTATTTGTGTTTGTCAGTGCAAGATTTCTTTTATTGAGTATGCGTATCTTTAATGATTTTATTTATTTATTTATTTATTTATTGTCTAATATATTGTTTTTAATATATAGTCTAGTCATGTAAATGGGCTGCGTTAGGCGCAAATAGCCTTTGTTGCTGTGCGCCAAAAGTTTTAACTAACTAACTAACTTTTTGGAGTGAAAAATTGAAACATAATAAGTTATTATTATTGTTTTACTATTATTCTTACATGTAAACATAGATAATATAATAATAATGATACTAAAAGTTAATTTTTTCTCATAATTTCGACAGTTAATTTTTGAATATATGGATGCACAAATAATGTATTTTTTTAATACATTGGTTTTCACTACTTTGGCCATTATAAAATAAATATATTTTGTAAAAGTGTGATGAATCTCGCGGCTCGCTGGTTGGCCACCCCTGATATACATTATTTGTATGTAAAAGGGCCACCACAGAGCATCATGAAATGAGTCCGTTACATAAAATGGCGGCTCTTTATAACCTTCTTCTATCTGCAGACAGATCTATTGATATATTTAATGCAAGTTATACAAGATTTCGCAATATTGTGTTGTCACTGATGTAACTGGCTGGCGCTGTAGTTATGATCCAAGTTAAGGGTTACGTGCAAGCCAAATTAATCTGAGTAGTACAAACGGTTTTCAGTGAATTCGTGACGTTTGAGTGTGTGAACTGTGTAGTTATATTGTACTAGTACTAAGTAAAAGAAACTGTATGAACATGAATTTGTATGAAAATAACAGTTATTCTATGAAAATAGTCTCGATGTGTAGTACATATGTGCAGAACTTTTATACAACATGTTTAAAGTCTTTTTTGTATGAGTGTAGTCAGCATAATAAAGGATCACTGGTCTATGGAGTCCAATTATGATAAATAAATTGAAATAAATAAATAAATAATTAACTAAATGAATAAATAATATCTCCCTCCCGCAATCATTAAAAAATCAAGTAAGGAGTAAATAGAAACGTCATTCCAAAATCAAGTCATGAGCAAAAATTGTAAACATCAATCCAAAATTAAATGATGAGTAGAACAAAACAATGGGTCCGAAATGGGTCACCCTCTTGATGAGACGTCCGTGTACGCCGCAGATTCCATACACCCCTGGCGGCCATGAATACAACTAAATACCATATTCTAAATAATTTGTATCTTCATTTGATGTGATACTGATAAAATAAATATAAATTAATTAATGTTAGGTCGGTTATTATCGATGGAGTTGTCGAGTCTCGGACAAAAATAATAGAACTAAATTAGCTGACCAATTTCGAACTATTTTAACTCATCATCAGAGCTATAATAAAATTAAATATTTTAAGAACTTATTGATTTTCAATGATTTAATATAACTCATTTAAGAAGTAGGATATTGAGTGATTAGTAAGTAAGTATTTATTAAGTAGCTGGGATACAGATTTGGATACAAATATAGTACATAACTACGTCAAAAGGAGAACAATAATAATACAATGATTTACATTGATTTACATAGAATCACATAAAATTCATAAGCTCATTCTTATTACAATGGATAAATTCCCCAACACTGTAAAAAGCTTTGTGTACCAGAAAAGTTTTCAAACATTTTTTAAACTGATTTTTTTTTCAGTTCTCTAACTGCAATTGGTAACATATTAAACATTTTTGGGCCTATATAGCTAGGTGTATTGCTGGTAACATTATATTTAATTTTAGGTAATCTAATATTTGCATGACCTCTGGTATTATAGCCATGAACCATATTACATGTGGTAAATGCACTAACGTTTTCTTTAGTGAGGATAAAACATTAAGCAAATATAATGATGGAAATGTAAGGATGTTACATTTCATAAATAAATTTTTGCAGTGACTTCTAGGTTTTACTTTACATAGAGAACGTATAGCTCTTTTCTGTAGTTTAAAAATTCTTGGGGATTCGACCGAGTTTCCCCACATAGCAATACCGTAGGATAAAACCTACTCAATGTGAGCATGATAAACCAACTTAGCTACACTGAAAGAAACATGATAAACTAGTCTGTTTAACATAAATAAATTAGAGTGTAGCTTACTAGCTATATAGTTAACATGTTCCTTCCAGTTAAGCTGGCTATCAAGTTGGAAGCCCAAGAATTTAACAGAGTTACATTTATAGTTGTCATTGTTACTGATATGTCTGTTGTAACTAACCACCATTTTATTAGTTTTATCTGGATTTAAGGACAAATTATTACAATTGAACCATATAGTTGCTTCATTTACCGTTCTAGTAATTAATGTGTCAACTTCTTCTTGGGATACCCCTACATTCACGAAGGTAGGATCATCCGCAAACAGAATTGATAGAGCATTAACGTTACGAGGCAGATCGTTATTGTAAATCAAAAACAATAAAGGTCCAAGGACAGAACCTTGTGGTGTACCTACTTTTATATCAAGCAATTCAGATTAAACGGAGTTATAGACAACACATTGCTTTCTTCCAGCTAAGTAACTTTCAAGTAAGTTTAAACAGTTACCTCTGATACCATATAAGTATAACTTTTGGCGTAAGATATCATGGGACACACAATCAAAGGCTTTAGATAAGTCACAAAAAACTGCAGCATTATGTAAGCCTTGTTCTAAGTTGTTGACTATGTTACGCAAAAGTGAAATAGCTGCTTCAGTGGTAGAGTGACTTGATCTAAAGCCATATTGATGTTTGTAAAAAAAATTGTTTTTCTCAAAAAAATCAACAATTCTGCACTTTAAAAGTTTTTCCAAAATTTTGGAAAAAAATGGTACAAGGGCAATTGGCCTGTAATTGGAAGGGTCACTTTTGTTACCCTTTTTATAAACAGGTATGATTTTAGAGTATTTCAGACAATTGGGAAATACTCCTTTCTCAAAGCATTTATTAAATATATGAGCTAAAGGAAAAATAATTTCATGTGTCGCAATTTTTACTACTTTAATGCTGATATCATAATAGTCGGAACTTTTACTATTTGACATATTATTAATTGCCGTAGATATTTCTTGCTCTATAACTGGAGACAGAAAAAGAGTATTAACACATGATATTTTCTCAAATATATCTAGTAAATGATTTGGACTTGTTACTGAAATATCATTAAATATCAGTAGCAATAGTTGTAAAAAACCTGTTAAAGTTATCAGGTTTTATATTTTCATTTAATTTATGTTTTTTAATACTGTTGGTTTCGGACTTTATAATATTCCACGAAGCCTTGCTTCTATTGTCGGACCTTATTATGTAATCATCATATGCCCTGATTTTACCATTGCTTAGTAAAGCTCTATATCTCTTTTTTATTTTGATATATGAGGGTTTGTATTTAGCATCCAAGAGGGAGGCGTCATAGAGCAAGTCAAGCAAGTTTTTCATGTCCTTCATTTCCTTATTGTACCAGTTGACAGATTTGTTATTATTATTCCTGTTCTGCTTAAAAGATCTTAGCGGGAAGAATAAACCTATTCCATACAAAAACCGATTTAAGAATTCATTCATCACAACATTGACGTCATCTAGGTTGCATATATCATCCCAGCACAAGGAACTAAGCCACATTACAAACTTTTTGCTATTAAAATTGGTAATGCTTCTATCCATATAAATTTCATTTATATTTTTGTATGGACTTTTCACGTTTGGATTAACATTAAAAAATATTCCCAAATGATCGCTGATATGCAAGTTTACAACTTTACTTCCATACTCATGTTGCAGAATATTTGTCAATATATTGTCCAAACATGTTCCATTACCTAAATAGGAATATCTCGTAATTTCATAGTTAGTTATTGTAAGACCTTGAGAAGAAACAACGTCATCAAAGTTGTGATACAGGATATTCCTATCTCTGAAATTTATATTAAAGTCACCTGTTATAATATGTTTATAATTGCCATACACACTGACCAGAACATTACAGATCTCCGACAGTAACTCCAAAAAAATTTGAAAATTCCCTATCGGGGACCGGTAAATTGTGACGATGATTAACTTATACAGTGGAATCTCAATGGCTACTACTTCCATATGCGATTCTATTGAAATTTTTTTAATACATTTTATTACATTAAATTTTATACTATGTTTAACAAATATGGCAACACCGCCATGTTCAGAATTGTTTCTATTAAAACTATCGGCCATAATATAGTTACTGAATTTATAAAATTTCATTTCACAAGATTCCAACCAATGTTCACATAGACAAATTACGTCAATGTAAGAATTTTCAAATAAAATTGCCTCTATAAGATTCTTTTTATTTCTCAAACTTTGAACATTTTGGTGCCAGATATTGAAAATATTTATTGAGTCTAGAATAGGCTTGTTTTCGAAAAATATATTTCCTAATTTGTACACCAGCTGGCCAGAGATTAGGGTCCTCAATCTGTTCCTTGAGATTAAAGTTTGCACCTAGTCTATAACGGCTACTTGTTCCCTCGTTGTTAATTTTAGTACAATCAAAGTCTTCATCACAAAACTTGCTTTTGAGATAATTGCGTAAGTCTTCTGCAGTGGTTTTTTCATGAAGTCTACTTATAAAGAACCATGCCTTTCTTGGAGCTGCTTGGATTGAAGTTTCATTTTTATTTCTACCAATCACCCTTGGAATATTCCTATTTCTTCTTTTGTAGGAGACCAATTTAAAATCATAATTATTGGCGTTAGAATTATCTGCCGTACTTTTCTGCGTAGGATCTTCGATTTCCTTGATCTCTAAAGACTCCTTAATATTAGTTACGTTACTATATGATGGGGTAAATCCTCTAGATTCAGGAGTTACCAAATGTTTTGGAACCTTTAGTGATAGGCCATCTGTTGAAGCTTGTTTGAACTTCTTTTTGGAGTTAGTATTTTCGGCCGGGCTAGCGGTATTGGTTTGAGTCTGTGATATATTTTGAGTCTTGAATATGGTTTGAGACTTGACTAGAACTTTATTTTTATTATTCACAACATTAACATATGGGATATTTTCGGTACTGGGTACACTACTTTCGGTACTGAGTATACTATTTTTGGTTCTGGGTACACTTTTAACATCGGTGTTGGGAACACACTTTTCAGAACTGGGTATCCTATTTACGGTACTGGGTCTGTACCCAGTACCGTAAATAGCTTTCGGTACTGGGTACACAGTTTTCGTTACTGAGTACACTATTTTTGGCGTTTGTACGCGTTTTATCGACCAGTATTTGCCTAACACTCATAATTTCGAATTATAGGATTTCATTTTGGTCTTTTAATGATTGAATTTCAGATTTTAATTCAAAAATTAAGGGTTCTAACATACCTTTAAATATATTGGTGAGCTTATGTTCAAAATCTAAGTTATCTCTTATCTCCGTTTCTCCTTGATCCTTAATTTGTCTTCCTTCTTTAACATTTTTAGATGTAGAGGTTATGTTTACACATAAGTGACATAACCAAGATTTAATGGATCCATCTTCTCTCATGGTCACAAATTTTTGAGGAGTTACATTAGCACATGCACAGTGGTATTGTAGCCCACAGCTACCATTACACTTGACATATTCTTCATATCTTCCTATAGATTTGATACACTTATTACACTGCATACCATGCGACGCCATTTTTTTATGAATAAAATATAGTTAGGTCATGGTTTAAAAATGGTCACAGATAAACCATAATTAATTATATTTTAACCACCCAACAATAACCGTACTTCATAAATTAGGTATGTTAAACAACACTGAAAATTGACAATTTCTGATAATATTTCATTTTATTATAGCTCTGATGAAGAATTAAAATAGCTCGAAATTGGTCAGCTAATTTAGTTGCATTATTTTTATCCGAGACTCGTACAACTCCTTCCACAATAACCGAACTATTTTTATTTAATTTATATTTATTTTATCAGTATCATATCAACGAGATAGATAGATTAGTACAAGTTTATCGTATAAATGAAGCAACAGTTAACGTCTCGTTTTTAATTCGATTTAACCTTTATATTTATTGTTTACATACAATAATTATTCTTACCTGTTGTTGATGAAATTGATCATCGTGATAAGGTAAAGCTAAATTGGCATTTTCTTGGGACTGACACTCACTTCCAACTCTACATTCTGGTTCTTCAAACTGCCACTGAGTTGGTACGATAGGATTCTATAAAATAAAGGAAGAAACAACAAATAAAATAGTTTCACCCATTAAGTATCCGCAAAAAGCATGTAATAGTAAAAGTTTGAATCAGATGGATACAATATACTAAAGAGTCTATGATATGTTCTGATTATTAGAATACAAAAAAAAAAACTTAAATACTACATTCGATTTTGATATGGAAAGAACAGCTAAAGTCAGCTTTATGAAACTGGCTTTCGCATTCATATTCATCTTCATCTAATTCGCAACGAGTTGTCAGGGAAGGTTGCTACATAATTATACAAACGTTCACTGATCTCAGGTTTCAGTCTCTAAGGTCCGCTATTTCAGTTGTACTTTAAACTATAGTTAACCATTGATCTTCGTTTAAGTGAAATCAAGTGTATTTCAGTGTCATTAAACTGTAGTTTAATCGTTGATCTTTAGTTTTCTTTAAACTATGCATTGGGTATGGTTTACTGATTTATGTGTAGTTTAATTTCCATGGATAGATAGATAGATACAGAAACAAATGAAACAAAATACAGTCACAACTATTAGTGAAATAGTGAAATTAGGTTAATAAAAAACTCTTATTTCTTATTTAATAGTAGTATTTATTATCATTTTGCTTGACAAAAAGGGATAAAAATGGATGTGGATATTTTTGAATATGAATCGTCGAGGGACGAAGAAATAAGAAATTTTGTAATAAGATTAGATGGAAGGAAAGAAAGAGTATACAGAAATCGTAATGATCAGTTTGTAATGTGGGATGACATCGAATTTTATCAAAGCTTTCGTATCTCTCGAACATCGAATATGATATTAAATTTAATAAATGATGTGATACGTCTACCTACAAAATGGTGATTTTTTGAATAAATAATATGTTATACATATAGAAATTAATTTTGTATTACATTTTTTTAGGAATTGTGCTGTCACACCAGAACAGATGTTGTTGTTAACTCTCCGTTTTTTAGCTACGGGAAGGTTTTTAATTTCTTTAGGAGATTTTATTGGGATACATAAGAGTACTGCAGGGAAACATATATGGCGGGTGTTACAAGCTATTTGTAATTTAAGACCGCGATTTATATTTCTTCCATATACACACAATGAAAATAACTCAAAAAGGTATTTTTGCAATTACAAAATTTCCCAAAGTCATTGCAGGTCTGGATTGCACGCACGTCAGAATTCAGTCCCCTGGTTATGGAAGTTCTTAATCAGTAATATAAATAAATAAATAAAATATTTGTTATATTAATATTTCAGGAGGAGAGCAAGCTGAAATTTATAGAAATAGAAAACAATTTTTTCTATTAATGTTCAGGCTATTCGCACAGCTGATTTGCGATTTTTAAATATAGCCGCAAGATGGCCAGGATCGGCTCATGACTCATGAATATTTCAAAATTCAAGTATAAAGTTAGAATTTGAAAGAAACAGATATCAAAATTGTATTTTGCTTGCGGACGGTGCTTACCAGTTAACAAAATATTGTAGAACACCATTACCAAACGTCAATAATCGAGGAGAAAATTTGTTTAATGAAGCGCAAATTAGGACAAGGAATCATATTGAGAGAACCTTCGGGGTGTGGAAACGAAGGTTTCCTATCTTATGTACTGGAATAAGATTAAATGTCCGAAAAAGTCAGGCATTAATAGTAGCAACTGCTATATTGCATAATATCGCTGTTTATATTAATTAATTAGAGCCTCCACCACTAAATGATGAGCTTCAAGAAGCTATTAATTTTGTTAATTCTGTACCACATGCACCAAATATAAGAAATGGACGTAATGCAATAAGAAGTGCATATATTAGGTATTTTGAAAGCCTGAAAGAATTTATTCAATAAAACAATAAATAATAAATATTGTTCATTTATTCATTTTAAGTTTAATTGTTTTTGTAAAATTTTCATTCTTATTTCATGCTCTTCTTTTTTAAATTTCATTTTCTGCTCGCTTTCTTCTCTTCTTAATAATAAATTTAGCTCATGCTCCTCGTGCATTTGTCGAATTTTTAGTTCATAAATTTCGATTTTCTTTTCGGCCACGGTGCACCATACCCTGTTCGTCATTCCACTCGTCGCAGGTGTAGTTTTTTGTTCCCTATTCATGCCACTTGTTTGCTTTTTATTTTTTGCTAAATTAATAAATATTACATTATTTACATGTTATTTATTATTTTTATACAAAAAAAATTTACACCGTGTTTTGTTCTTGACAACTTCCGAATTAAGTTCTTCAGGAACACCAGATGCTGTCAACGGTATCTCAGTTATACTACAACACGGTGATGCCGTTGGGTCCTCGTCCTCCCTCGATGTGCCAGGACGAGGTGTGTCCTTATCAGGAAGTGGTTCTAAGATCTATAATAAATATACAATTAAAATATGTGAATTTATATATTTTTGTTGACATTCTGACCAATAATTCTGCAGATGTTGGAGCTTTTAATAACTGCGGGGTATAATTATTCCACTGAAAAGATTCACTGTCGTTTATACCAGCAGTGTCAGTGTCGTAGTCAAATTCAGCTGTATCTCCAGTAGCTTGCACATTTAATAGTGCTAAAATTTCATCGTCTGTACCTGACAGATCAACGGACATGCAGGTCCTCCACCCGTGCCCTTTATATGCTTTTTCTGTTTAAATACTTTTCCTTTTACAGTTTTCTTCAAATTATCCAATTTCCTGTGCAAAATGTCCACCGTACTGAATTGTTGGGGATTTGAATTAGTGGCATTAAATTCATCGGCGATTTTCTTCCAACACTTATTTTTATCTTTTCAAGTGCATTTATCTTACCTTATCCATACTTCGATTACTTTTACGACGATTACTTCGTTATCTCAACAATATAAATAAACAACTGTCAAAAATATGTTGAAGTATGTCACAAAATCAAATGTTAGAATAATAGCATGTTGCAACATTTGCTAATGCAAATGTTCGCATTTTATTTGTAACCATGGCTAACTAACTTGTAAATTAAAGAAATAACTGAAGTTTTACTATGTGACACTCTAATTTGGCACTGAAATACGGATATGATATTTATGTGGAGCTTAAAAGTTAAGCTCCACATTATTAATCTTCAGTTTAAGAAGCAACTGAAATACCGGGCGTAAGAGAACCGTTATACACAGAGATCAGTTAAGCTGAATACACACGGCTGCATACCAAACCCTGGCGACATGCAGTCTAGTAAATTATGCCCAATTCAGTTTACGTACATTCGGAGCGATCTAAGTAATATTTTCAAATACAAGGTGTCTCAAAAGAAATTTTATATTTATTTAGCTTACTGCGTGAACGCAACGTATCCGAGGGGCGCGGTGGTTATATCAATCGGTAGCCTGGCTCTTGGGAATTTAGTCGCTATGGAGCGTTTCTCGGGAGCAGACCGCGCGTTATGCGTGTGAGAGTTTTACAAAAACGGTGATTCAGCGACTGTAGCGCGTAGAAAATTCTGCAGTATCCGAGGTTTTCGCCACTTAAATGATGCGCCAAGCATTCCTCTCATTCGACATTGGGTTAAAAAGTTTGAAGAGACTGGTACAACGCTGGATAAATCAAAATCCGGGCGACCTAGGTCATCAAGAACGGTAGAAAACGTGGAGAATGTTAATGAGTCTGTTCGTGACGACCCGAACCTTTCAATTCGGAAGCGCGCAAGTGCTTTAAATGTGCATAGATCATCATTACATCGCATTATGCACAAAGACCTAAAGCTGCACCCCTACAAAATTCAATTGGTGCAAGAATTAAAGCCCCAAGATGCCAGTCAGAGGCTTAATTTCGTAAATCAGGTGATTGAGCGATCTCCCGGAGAGGTGACATAAATTGGCCTCCACGCAGTCCAGATTTAACCCCTATGGACTTTTTCCTATCGGGTTATCTTAAATCTAAAGTTTACGCCAATAAACCGACTTCACTGGCGCATTTGAAAGAAAATATCCGTCACGAAATGGCAGCCATCCCTGAGTCCACCTGCCGAGACGTCATAAGTAATTTTACTGTTCGATTAAATGAGTGCCGAGAACGCGAGGGTCTACATTTAGACGATATTATTTTTAAGAAATAAATCCCCAAAAAGTGTATTTTAATAATTAATAAAAAAAATTTCTATATACGGCTTACTTTTTTTTTAATCGATCCACTAAATATAAAATTTCTTTTGAGACACCTTGTATATGAAATAATTTAAATATTATTCTACATGAATTTAAGTACAAATTCAGCTAAAATCACCTCTGTTAATTTACAAATTTAGTTAATTTATAAATTAGCAGATTGTCACGACTTCATGTCACATCTTAAGAATAACTTACTCTGCACTAAATTGACCCGTGTTCGAACATGTAACACATGTCATGAAATTCTTCCACGAATTGTTTTTATTTATTTATTTACTTATTCGAGTTGCAGACAGGTCGAACCCAGTTAAGCAAATACAAATATACAAAAAAAAAAAAAAACAATTTACAACTTAATTAATGGTACATCAGTTACATAGTACATAAGTTATTAGTGTGAAGCAGTTACTATATATAAATATAAAAATATAAATAGCACAAAGTATATAAATTAATTTAAATTAGTTAATAATTATTCAAAATAACAATCATATCATCCGTCAAACCGTGTTCCAATCATATATTGTTTAAGCAATACGCATATATTTTTGTTTTTATTGACGAAATACTATCGTGAAAGATGTCAGTACCCACTCTATCGGTAACCTTATTGCCAGTTAGAGGCATTCTGTTTAATGGGGCGTTACTGTTACAGTTTGTCCTTGCAAATGGTTGTTTCATGAGAGTTTTGCATCTCAAGTCTCTAGGGGGTGCGTTCAAAGATAACAACATTAGAAGCTGCTGGCAGTCGTATCATTTGTTTAATATTTTGGTCATTCCTAAAATGTCTGAGATTTTCCGACGATCTTCCAATGTTATAATTTTGAAATATTTACAAATATCTGGATAGCTAAGGGTGGTCAGTGAGGCCTTGCGGCCGAGGTATTTCAGAAACTTTTTCTGTACGCCTTCTATTCGAGAGATGTAGATGCCATACTGGGGGTTCCACACTGTACTGCAATACATTAAATGACTCAGCACGTAAGCATTATACAATGTGACTATTGCTTTGAGATTACAGAAATACTGCGTTGTGCGCATAATGAACCCTAGCAATTTGCTGGTTTTTTTCGAAGTAGCGTCTATGTGTAGGCTAAAGGAAATCTTGGAATCGATAATGATTCCGAGATCTTTAATTTGATTTACAGATTTTAAGTTGTATTGATCTATCTCATAGTCAAAATGAATGTTATTAAAATTTCTTGTGAAACTGATAAACATGCATTTATTCAAATTTAGAAATAACTGATTCGACTTGCAGTATTCTGACAGACGTGTTAAGACGCTTTGTAGGGGATAACAGTCAGAGGCGGAGGTAATTTTGTAGAAGATCTTGAAATCGTCGGCAAACAGTCAAATGTCAGCGAAATGGAAACATGATTTAATATCGTTGATGTATAGGGTGAACATTAGAGGCGCAAGAAGAGAGCCCTAGGGGGGCCCCGACGTGCTGACGAACATCTTCGATTTGTAGCAGTTGACAACGACTGCTTGTAATCTATTTCTAATGTAAGAAGATATCCATCGCAGTAAGACCCCATTTACGCCAGCCTGTGTAAATGGCGTCCACTTGAATGCGATTGTCCATTGAATCGGATATGTACTGGGTATATAGTAATAGATTTGTTTCTACCGACCTGTTTTTAATAAATCCGTGCTGTTCGTCGATAATATTTAACGATATATTTCATATATAAAGAGCTAAAAGACCTTAAGGGACAATAAGTAGTAATTAGTAATCAATACTCCTCTCATCTTGTGACTATTACCAATTGTACATTGACCAATAATGGGCCTACAAAGCCGTGGTTATGTAAGTACACTTTAAAATTATATTTTTGTATTTGCTCCAGATGTGTCTCACAACTTTAACGGAATTTATTCCATTTCAGTAAAACTTTTACGATCCGAAACTAATTAATTTACTTAATTAATGACTCACTAGGTTGAACCTAAGCCCTACCTAGAGCCTATTATAAGTTATAATTATGAGTCCAATGATAGGGACTAACTTAGAATTTAACCATTATGCATTAATTATTCATTTATAGTTTGTCGATGTACAGAGCGATAATTTCAGTAACTTCATTGTTGTACTACGACAGATTATCGACTTGCGTATCGACTTATATTGTGTTCAAAGTGTTATATAATTTAGGCATACTTAGCCTGGCCTTGCCAATTCTGTTAGTAATAAGGAATTATATTCTTTTATTCATACCAAACAAATTAGTGTTTAGAAATTATATTCTTTTATTAATACCAACCCCCCCAAAATTAACCTAGCCGCGAAAATACTGCTTTCGGTATCAAGGACATAGCAGACGATTTACAGGCGAGAATGATTATTATTTCCGTTTTAAAGAAGACGAGCTGTTCTTAAAAATTTTATGCAGATTTGCTCGTACAAAAGATCAATGCATTTGATTCATTTTTCCTCCTCCTTGGGGGAGTTATTTTTCGTAGCTGCGCAGCTAAGTTTGTTACATTTTGAGAGATTCCACGCGCAAAAGATTGATTTTAGTGTCACTAGAGACAACTAGCGGCGCACGCTTGAATGAGTTCCGAATCCGATTTTTGTATGCTGCATTTTTCTTATCAAGGTCGGCTTATCAAGGTCAACATTTTTATCAGTAACCTATTTAAGCATAAACCAAGTCGATATCTCATTTGTCCTAAGAGATATTGAGGAATCCCTGAAATCACATTTTACCTCTTTCATCGTGGAAGAAATATACATCCCAAGTTTCATGACTATGTCCAAGAAAAGTTTTGTCGAATAAAAAGTACCAATTTACTCCTTTAGGAGTGAAATTTAAAGTTGTTAAAAATCTTTCTAAATATTTGAAAAAGGCACCTCCGTGCCAAAAAGGATTGTTATAACTCAGCAAACACAAAAAATACGAAGGGTTTTATAATACAATTGTTACCGCGGACTGCACGCGTGCCGGTGGTCGCACCACGCGCTCTTTCACGTCACTGAGATCGCATGATTCTTGCCGACACCTGAAAACCGCTAATTACCTTAACTCGCTCATTTTTAGCAGGTATTGCGAAAATGACCTTATCAATGGGCGGAGTTAAGACCCTTATTGGCTGAAATCCGGTAATTCCCCAATTTACGCAGTTAGTTTGTATAAATAGTGGCTCCAAACCCAGGACCGCTACCAGTTCCATCTGGTCAGTATACTCGCTTTACGCTTGAGTTCAGCGACGACTCGCTTTACGCGGCTCGCATCAACAGTTCGCTTTACGCGGGATCGTCACAAACGCGCTTTTCGCTGCGTCCGACGCGACGACTCGCTTTACGCGCAGTCGCTTTAATTTGCTTTAGGTGGATCTCGACGCGACGACTCGCATTACGCGCAGTCGCTACAATTCGCTTTATGCTCAGTCGCTATCATTCGCTATACCCGGACTCTAACGTCAACCCCCCTCCCGTTCGTTCCTGCACACGGCCTCAACCGCACCAGCAACGACGATGGGGAAGAACGTCCCGAAGGAAGTACAACGTTCTTAGAGAAGGAAGACCCAAGAGCACAATTCTCCGCGCCACTAACATCACTCCCTCGAAAGTGGCGCCCCATATTTTTTCGCGCCCGTGGCAAAATATCGACAGCCGGCTCTAACGACTCGGGACCTCGACAGCATTCCAGTGCCGCTAACCGCTGCTACCGCACGGCTCCCAGGGCCGAGATACGCCTTTGCCTGGGCACAAAACCGTGTGGATACTCGGAAGTATCGCAGCGCCGCTTGGAATCCAGGACCACATCAGCCTTCAGCTTTTCTGAGTCCTTACCACTCCACTGGCCTTCTCGCATGAAGCCCCCCGCCAAAGCATCCAAACCATACAGTTACCTATCGCTCTGGATGAGCATGGAACGCAGGACTGCATAGGATCAGCGCATCGCACATTCCGTCACCGAATCAACACCAATATGTTTGGCGCGACGGACCATAACGCCTGCTCTGGTGTTACTCGCCATAGAGCCTTCAGGGCGCTGTCACCACAACGCCTGCTCTGGCGCTGCCGCCATAGAGCCTTCTGGCGCTGCCACCAAAGGACACTAGTTCTTCCACAAACGTCCACTACGGACCCAACCACGACGCTTGCCGTCCAACGTATATTCACGACGGGACGCCCAGCACCATGCTGGACGCTCGCCGCCTTCGTCAATCGTCCTTCCACAATCTCTAACCGCAATCCTAGTCCTCAACTTTGTATTGCTGTGTTATATTGTTAATATGTTTAGTTTATACACCTTTTGTAGCGTTTATTTATATATTGTTAAATAAATATATAAATTCAATTGTGTTTTTTATTTAGAACACACCTAAAGGGTCACCCAATTTCAGACGCTTTAGCAAGACCAGGCTCTTCAAGCCCAGGCGGCATACTAGAAACTCTACTCGACTGAGCTAAGCCTGGGTACAGTGTCCAGGATAGGGACGTGGGGGACTTGTCCTGGGGAACTACCTCCTGTAACACACTCTGAATGTAGATTCACCCTTTTAGGGGATGATAAGGACAAAATCCTGAAATAAGTTTTTCAGCATTTGTATGGGTAATTTTTGTAAGCAGGAACCAAGACGATATCTCTGGTCCTAAAAGATATTGAGGAACACGTGAAATAACATTTCATCCTTTTTCATCCCCTTAGGGGTTGAATTTCGAAAATACCCCGAACTTGTTTTTACGTACAGTCGTTTGGGCTGGGCGTTGATGAGTCAGTCTTTTCTGGGATTTGCCTTTTTTGGGATTAGTATAATATTAGTATAAGTCCTTCTGTCATTAAAACTGTTATAGGTTCTTGCTCTGGCGGTCTGACAAATTTTACCGACCTTGAAAAACTGGAATAAATCCGTCTCATGGGTTTAGAGGTCGACCCCCGTTAATTAAAAAACTAATCCACTGGGAAATTTCCCGGTGTCCCAGCGCGTCAGTCCGCCACTGAGTTACTGTTCTATACACGAAATATATAAATATCCGTACTAAGTGTTTGTGCACGTTTGGAAATGACTTCCATCAGAAAGCGATGATGCCATCATAGCTTTTGCTGTACAATGCATAGGTTTATGCTGCATCATGGGACAGCAAAACTGTGCGCTTATTCAGTTTCTCAAGCTGCTTCCTCTACAATAATAGAGCATATTTGAGGACTAATTAGATGTTAAACACAGAATTTCTCAGAGTAGGATTGGATTTTCCTACATGATTGTCTCGTATTCGTAAATATCCCTCCAGAAATTCTCTGCCTTGGATAACTAACGATGACTCGGATTTGGTCATAAGGTCGTGAGGGCCCTTAGGACCAAATCTCATGGAGAAAGGTAATATTTTCCACTGTGCACCTAACCCGGTTTATCAGTTTCTTTCTTGTCAAGGAAGATTCGCGTTATTTCTCCTCCGCTTTCTTTTTTAATAAAAAGAGGATAAACAAGTCAGCATGTGATGCTCTGGTTGCAACTGGTGCAATATACGTTTATATTTGGTGCCTAATGAGCGTACACAATGTATGCCATCAATAGCACACGGAATCCATAAATCATCCTGGCGTGAACACATTTTTTTCTTATCTAGTTGCTAGATACGTCTTGCTGTTATGGGCTTTAGTACTCGGTATCCTTTTCGGAGTCAGTACAATTTCTGCGGCGTAAACAGCATAATCGATGTTCTAGAGACCACGCAGAGTGGAAATTCGTTCAACAAGTCGCGTTATATGGCTCCGCACGTATAGTTCATAATAGTCATCACACCTCGCACTAACATAGCTAATCGTTGAAAAAAAAGAATATATCTGTATAGTCTACTGTCTAAATATTATAAATACTCTTACCTGTAGTTGTCGATTATCATCCTGGAAAGCTAGATTTAAAATGTCGTTTTCTTGGAAAGCACTCTCACGTCCAACTCCATCTAATGGTGCTTCAAACTGGTACCGATTTGTTAGAGTAGAATTCTACAAAATAAATAAATAAATGTATATTCGTCGTTTTGGGGGTTAATTAGGACAACATCCTGAAATATTTTTTCAACATTTGTATAAGTAATTTTTTTAAGCAAAAACCAAATTGATATCTTATTGGTTCTTTAAACTTAACAAAGCAAGATCAACAACACCTCATAATTTTCGCAAATAGAATATTACGCCGAATCTTTGATCCCATTCAAATTAATTGCGAATTGTGAATCCCTAAGAACAAAGATATCCGAGAACTGTTCTCAAGGACGAGTATCACACAAGATCTGAGAAGTAGACGATTACAGTGGAAAGGACACGTAAGCTAACCGAAAATCTAAGTATTGTTATACTGGGCACATGGAAAGACGTGCCAATGAACAGATCAAGACAGAGGACTTATGTGAGTAAGGTCAAACGTCAACCCGACTGACAGTGCCCAAAAAAGAAGAAATAGATAAATTTTACTTCGCACTTGGAAAAATGTAATCAGATATGAAATATATTATATACTATGGTCTATTTCAAATTAAAAAAAAGTAGATAGCGCTGCGAACCGAGTACGATTTACACTGGACAAATACAGTATAGCGGGAAATTTAAAATGAGTTAGAACTAGGGCATGGGCGTAGTAACTGGGTTAGCAAGTGATTTTTTAAAAATATATGTTTACTAGCTGAACACCCGTGCTTCGCTACGGTATATTGATGGTCTCATGGAGCACAGGAGATACGAAGGGTTTCTCCCGAATTTCATTACTCTTTGTCAAGGGACGCTCTATCGAATAAAAAGTACAAATTTACTCCGTAAGGGATGAAATTTAAAAAAACCGTCAAACGCTTTCTAAATAGAAACCTATGTACCAAAATGAAGTGTTATAACTCAGGAAATACAAAGATTTTTATAATTCACCCCGAATGCATATTCATCCATTGAGGGGTTGATTAGGGCAAACACGTGAATTTCTGTTTTAAACATTTGTATGGGTATCATTTGTAAGTAAAAACCAAGTCGATATCTCATTGAGCCTAAGAGATATTGAGGCATCCCTAAATCAAATTTCACCTCATTTCACCACTTAGAAATGGAATTTAGAAAAATCTCTTCTTATTGGTCTCTTACGTCATGGAGGGAATGTAAGCTCCGAATTTCATGTCTTAGATAGAATATCCATTAGATTTTCTATCGAATGCAAAATACCAGTTTACCTCTTTAGGGATGAAACTTAAAAAAACTGCGAAAGATTTTGAAGAATGTGTTTTAAAAAAAGCACGTATATGCCAAAAATTATTGTTATAACTCAACAAACAGGTAAAACTACGGGTACTATAATTCATCCCGTTTGGAGTGGATTAGGATGAAATAATATATTTTATTCTTAATTTTTGTATAAATTTTGTAGCCTCTTAGAAGTCGACTTTCGAAGAATCTCTTCTTAGTGGGTACTTACGTCATGAAAAGAATCAACTTTGCGAATTTCATATATCTATGTCAAAGGAACGTTCTATCGAATAAAAATATCCATTAACCCCATTAAGGGTGCATTTTAAAAAACTGTCAAAACCATTTCGAGACATTTTAAAAAGACACCTATTTCCCAAAAAGGAATGTTATAACTCAACAAACACATAAAATACGACGGGATATATAAATCACCTCGAATATAGATTCACCCCTTTACGGATTGATTAGGATAAAATCTTTATTGGTCGTAAAATTATTGGTCCAAAAAGTAATGTTGCAACTAAACGAACACAGGAAAAACGACGGGATGTATAATTCACCCCGATTGTAGATTTGCCCCTTTAGGCATTGATCAGGACAAAATCCTGAAATAAAATTTTCGGCATTTGCATGGGTAGTATTTGTAAGCAAAAACCAATTCGGTATCTTATTAGTCTTAAGAGACATAAAATAATCCTTAAAATCACAATTCACCCCTGTTCACCCTTTTGGGGTGAAATTTAAAAAAACTGTCAAAACCATTTCAAAATATTTTAAAAAGTCACCAATGTGCCAAAAAGGAATGTTGCAACTAAACAAACACAGGAAATACGACGGGATGTATAGTTCAGCCGAATTGTAGAATCACTCCTTTAAGGGCTGATTAGGATAAAATCCTGAAATGGGTTTTTCGGCATTTGCATGGGTAGTCTTTGTAAGCAAAAACCAAGTCGATATCTTATTGATCCTAGGAGATATTAAGGAATCCTTGAAATTACAATTCACCCCATTTCATCAAACACTGTCAAAACCATTTCGAGAAATCTTATAAAGACACCTATGTGCCAAAAATGAATGTTAAAAATCGACAAACACAGAAAATACGACGGAATGTATAATTCACCCCAATTGTAGGTTCACCCCTTTACGGGTTGATTGGAATTTGCATAGATAGTCTTTGTAAGCAAAAAGCAAGTCGATATCTTGGTTTTAAGAGGTATTAAGGAATCCTTGAAATCACAATTCACACCTTTTCACCCTTTAGGGGTGAAATTTTAAAAAACTGTCAAAACCATTTCGAGATATTTTAAAAAGACACCTATGTGCCAAAAAGTAATGTTGCAACTAAACGAACACAGGAAATACGACGGGATGTATAATTCACCCCGATTGTAGATCCACGCCTTTTAGGGGTTGATTAGGACAAAATCCTGAAATAAGTTTTTCGGTATTTGTATGGGTAATCTTAGTAAGCAAAAAGCGAGTCAATATTTTATTGGCCCTAAGAGATTTAAGTATTCCTTGAAATCACAATTCACCCCTTTTCACCTTTTAAGGGTGAAATTTTAAAAAACTATCAAAACCTTTTCGAGATATTTTAAAAAGACACCTATGTGCTAAAAAGTAATGTTGCAACTAAACGAACCCAGGAAATACGACAGAATGTATAACCCACCCCGATTGTAGATCCAGCCCTTTAGGGGTTGATTAGGACCAATTCCTGAAATAAGTTTTTCGGTAATTGTATGGATAATCTTTGCAAGCAAACAGTAAGTCGATATCTTATTGGTCCTAAGAGATGTGATATTGGTCCTTGAGGAATGCTTGAAATCACAATTCACCCCTTTTCAACCCTTAGGGGTGAAAATTTAAAAAACTGTCAAACCCATTTCGAGATATTTTAAAAATACACCTATGTGCCAAACAGTTGTGTTGCAACTAAACGAAGACAGGAAATACGACGGGATGTATAATTCACCCCGATTGTTGATCCACCCCTTTAGGGGTTGATTAGGACAAAATGTTGAAATAAGTTTTTCGGTATTTTTATGGGTAATCTTTGTGAGCAAAAAGCAAATCGATATGTTATTGGTCCTAAGAGATATTAAGGAATCCTTGAAATCACAATTCACCCCTTTTCACCCTTTAGGGGTGAAATTTCAAAAAACTGTCAATACCATTTCGAGATATTTTAAAAAGACACCTATGTGCCAAAAAGTAATCTTGCAACTAAACGAACACAGGAAATACAACGGGATGTATAATCCACCCCGATTGTAGGTTCACCCCTTTACGGGTTGATTAGGGCAAAATCCCGAAATAAGTTTTT
Source organism: Liopterus haemorrhoidalis (assembly GCA_963971575.1). Classification (NCBI taxonomy): domain Eukaryota; kingdom Metazoa; phylum Arthropoda; class Insecta; order Coleoptera; family Dytiscidae; genus Liopterus; species Liopterus haemorrhoidalis. The sequence goes on from OZ020620.1 coordinate 28,348,789, forward strand.
CGGCATTTGTATGGGTAATACTTGTAAGCAAAAAGCAAGTTGATATCTTATTGGTCCTAAGAGATATTAAGGAATCCTTGAAATCACAATTCACCCCTTTTCACCATTTAGGGGTGAAATTTAAAAAAAAACTGTCAATACTATTTCGAGATATTTTAAAAATACATCTATGTGCCAAAAATTAATGTTGCACCTAAACGAACAGAGGAAATACGACGGGATGTATAATTCACCTTGATTGTAGATCCATCCCTTTAGGGGTTGATTAGGACAAAATCCTGAAATTGGTGATTCGGTATTTGTATGGGTAATCTTTGTAAGCAAAAAGCAAGTCGATATCTTTTTGGTCCTAAGAGATATTAAAGAATCCTTAAAATCACAATTCACCCCTTTTCACCCTTTAGGGGTGAAATTTCAAAAAACTGTCAATACCATTTCGAGATATTTTAAAAAGACACCTATGTGCCAAAAAGTAATCTTGCAACTAAACGAACACAGGAAATACAACGGGATGTATAATCCACCCCGATTGTAAACCACCCCCTTTAGGGGTTGATTAGGACAAAATCCTGAAATAAGTTTTTCGGTATTTGTATGGGTAATCTTCGTAAGCAAAAAGCCAGTCGATATCTTATTGTGCCTAAGAGATATTAAGGAATCCTTGAAATCACAATTCATCCCTTTTCACCCTTTAGGGGGTAATTTTAAAAAAATGTCAAAACTATTTCGAGATATTTTAAAAAGATACCTATGTGCCAAAAAGTAGTGTTGCAACTAAACAAACACAGAAAATACGGCGGGATGTATAATTCACCCCGATTGTAGATCCACCCCTTAAGGGCTTGATTAGGACAAAATCAAAAAATTGGTTTTTCGGCATTTGCAATGGTTGTTTTTATAAGCAAAAACCAAGTCGATATCTTATTGGTGTTAAAAAATATTAAACAATCCTTGAAATCACATTTCACCCCTTTTCACCCTTTAGGGGTTAAATTTAAAAAAGTTGTCAAAACCGTTTCGAGATATTTTAAAATGACGCCTATGTGCCAAAAAGAAACCTTATATCTCAATAAACACAGGGAATACGACGGGCTATATAATTCACCCCGATTGTAGATCCATCGTTTAGGGGTTGATTAGGACAAAATCCTGAAATATATTTTTCGGTATTTGTATAGGTAATCTTTGTCAGCAAAAAGCAAGGCAATATCTTATTGGCCCTAAGAGATTTAAGGAATCCTTGAAATCACAATTCACCCCTTTTCACCATTTAGGGGTGAAATTTTAAAAAACTATCAAAACCTTTTCGAGATATTTTAAAAAGACACCTATGTGCTAAAAAGTAATATTGCAACTAAACGTACACAGAAAATACGACGGAATGTATAACTCACCCCGATTGTAGATCCACCCCTTTAGGGGTTGATTAGGAAAAATTCCTGAAATACGTTTTTCGGTAATTGTATGGATAATCTTTGCAAGCAAACAGTAAGTCCATATCTTATTGGACCTAAGAGATATTAAGGAATCCTTGAAATCACAATTCACCCCTTTTCAACCCTCAGGGGTGAAATTTAAAAAAACTGTCAAACCCATTTCGAGATATTTTAAAAAGACACCTATGTGCCAAAAGTAATGCTGCAACTAATGAACACAGGAAATACGACGGGATGTATAATTCACCCCGATTGTAGATCCACCCGTTTAGGGGTTGATTAGGACAAATTCCTGAAATAAATTTTTCGGTAATTGTATGGATAATCTTTGCAAGGAAACAGTAAGTCGATATCTTATTGATCCTAAGAGATATTAAGGAATCCTTGAAATCACAATTCACCCCTTTTCAACCCTTAGGGGTGGAATTTTAATAAACTGTCAAACCCATTTCGAAATTTTTAGAAGACACCTATGTGCCAAAAAGTAATGTTGCAACTAAACGAACACAGGAATTACGAAGGGATGTATAATTCACCCCGATTGTAGATCCACCCCTTTAGGGGTTGATTAGGACAAAATCCTGAAATTGGTGATTCGGTATTTGTATGGGTAATCTTTGTAAGCAAAAAGCAAGTCGATATCTTATTGGTCCTAAGAGATATTAAAGAATCCTTAAAATCACAATTCACCCCTTTTCACCCTTTAGGGGTGAAATTTCAAAAAACTGTCAATACCATTTCGAGATATTTTAAAAAGACACCTATGTACCAAAAAGTAATCTTGCAACTAAACGAACACAGGAAATACAACGGGGTGTATAATCCACCCCGATTGTAGGTTCACCCCTTTAGGGGTTGATTAGGGCAAAATCCCGAAATTGGTTTTTCGGCATTTGTATGGGTAATACTTGTAAGCAAAAACTAAGTCGATATCCCATCGGCCCTAAGAGATATTAAGGAATTCGTGAAATCACATTTCACCCCTTTTCATCCCTTAGGAGTGGAATTTCGAAAAATCCCTTCTTAGTGGGAGCTTACGTCATGAAGGGAATATACTCTCCGAATTTCAAGTTTCTAGGCCCAGGGGTTCGGGCTGGGCGGTGATGAGTGAGTCAGTCAGTCAGGACACTGCCTTTTATATATATAGATATGAAGGTCTAAAACTTATATTAATAACTTCTTTAGGCACAATCAGCTGGGCTGTCTTTTGGTCTCACATTGATCTGTTAATTGTTAAGTGTCAAAAAATATTTATATGTCAGATAACCTAAAAAACATATAACTGCGTAAAAACAAATTACATGGAGAATTTTCTCCATAAAATCTACGCCAAGAATATAAATAAAAGTCTAAATATGTAAATAATAACAAAATGTATGAAAAAATTAAATAATATAAATAATATATATTTCCAATGTACGACACTGAACATCTGTCAACTTGGACTAAAAACAATATTTTAAGAGTGTAATAGGGATGACGATCTAAACCAATCCAAAGCAAGGACAAACAGCTCCTATCTTCTTACACACATTTTTCAACTTTAAAATAGACCATAGAGCAGTGTTTCTCAACCCTTTCTGGCATGGGATCCCCCGAAATTATGCAAATATTGTCTGCGGCCTCCCTATATATTTATATATAGTGTATCAAGATAGAGGGAACACGATTTTTCTCGAAAAGGGGACTTATTAGCAAGTTGAAAAAAAAATTGATAACCAAAATTTATCCAAAAATTGAATGGTCGTATTGGTTGTACTGAAATTTTCCGGAATAAACCGGAAGTACAGGCTATCAAGAACCATTTCGAATTTTTAAAAGGGAACGTATGCCAATATTTGGTATCTTTGGATAGAGCTTTTGCAAAGAAACAACTTTTACTTAAACATATTTAAATTTTATTTTTACGGTTAACAAAAAATTGTTATATTTTCATTTGACCCTATAACCATTTAAAAGTAAAGTTTGTTTGGTTTAATCCAAAATAAGCTGTCAGATTGCTGCAGCTTATTTGGTTATTTGTCATATTAATATGGATGAAATTAATTTGGTTGACGTGAATGAGGAATATGATGATGCTTATGATGAAATGTTATACATTGTAACACGCTAGATATTCAATTTTGAATATTTACCGTCTCCTAGCAACGAATGTTTTGTAATAAGAAGAGTGAGAATCTGACAGTAAATTATCTTGTGTGTTTCGTATAGTCATATACTGAATAATTATTGTCAAACTGCTAAAACTTTGTATATAATGTATTAGTATATCATTATATATTCTATTTTATTAATTGAAGGGCAAAGGACAATAAATATAGTGCAATTCTATAACATCAATTTATTTATTCGCCCTCGCCGCACTCCTGTCTATAGGCATCGGTTTGATAATTTGAACCAGTGGGATGATAATGAATTCTATAACAGATTTCGTCTAAGTTAAGATAGTTGTAATATAATATTACAACTTATTGAACATTTAATTAGCCAGCCTACTAATTGGTAAGTTAGTGCTTCGGTACACAAATATCTATTATTTTATGAAATAACATTTACAGGAACCACGCATTCACGCCAATTCAAATACTTCTTTTAACCCTTCGATACTATGCAACTTGAAGTATGTTAATTATGGTAGGGGGTTTTACTGGCTGTCATATATCTACAGCTTCCAGGGTTGTAAAAAAAGTATCGAGAGCAATTTGTTCCTTGCGTCATCAGTTCATTAAGATGCCTGATACTGAAGTAGAAAAGCGCAATGTGCGGCAGGACTTACAAAATATTGCACGGTTTCCTCGAGTCCTAGGAGCAGTAGAGTGTTCTCATGTGCGCTTACAGTCATCAAGTTTGTTTTTAGCATAAAAATACATTTTTTACTTAAAATCTCATGTAAATGCATAAATTATAATTAAAAAATATTTCTAGGGGGCGAGAATGCAGAGTTATTCAGGAATAGAATTTTTTTTTTCCCATAAATATGCAAACCATATCTGATGCACAGTTACATATCAGAGATATTGTTGCACGATGGCCTGGTTATGCACATGATTCAAAAATATTTAGAAATTCCTTAATAAGGGAGATAACCTTCTATTGGGAGATAGTGGTTATCAAAATAAAAATTACCTTATTACCCCTCTAGCAAATCCAGTTACCAGAGCTGAAATGCTTTTTAAAGAAAGCCATATTAGAACCAGAAATGTTGTGGAGAGGTCATATGGAGCGTGGAAGAGACGATGGCCAGTTCTAACTGTAGGAATTAAATTAAATATGAAAACAGTTCAAAGCATAATTGTAGCCACAGCAATATTAAATAATCTTGCAAATGAAGCGAATGAAAAAGTTACAAATCTAAATGCAGATTTAGAAGCAGCTGTAAATTTTACACGCGATTTATTTAACATTACAATCAATCAGAACAAAAGATTTAATGAAAACATGCGAACTTATAATATGTATATATATAATATGTATATATATAATATGTATATATTATATAATATATAATTTATAATATATATATATATATATATATATATAATAAAATGATGTATAAATACAAATATATTATTTATTGCCTGTCCGTAATTTTAAATTTATTATTTCTAATTCTTTTTCTGCGCATTTCTTCCTTATTTTTCGTTCTTCGCTCTTCATTGCTAGTTTTTGTTTTTTTAGCTCCTGTTCTTCTATCAGATATTGTATTCTATTTCCCACTTTTCTTCCGCCTGTTCCTTTAAAGTTGTCAAATAGGATGTTTTAGTGACAGCTAATTTGCACCATTCTTCATTAACCCTTTTATTTGTTGTCGCTTTCTGAGGAACTGTTTATAACAAAAATATATATTTCTTAAATAATTTATTTAAAAAATCATATTTTTTTCTTACGTTTTTTGTTCGTAGAGGTGTGCTATTGATGATCTTCAGGTTCTTTGAAGAATAATTTTTCCAATTTTCAGTATTTACATTTTCAAAACTTTTTACTTCTATTACACTATTATTCGCCGTGACGTCTGTAATGTTCCCAGAATGTTCTTAAAAATATATTTTTAAGAACATTTTTATATTTTTAAAAAGTCAATAAACATCAATAGACATAATTAATATTATACCTGTTTCTGTAGTACAGACAGCATCTGAATCAAATTCACTAGGCATGCCTGTTACTTGAGTATTTAAAATTGTTAATAATTCCTCGTCAACATTATTAAAATTAAGCACTGTCGTTGAATCAACTCCAGTTGCCTTCAGTGAATATTTATTGTCGCCAAATTTTTTTGGTACATTTTTTTAAGTTTTCATATTTCTTGTTTTTACTTTCTGCATCTCTGTAAAAGCGACCGCTTTCACAGTTAAATTCATCCTGTATAATTGTTCAAATAGATTTTTTTTTCTTCCACAACAGTGAATTTGATTTAAGCTGAAGTTTAAGGTTTAGTTAAACTCATACTTAAGCGGTAACTATGCAGCTGGGCCTTATAGTCTGTTTCTTTGATTTAATCGGAACTAAATTTTCAAATCTAGTAATTTTTATCGATTGAATGAAGCTTTTGATCATTTTTTCGCAAAAGCCCTTTCTATTTATTATAAAGTTAGCTAGTGACAACTTAAATTCCATTTAGTTCCGCTTAAACTTTGGAATAGCTTGTAGTTTAAATTAGTTGTCAAAATAAGTATATTAGATATAATAATAAATACAATATTTATTATATTTATATTATGAAAAGTATATTTTTGTGAATATAAATATAAGATATTTATAAATATGGATAAAATTTATATATTGCAAGATTGAGCGCATTTCTATTATATTTGCATGTTTCGATCTTGTATGACTTCGCGGCCACCCGACGAAACTTTCACGGCGGCCCCACGGTTGAGAAACGCTGTACTAGAGAACCAAGTATACTAAAATAAAATTGAAGGCTATACCTGTTGGATTTATTTATTTATTTTTGTTTCTATACTTCGTTTCTTCACGTTTCAAGTTATTGTAAGATGGTATCTGTTAAGTCGTCAAAATAGTGTGTTGAGTGAAGTGTGCATAGAAAAGTTGAGTGAACCGTGCTTTAGTGCAAGGGTTAGATTACCACATGGACAAGTGTCTTAGAACATTCGAGAAACAATAAACATCATTCCTGTTATTAGAGATATTTACAGTATTAATAGTTAAATAAGTGTTCCTATGTCGTTAAGTTATTAATAATAACAAACGGTGCAATAATTATGATATATTTTGTGTGTAAACATATATTTTTTTATACAGTCCACTAAAATAGAAGTTATAAGTTTTTGATGAGAAAGAATAGACAGTATCCACCAAAATATTAATATAGATCTGTCTGTCTGTCCAAAATTCACGTAAAAACGACTGGAATGTACGCAGTTAGCTCATATGGTTGCATAATCCGATCTAATATTGGGAATATGCGTGAAGACTGGAATAATTGGATGGTGACCGGTGGTAAATCATTTACAAGCGGTGGAGATATACATGCTCAATCACTTCAAAAAATGAGATAAAGTAATAGTAGAGATTGTAATAAAATCATTCAAAAGGTGAGATATTTCTAATGCTATGGATGGTACGGAAGGTGTTCTGTTATGGGACAGTGATGACGATGAAAACAAAATAGATTTACCAGACAGGGACCCAGTAGCGTAGCTAGAGTCTGTGCAGCCCTGGGCGGCTATGTGTACATACATCACAATACATATCAAACATACTTAGACAAAAAATGAAAATGACGTATAGAGAAAAAATTAAGATACCATACTTATTTCTATAGTGAAAAAATTAATTACATTTTTGGTATTTTTCTTGCTTTGCCATTAGAAAAATCATCGATGACATTGTCGAAGTCTTTCAGTATTTCAGTTGTCAGTTACTGTTCTATAGACAGTATACCAATATTTCACTCAAGAGTAACAACTGTTGGTACTCATTATAGATTTTAAGACATTTTTGATCAGTTTTAATTTAGAAAAGCTCTTCTCACAACAATTGTGACGGAAAATCGCAGCAACTATACAATATTTGAAACTAAGTTCCCAAGATTGTACTTTTCAGTAAACTACAAAAGTTCAAACGGGGTCTTCCTTCCACGTCTCTGTTTCATCTTGCGTAACAGCCATAAAAATCTGAACGAGGAACTTTTTTTATTAATGTCATCGTAATTATGATGTAGCTAACACGTATTAACATCGTATTTATCATCCAAAAGATTCGACGGAGTTAGGAAGACATATTTTTCAGCAAGGACATGGGTTCTTGGCGTCACCAAAGTTATTCCTTGGATCATTATGTTCATTGAAAAAAATATTTCTCTCCTCAATTCAGTTTCGTGTGGCAATTCAGAACCTCGTGAATCTTCACTAATCTTTTGTTTATTTTATTTTTTTTAAATTGACGTTGATGCTCTATGGCTATCTCCAGTTCATTACAAATTTCTGTGTTACATCCTTATTTTTAAGTAAAAAATCTTTTAAAGTCTCGAAATGTATATCATATTGATGTATGTTCAAACATTTGGCGTGGAAGTAAGTTTGGTGTGTCGTTAATTTTAAGAACGACGGAATCCCATTGGTTATGGAAGCACAGAAGGAAAATGAGGAAACAGCACGCCAGCATCTGAACTGGTAATTCTATTTTATTCTTCACCAGTTAGCTCTTCTAAAGCACTCAAGACTTTTGAGTATTTTTTTACAACACACAACTTCTCCATTTGTACTCTATCCAGGGTCTACGAAGCCCTTGACACTTTCACCTTCTTTTCAAATATATTTTATTGTTTTATTTATATGTACATTATACTTATCTATATTAGTATAATTGGAGGCTATATCTATTTTTTCATTTTTCGGCCTCATATTTGGTTTCTACACGTTTCAGATTATTAGAAGACAATATCCGCAAAACAATTAATTTTAGTCTGTCTGTGATTCACGCAAAAACGGCTGGACATATTTTTACGAAATTTGGTACGATGATAGAGTTAAACCATGATTCGAACATATTCGGCTATCAGGTATTTTAAAATTTTTGTGTTGTTTCGGGGTTGAAACTGTTTATTAGAAAACTTAAAATATCTTTATTATTGACTTCACAGAAAAATATATGCTTCGATATATATATATATATCTTCCTTATGATTGACTTAACAGCAAATTCATATGACCAAAATAGTTTATCATAAGAAAAAAAAAAAGTAAGTTTTCATTAAGATGAATATTTGGGGAGTTACGGAGGTGGGGGGAGGCTAAAATTAAAAAATCTCGCTTATTATTGACTTAACAGCCAAATCATATATGCCAAAAATATTTAGTTTGAAATGAAAAATAAAATTTATATTTCTATGCATTTTTTATGAGTTACAGGGGAATAGCCTAAAGTTAAACATTTCAAATATCTCCCTTTTTATTGACTCAACAGCAAACAAATATATAATAAAATTGTTTATAATAAGAAATCAAATCTTTATTGTTTTAGATACTTTTCGATTTAATGAATATTTGGGGAGTTACGGGGGTAAACCCTATATCTAAAATCTTGAAATATCTCGCTTAGTATTTACTTTACGTCAAAAATGTACACAAAGAAACATTTTTTATTAAGTTAAATTAGGGAAAAAAAGAAAATTATTAAAGAAGATTATTTAGAGGGCAAGGGGAGTGTTAGTAAAAGGTGGCTTTTTAATTGTTTTTTAAATTGGGACATATTGACATTAAAGTCAATTTTGCCTGATAGTTTGGTTACTAAGACTAGGACACTATAGCAAGCTTGATTTCTACTTGTAGTTTTTTCATCCTAGGAATTAATAGTTACAATAATGCTGTAGATCTTTTATTCACATTTGATTTCTTAACTGAAAATATATGAAAAAAATTCCTTACAAAGTAAAGTGTATTACTGTATTATATTCATGCAGTTGATCCACTGTGAAAATGCCGAGGCGATCAAACAGTGGGACAGATTTGGCCATTTTTTGACAAATTTTTATGTCATATAAAATAGTTGGATATGTACTTTCCCAGTGTATAATTCCATATCGTAATGTTGATTCATGCCTGGCAATATAAAGTAGTTTCAGGTCTTGTGATTGGAGGTGATCCTTTTAATAATATAATTTATAATTTTGCCGGAGTGTCTTTGTTAAGATATTTATATGCTTGTCCAATTTTAACCCCGAGTCCACAACAAGACTTCAAGTATTCAACCGACTCAACAATTTCAATCGAAGTGTATGAACAGTTATGCAGACACTAATATCGGTGACAAAATAATTTTAATTCTCTAGCCTGTTGTGTTCTAATAATCGATTTATATGATAACAGTATGCATTTAGTCTTTTGTACATTTATTAGCATTCTGTTTTTAACTAACCATTCTGATAATAAATGTAAGTCAAAATTTAAACTAAAGTTTAGCGTATCTAAATTCTCTTCTGAACACACGAAAGCTAGGTCATCGGCATATGCAAAGCAAGATAAGTAGAACGGCAACTCTAAAAGGTCGAATATAAATATTACAAACAGCAGTGGACCTAGTACACCGCTTTGCGGTATACCAGATCTCACTGTTGCCTTTTGATTGGTCATGCTGCCAGTTCTGCTGACCTGGCTTCTTCCTGTAAGATAAGTTTGGAATCACTTAAATACTTTGCCACGAAATCCATAACTGTAAATCTTCTCAAATAGGATCAAGTGATCTACAACATCAAATACCTTTCCAAGGTCCCCGTAAACAGTAGCTGTTGTAATCCAGCAATAGTACTAATATGCTTTTGCATTGCGATGTCAGTTCCCAATTCCGGAAGAAATCCATATTGATTAACTGATATGATATTTTCATTTTCAAAGTACTGTAGGTTTTTCTTATGCTTGCAGCTTCCTAAAATTTTGGAAAAGGTGTTTAGAAGTGATATTGCTGATTATTTATGTATTATATTTGGTAAATCAATTCGCAAGTAAAGAGAAAATATTTATTTATAATGACAGAAAACACTTATTATTTTATATTATATTACATTACACTCATATGTTATTTTTGTATATCACTTACTATGGTAACTATACAATTATTAATTTTTAACGCGATGCTTCCAACATACTCGCGTTTAAAATTATTTTTTCTTATTCTTCATGTCAAGTCTCATTGACATCTGTCATTCGTAAGCCTTCACTCATTTGTCTAATTTTAACACCTGTCAATGTCTTTGTTTTCTCCACCATTTTCCAAGTTTTCATATTAATGAGGGAGTTCTTTTCTTTTTCTATTGCTTCCCTACATTTTTCTTTTTCTTTACAATTCATTGCTTCTTTGTAATTTCCAGGTTCGTAGGCTTCGTTAGTCGCTTCATTAGAGTAAGATTTCAATTTTGGATTAATTTCGAGTCTATTTGTATTTTGTTTCGCTCTTCCAGACCGTCGTAAATTATTATTTTGCATTCTCTCTTCATTTCTTATGTATTCATCCTGATGTCCAATATTATTATTATTTTGTATTGTCCCTTCGTTTCTTATATCTTTATTTTGATATTCTATAAATGCTTCAATTACATCTTCTTTATTTTATTTGTTGCTATTTTCTTGTTTGTTTTCCTTTATATTGTTTAACTCTTCCCAAGCAATTTTATTTTCAAAAAATATTGGTTTCTTACATGCAAAGAAAGTTTTGTTTTTAGGGTCGTATAGTCTAAAGTCACCGGATTATACAAAGTACCGCAAGCCTTTGAAGAAGCCGACAGACCCCAGGGTTTGATTGGCAACATTGCTTCCCCTATTAAGCAAACTAAAGCAGCAATTTTTACGTTCTTAAGTTTACGTCTGCGCTGTCACATCTCCCTCTCTCGCTCTCATTAAATAACCTTCTTTGTCAGCGTTTTGAATACAGTCTGTTCCAAACGGTTAAGCGGAACTAAATGGGAATTTAGTTCTTTTAGGTTGTCACGAGAAGGGACCTTGCTTGGGTTATTTAATTTTTCACGTTGGGATGTCAAAATTTAAAATTACAACAATGAAACCATGGAAACGAATGACATATGTCAAAATTAAATATTTTTTTTAGATATTTTAATGACAAAAAAATAAATAAATGGGAAATTTGTATTAAGAATGACACAAAAAATCAAAATATAAAGAAAATGACATTTTAAAATGATATTAACCTTAACCAAAAAATGTTTATTGTAAGTATGGTTTACAAAGCTTAAACAAAACGGCCGAAAGGCACGATTTAAACGATGAAAGTAACTAGATTGCAAAATCTAGTTCCGCTTAACCGTTTGGAACAGACTGAATTTAAGGTTAAGTTTAATTTAAATATATATATTATATCCATTTTATTTAATAAAAATGAAAAAAATAATAAATTGTACCACAATTTTGTTATAGTGCATCTTTGATTAAAAAAATCGTGATTACAATGTGTAAAATAAAAACTAGTCTCTTATTTTTGTAATGTTGGAATCACTGAACATCATTTGTGTTGGCGACATTTTTAACCCCAGCATGGCCGCCGTTGCGGTACTTTGTATAATCCAGTGACTTTAGTATAGTCTATAAGCTTTCTTGTTTTCATAATATCCTATGAAGATAGCTGGCGTTGCTTTTTTATCAAATTTATTTCTGAGTTCTTTTGGTATCCAGGCATATGCTAAACATCCGAAGATTCTTAAATGATATGATGTTGGTCTTTTTCCCTTCCATATCACTTCGGGGGTTTCGCCATTCAATTTCTTTGTTCCACACCTGTTTCTTATATAAGCAGCCGTTGCCGTTGCTTCAGCCCAAAAATTTGAAGGCAATTTAGATTCTATTAATATCGTTCTTGCCATTTCCAATATAGTCCGGTTTGTTCTTTCTGCGGTACCATTCTGCTCTGGTGTATAGGGAATCGATGTTTCGTGTTTGATTCCATTACTTTTCAGATATTCTTTTAATGTGCTGTTTACGAATTCCGTTCCATTATCACTTCTTATAATCTGTACCTTTTTTCCGGTTCCTCTTTCAACTTCTTTTATATGATTTATTAGGTTTTCAGCAGTTTCGTCCTTTTGTTTTAAGAAATATACATTTACTTTTCTGCTTTTATCATCTGTGATGCATAATATATAGTTTGATTTTCCTAGTGATGTTGGCTTAATTGAACCAATTAAATCAGCATGTATTATACCAAAGATTTTGCTGTTTAGTGGTCTATTTAAGTCCTTAAAATGACTTCTTGTACTTTTACCCAGTATGCATGACTCACATTTTCCATCTTTTTTATTTTCTAATCTAAGTCCTCTTATTATATTTTCTTCATACATTTTGTATAATGTGTCATAGTTTAGATGTGCAAATCGTCTGTGCCATAAATCAATATTGTTTATTTCCTTCGCCGTTTTAGTTGATTCATCTTTAGTTATTATGGCCTCCAATATGTACAACCCGTTATGATTATTTGCACAAAAAATTGTTTTATTGTCTTTATAAATGTTAAATTTTCTATTTTTGAACTCGATTCTCAGTCATGCTTCATCTAATTTACTTATCGATAGTAAATTATCGTTTAGTTCCGGTACACATATCACGTTGTTAATTTTGACATATTTGTCATGGGATTCATATTTTTGTTTAAATATAATATCTCCTACTCCCACTGACCTTTTGTTTGATCCATCAGCTAATTTTACATATCCGCAATCCTTTAAAACCAAATTTTCTAAAATATTTTTGTCATTTGTCATGTGACAAGTAGCTCCGCTGTCAACTGTCCAATTTGACATATGACATATTTCTTTACATTCTTCTTTTATCTGATATGCAAAATTAAATTCTTTTTTAGTTTCATGTTCATCTGTTCTGACTTCAATGTTTTCGCTATTATCATATTTATCACTCTTTTTGTTTCCATTTTCTAGCTTATTTGCTTTGTGCTTATTATATTTTTTATTATATTGTTCTTGCGGTTTCTTCTGCTCATAGTTTCTGTAGTCTTTATTTTCATTTCTATATTTATCTTTCTTAAGTAACCAACAGTCCTTTTGTAGATGGTTTTGTCGCCCGCAGTTAAAACAACTTTTTTCTGCCATTTATTTTCTTTGATTCTATAAGCTGTAGTAGAGCTTATTTCTTCTTGTTTTCTATTCTCTTCTTCTGCAATTATTTATTTGTTTGATTGCAATTTCAGAAGGTCGCATTGCTTCGAATATTCTCTTCACACAACGATAGTGATAGGGTAATCCATTTAATACATAAGATGAAATTTCTGTTTCAGTTATAGATTGTCCTAGACTAGATAAATTTGCAGCTAGGCTCTCAATTCTTGAAATATATTTGTGTGCATTATCATCTTTTTGCCATTGTGTGTTATTCAGCTCTCTCCGTAATATAATCTTTCTATCAACAATGTCACCTTATATTGGTTTTCTAATTTTTCCCAGCTCCTCTCGATGTTTTTTCATTAATGATATAGATTATTTGATGAGAGGTTATAGTTTGTACAATTACATTCATTACTTCGGCGTCAATTTTGTTCCACGCTTCCATGAAAACAACGTCATTTCCATTTGGTGGATTATCAGTTATGACCTTCATCCATCCTCTAGCCTTTAGAAATATTTTTACTTTAAAGCTCCACGTCATATAATTGGTTCCATCCAATTTCTCAATATTTAAAACTGATCTGGTCTCACCTAATTCTGCCATTTCGCCTTTTTCTTAATTTATTATTGTTATTTTTTTTTATCTATATTTTTGATACTACGAATTGATCTTTTCCAAATCTAGGCCCATAACCTTATGTTGATTATTTATATATTATATTTGGTAAATCAATTCGCAACTAAAGAGAAAATATATATTTATTTGTAATGACAGAAAACACTTATTATTTTATATTATACTAGCTGGAAACCCGTCCTTCGCTACGGTATATTGATGGTCTCATGGAGCACAAGCGATACCAAGGGTTTCTCCCGAATTTCATATCTCTTTGTCAAGGGACGCTCTATCGAATAAAAAATACCAATTTACTCCGTAAGGAATGAAATTTAATAAAACTGTCAAACGCTTTCTAAATAGAAACCTATGTACCAAGATGAAGTGTTATAACTCAGGAAATACAAAGCTTTTTATAATTCACCCCGAATGCATATTCATCAATTTAGGGGTTGATTAGGGCAAACACGTGAATTTCTGTTTTAAACATTTGTATGGGTCTAATTTATAAGCAAAAACCAAGTCGATATCTCATTGAGCCTAAGAGATATTGAGGCATCCCTAAATCAAATTTTACCTCATTTCACCACTTAAAAATTGAATTAAGAAAAATCTCTTTTTATTGGTCTCTTACGTCATGGAGGGAATGTAAGCTCAGAATTTCATGTCTTAATATCCATTGGATTTTCTATCGAATAAAAAATACCAATTTACTTTAGGGATGAAACTTAAAAAAACTGTCAAAACACTTGTTTTTGAAAAGATTTTGAAAAAGGTGTTTTAAAAAAGGCACGTATATGCCAAATATGAATGTTGTATCTCAACAAACAGGAAAAACTACGGGTACTATAATTCACCCCGTTTGGAGTGGATTGGGACGATATCATATTTTTTTTAAAATTATTGTATGTTATTGTATGTATGTTTAAAATTTTCTTAGTGGTTACTTACGTCATGGAACAAATCAACTTGGCGAATTTCATATATCTATGTCAAAGGAACGTTTTATCGAATAAAAATATCCATTAACCCCATTAAGGGTGCATTTTAAAAAAGTGTCAATACCATTTTAAAAAGACACCTATTTGCCAAAAATGTTATTACTCAACAAATACATAAAATACGACGGGATATATAATTCACCCCGAATATAGATTCACCCCTTTACGGATTGATTAGAATAAAATCTTGAAATGAGTTTTTCGATATTTGCATGGATAATCTTTGTAAGCAAAAACTAAGTCGATATCTTATTAGTCTTAAGAAATATTAAGGTATCCTTGAAATCACACCTCCTCTTTTAACCTTTTAGGGGTGAAATTAAGAAAAACTGACAAAACCATTTCGAAATATTTTAAAAAGCCACCTATGTGCCAAAAAGTAATGTTGCAACTAAACAAACACAGGAAAAACGACGGGATGTATAATTCACCCCGATTGTAGATTTACCTCTTTAGGCATTGATTAGGACAAAATCCTGAAATAAATTTTTCGGCATTTTATTATTTATTTATTATTATTCATTTATTTGCCGGCAACTAGGCCAAAAATTACAAAAACAGATATAAAACATACATAATAACATATAGACAAGTAATACAATATAACAAAATAGACAAGATAACAAAATAATATAACAAAATAATAAATACATTTAGACATACAATTACAACTACTGGTTTAGACGGCCGCATACCAATACAAATCACAAATTTATTTAGGTACCAATAGTCTGCACCAGTAGTTGCTGAAGACAGCATCGTTATCTATACAATTTATAACAACTTTGTTGGTTGACAGCCACAGTCTGCTGCGTAAGGAATAAATTCGTTTACGCAACATACCCCAACTATCTGTCATCCTATTCTCTACAAACATTTGACTGGCGCTACAGTACTTCGGAAGGCTATTTAAAATTCTGAATGCATTGTTATAGCACGTTCTGAATCTGCGCCTAATAGATTCGGTGGCATTCACCCATAGGGGCGATGCATAAACACAAGCACAATACGCATTGAAGAGACAGTTACGTACAACAACACTGCAGCCAGAAAAGCGCCTGTTTAACATATTGGCACGCACACACAACATTCTACACTGTTTACTAATGTCCGCACTGTCTAAGAGATCGTCACATATTATGTGGCCGAGATACGTGACTGACGACACGCGAGGCACTATCTGTCCACATAAATTAAGATCTGGTACGGAGTATTTTTTACACTTTTGCTGAAAAACCATAAATTCTGTCTTTTTTACATTGTATTGTAGTCCGTACTCTGTTATGTAGTACTCACATACCTTTAATAGTTCTTTTAAGCCAGATAGAGAGGGGGAAATGAGCACCATGTCATCGGCATAGCATATGTGGTTGACAATACATGATCCCATAACACATCCAATTTTCATGCTATTTAACTGCACACTTAGGTTGTCAGTGTACACGTTGAATAGGTAGGGTGAAAATAAACTCCCTTGTCTGACTCCTACGTGCTGTTGAAATGTAGAAGATCTTTCTTCACCCCACCGCACACGTTTAGTCTCTCCATCAAACCATTTGCACAGTATATCCACTACTCGCGCAGGCACCTTCCTGGTTTTTAGAATACTTACAAGTTTTCTTCTGTCCACCCTATCAAATGCCTTACTTAAGTCTAAAAAGCAGGCATACACCGGCGTTTCTCGTGACAAGTATCTTGCAATGGTTGACTTCATCGAGTAAATAGCCATTTCAGTACCGTGGTTCTTCTTGAAGCCGAACTGGTTGTCAGAGCATTGTAATTTACTTGATGATTTTAATATCAATACTCTTTCCAGTAACTTAGAGATCACGGTGGCAATAGCAATTGGGCGGTAATTATCGCTATTTGTCACCGCACCTTTTCCCTTAGGGACTGGAATTACATCAGTTGCTATCAGAGTTTTTGGCAGATGTCGGTGCACTAACATAAGCGAAAAGCATGTTGCCAGAAGAGTGTGTAGGTAATCTGGTGCATAAATTATATGTTCGGCACTAATATCGTCCGCACCAATTGCTTTACCACACTTTAGATGTTTTATGGCATCTCGTATATCATCTTTGGCCACCAAACATTCCTTCACTGTAACATTATCAGGGCTGCAGCTATTATAAGTATTGTTCCCATCTGTGGTGTTCCGTAAGAATATGGTACGCCAGTGTTCTGCGATGTTCGTGTCACCTGACACCCCATCGATTTGCTGCGGCCTCCTACTCTTGGTTTTAACGCCCGTACTTCTCCAAAACTGAGAGAAATCACCAGATAAGTAAATAGACGTTAGCTTATCAGCTTCTACTTGCGCTAGATGTTGACGATGCTTCCTCAAGCACCATCTGAAATGAGCTCTGGTAACCACCCGACGCTGATTGATTTCGCCTGAGCGAGGTCTTCCGTTGTCAGTCCACATATGCAGTGCCTCCCTTGCCGCCTTATTTGCCGACATCAGTTCTATATTTTGGGACCACCCACGTTCACCATGCTTTTTACGCGAACGCTTTCTGGCGTATTTATTCACGTGACGCGAAGCGCGCGATAGTGTGTTAACTATATCGTGATAGAACTTGTCTACATTCATACAATGATGCTCATTCTCGCAGGTTGTATCTTCACACCTAAGCAAGTCTGATGGGATTACGATATTCTTTAATTCGTACGCACATATACTGTTGTAACAGTCCCGCACTTTTACACTCCAGTTTACTCTGTTGTTCTGCATTCTTTCCCCAATGATTTCCT
The DNA here is from genome assembly GCA_963971575.1 of Liopterus haemorrhoidalis. Taxonomy (NCBI): domain Eukaryota; kingdom Metazoa; phylum Arthropoda; class Insecta; order Coleoptera; family Dytiscidae; genus Liopterus; species Liopterus haemorrhoidalis. The sequence continues at coordinate 28,366,681 of OZ020620.1, forward strand.
CCTGCAATTCAGGTAACTCCATGTTAAAATAGACTGGTAGATGGTCCGACATTGTACTCTTATAGTCTATGCGTATCTCTGTACACTGCTCTGATAAGTTCTTTGACAATACGCAATGATCAATCCATGAAGTGGTGTCAGTTATATCACTTATGTATGTAAAGGAATCACCGTCCAACATGTCTTGGTCTTTGACTACGTAGCCAAAATCCTTACAGAATCTGCTTAATTCTCTCCCAAATGCTGCGTCAGGGTCAGCATTGAAGTCGCCAGCGATCAGTACATCGGTAATATCAGTATCTGATGCCAGTGCTTCTATCTTTCCCAAGACTTGGATAAATTCTGCCATGTTGTCTGGGCAGTCAGTAGGCATGTAGACATTTATAATGAGGAAACATTCATCACTGGTTTTGATTTTAATGGCTGCCAGCCTCGGTTCGTCTGGTACTCGGATGTAAGTAACATTTTTGGAAATAGATTTTTTCCAAAGGATGGCCACACCTCCGTAGGGACGACCCAGTTTAATTCCGGCAGCTGGATCCATCGCTGTTGTTCCGCAAGCATCGAAGTCAGGATGCAAATTCATAACCAGTCGAAGTTCGCTCTGATGTAACCAGGTTTCCTGCAATAAACATATGTCGACCGACTTAAGTACATCATGTAACAGACCTGAGACACGTTTAAAAGATTTACAGTTAAAGGTGACAAACTTAATGATCGCCATTGTTCTTTATTTCGTCACTTTTATCACCTGGCGCGTTTGCTGTTAATTTTTTGGGTCTCCATACATACTCTCTCACTCCAATACCACTAGGCCAGAATGATGGCAACAGAACTTTTTCTGAGTCGCTAATACTAACACAGATCTAATCTAATTTCATTTTGATGCACTGGGTACGTTCTATGCTAATGCCGTGTCCGTTAAGCAGTTGCACCACCTCGTCCTCCGTTGCTGCAGGGTTAACACGAGTCACATAGATCCATTTACGTTTATGTACCCCTGACAAAGTTCTCGTGTCTGTGGAAGTGCCAATCACAATTGATGGTTTGCGTGGAGTTGGCTTAGATTTCTTCTTACGTATAACCTGTATAAATCCATCTTCATTCTTTTCTGCTAGATTTTCAGCAACTTTACTTGCGTAAGTTCTTATCTGACTCGCGCTCTGAGTTGGCTCTGGCGGGATCACTACAGGTTTTTCCTGCACTGCCTTTTTCTCCTTACGTGGGATCGTAGGAGGTTTCTGTGATGTTCCGGCTTCTTGTAGCGTTAGGTTTTCTTTCCTCAGATCTTTAATATCTTTTTGCATTTCTTCCCATGACTTGTTATCCATACTGCGCTCTACTTTCAGAGAGTGAATCTCGCGTTTTAGTATGGCAATGTCCCTCATTACAGCGGTAACGTCCACGTAGTCGAAGGTGACCGACGGAAGCTTTCCTAGGTCCTTCGCAACAAAGATCGGCAATACCGCAGGATCAGATACTCGAAGCATTTTAATTATATCCTGCAGGTGTTTCTGCTTCTTTTTACCATCGCCCGTACGTCTGGTAGTTATACCATTTTCACCGCAGTATGAAGCTAAGGTGGCCTTAGCAGATTCAACCTCGGCTTCACTGAAGTGATCCTCGCATAGTTGCAGCAGCAATATTTCATCCCATATATTCAATTTGTTTTTAATGAACATTAACAGTTCGCAAATCACTAGGCTCGACATTTTGCTGTTTTTATTACAACAGACTCGAAACAAACTTTTACTAGTCTTTATTTGATTCTACACGATTACACCTTTAAGTTCATCCATTATCTTATTTTATTTTATTTTTTTAATTGAAAAATAAATTTGAATTTGAATTTGAATTTGAATTATAAAAAATAACTTAAGTCAGGACGGGGATTCGAACCGTGTCCGAGTACAGTCTACCAGTTTATCAGTCCGTTGCACTGACCACTAGACCACCGCGACTACACTTAACTAAGTTAGTTATGCGGGTGTTAATTAATGTTATATACCTATTTTAATAATTATAGCTATATTATCATTATTATTAAAACGATTACAACAAAAATTTAGTTTTTTTTTTATTTGTTATCACGAAATTGTCACTAGCTTTAGCACTTTCTTTTAGTTTAACAGACTTTCCACTTCTTTTATTAGTCCAAAGTATTTTAACTACTAATAATTAAGTTTATCACTAAATAATGTTTTGCTAAAGGTGTATCACAGTTTTCACACGAATAACATAAATTTCGTACTAAATTTCGCCACTAATGTTTATACTTTTTGATATATACATTAAACTCAACTACTATTACACGCGCCATCTTCTATCATTTGCATGGGTAGTATTTGCAAGCAAAAACCAAGTCGGTATCTTATTAGTTTTAAGAGACATAAATGAATCCTTAAAATCACAATTCACCCCTGTTTATCCTTTTGGGGTGATATTTAAAAAAACTGTCAAAACCATTTCAAAATATTTTAAAAAGACAACTATGTGCCAAAAAGGAATGTTGCAACTAAACGAACACAGGAAATACGACAGGATTTATAAATCACCCCGATTGTAGATCCACCCCTTTAGGGGTTAAGAGATATTAAAGAATCCTTGAAATCACAATCCACCCCTTTTCAACCCTTAGGGGTGAAATTTTAAAAAACTGTCAAACCCATTTCGAGATATTTTAAAAGACACCTATGTGCCAAAAAGTAATGTTGCAACTAAACAAACACAGGAATTACGACGGGATGTATAATTCACCCCGATTGTAGATCCACCCCTTCGGGAGTTGATTAGGGCAAAATTTTGAAATTGGTGTTTCGGTATTTGTATGGGTAATCTTTGTAAGCAAAAAGTAAGTCGATATCTTATTGGTCCGAAGAGATATTAAGGAATCCTTGAAATCACAATTCACCCCTTTTCACCCTTTAGGGGTGAAATTTAAAAAAATCTGTCAATACCATTTTGAGAAATTTTAAAAAGACACCTATGTGCCAAGAAGTAATCTTGCAACTAAACGAACACAGGAAATACAACGGGATGTATAATCCACCCCGATTGTAGGTTCACCCCTTTAGGGGTTGATTAGGGCAAAATCCCGAAATAAGTTTTTCGGCATTTGTATAGGTAATACTTGTAAGCAAAAACTAAGTCGATATCCCATCGGCTCTAAGAGATATTAAGGAATTTGTGATATCAAATTTCACCCCTTTTCGTCCCTTAGGAGTGGAATTTCGAAAAATCCCTTCTTAGTGGGTGCTTACGTCATGAAGGGAATATACTTTCCGAATTTCAAGTTTCTAGGCCCAGAGGTTCGGGCTGGGCGGTGATGAGTGAGTCAGTCAGTCAGTCAGTCAGTCAGTCAGTCAGTCAGTCAGTCAGTCAGTCAGTCAGTCAGTCAGTCAGTCAGTCAGTCAGTCAGTCAGTCAGTCAGGACACTGCCTTTTATATATATAGATTACATTACACTTATATGTTATTAGAGTTTTGTAGGTATGACCAAAAAACCCTTATACCGTCATTTTGTCCTCTGTCTGTCTGTCTGTCTGTCTGTCTGTTCGGTAAAAATTGTAGTCAAACGGCTAAAGCTAGAGAGTTGAAATTTGGCATGCTTATACAACTCTTTGACCCGCACATAGGAAAAATACTAAAACATCTAAAAAACATATCCCCCTAAAAATATAAACAAATATGTGCTCATCGAAAAAATATATATATTTTTTTAATTCTGAGTAGGGTATCAAATGAAAGCCCTTGGTACGTGGATTACGATCAAATTTTTATTTTCGCAAAATAAATTATTTTGAAACGATTTTTGCCAAAATTGTGAAAAAAAAAAATTGTCCCACACCCTGTAGCCCAGATGGTTTAAACTAAGAATCTGAAAAAATTCTAAGTAATGTACATTGGTGTGGACCGGAATAGTACAACAGGAATTTTTGATCAGATTATGGTTTTGGAAAAAAAAGCATTTTTTGTTTTTTTACTAATAATGTTGAAAACTTATAGTTATATAACACACTAAACAGTAACGTGTATCTTGGTGCAGTGGCTAAGGTACTGGCATTCTGCCCAAGAAAACGAGTTCGAATCCAACGAGAGGTGACAATATTATTTTTTATTTTATTTTTTTGCATTTTTATATTGTTTAAATTATTTTTTCAAAATTCTAGTTATATTTTGGCAATTGTTGCATTTAATTTTTAAAAGCGTAAATTTAATAACCAGTGGAAATTGTTGAAATTATAATTTAATTCTATATTTGAATGTACATGAAATCAAAGGGGAGAAGCTATAACTAAAAACAACCAATGGAAGCCATAGGCGCAATTTTCAAAATCTTAATGAACCTTGATATATAAAAAAAATACTGCACATCTTTAGAAACTTAAATAATGGTAATAGGCATTCGAATTAAAATTCATAAAAAAATATTTTGACATAAAATTTGTTTTGGCATCCCAAATAATCATTATTCACTTACTAAATACCTGCAAAACCCTGAAATGTGTGAAAATTCACACTTCACATCAATTTTTTTTTGTATATCTCTTACTACGGTAACTATACAATTATTAATTTTTAACGCGATGCTTCCAACAGATATTAGTCTATAATTATCCATGCTTCATTTGTCGCCAGATTTAAATACAGGAACGTACATGAGTTTATTGATAAACTGAAAATGTGCATAAGTATTGGTAAAAATATGTCAATATTATTTTTGGTTGTTTTATTGTTAATTTCAACGAGTCCAGTACTCGATTTCTTTTACATTTTAGTTACAACCTATAGAATTTCGTCTGCGGAAAAGTTGTGGTTTGTATTCATCTAGGATATCTCTGGTAGCGAGTATTTCTCAAAAATAATTTGGCCATATTCTTCTGTAACCAGGTTTTGTGCAGTATTAATAAAAAAAATCATTACATTTTTGGAGGATGTGATTATTATTATTATTGATGTTTCCAGTATCACCTTCAATTTTATTGCTAGCGGTTTCACATTTTCCTCTAATGCCGACTTCATTTTTTTTGTATATTTAATAATAATGTAAAATACTTTTCCAGATCCAGATATGATATATTATCGTATGATCCGCAATCTTCCGGAATCATCTAAGTCTAGGCTTTTGAATGTCTATAATAGGATATGCACTGAGGGCAAGTGCCGGACCAAGTGGCAGGAATCGCGTATAATTCCTATTCCAAAGTCGGGAAAAATAAACACTTATCCTCTAGCTATAGACCTATATCGCTGACCAGTTGTCTCTGTAAACTCTTGGAGCGTATGATCAGCAAGCGTCTGATTTGTTTTTAGATTCAAACGACGTGCTGGCCAACATACATAGAATAACTAGAAGCTATAACATTTTTATTGTCAGGAATCGGTATATTCATTTTAATGTTTGTAATTTCAATACCCTCTAATTGTGACGATACTTGTATCGTATACATTCTACTGATTTTATGATTACAACACTGCTAATAGTATTTGAAAAGTAGGTTTTATATATCATGGTGGAATACACGATGCCGCTCCTGAGACCTCGCGCCCCTGGCACTTGCCCCGATTCCAGGGCGTTGCTACGGCTCTGCGCATCAGTGACATAACTTGCAGAATTCGGTTGAAACAATCCTTTACGCTGATGATACAACTCTGTTAACTGCAAATTCAGACTTAAACTTACTTCTATCTGAAAATGAACCCCTCATCAACAATGCCAACTTATGGTTTACTAGCAATAAATTATGCTTGAACGCAAGCAAATCCCAGAACCTTCTTGTAACAACTAGACCACATGACTACGACAATCCTGCACATGTAACATTCCTTGGCATTCATGTTGATCCCCATCTTCGCTGGGATCAACATACGGAATTTCTTAGTCGTAAACTAAGATCTTCTACTTATTTAATTAGAAACTTAAAACGAGAAGTTAATACTGACGTGGTTCTAAAAGCCGATTTCTCTCTTTTTCATTCCCAACTAAGCTATGGCTTATTAATCTGGGGACATTCGCCAGCTGCCAAGAGAATCTTCGCCCTACAACGTAAAGTTGTGAGAATAATGGCCTCTGCCTCTTTTCAAGCTGACTGCCGGGATCTTTTTGTGAAATTTCATATAATGTCCCTGCCATCCTTATATATCTATCACTGCCTGTTGCATATCTGTAAAAATTTGCAAAATATTCCAACCAACAGCGAAATACACAGCCATAATACTCGTTCGAGAAACAATATCCGCTCCAATTTTCTACGCTTAAATATATCCAGAAACTACTGCAGTTATTATTCAATTAAATTTTTTAATCTTTTACCTGAGGAGGTTAGAAAGCTACCTTTTCAAAAATTCCAGACAAAACTCAAAGTAATCTTGTGTCAAAATCCATTGTACAGCTTTGAGGAATTAGAACATGTAAATTTTAACTAATAATGTATAATTGTGAAATTTGTATTTTGTATTTTTTTATTTTGACTGACTAAAAACAAAACCTACTCTGTAGAGTATCTTAGTCAATAAACATTATTATTATTATTATTATTGATCACACGCTGATCCGTTGATCACGTGTGTTTGCTTACATTGAATATAAATTTAGTATTTCTGTATTTGTGTTTAATATTACAATATTTTCTTATTATCAATAATCAGTTTAAAATATTATATTTAGTTGTACTGTATTTATTTATGTGATCCAGACATCCAGCTGAGCAATTTCTATCGCATTGTTTTTCGCTTGACTAGGGTTTTCAGATACATCGTGGGATTTTCCAGGTTGGGATCCTCCAAAGCCATTATTTGTGGGCTTGGATTTTACCTGTCTACGCTCCAGCTAGGGCTACCATTCCCTTGTGTTAGTCTCCTAGAGCAGCCCCTAGGAGTATAAGAGTTTATATTCTCCTCCATTTCCTCAAGGTCGTCCGTGTCTTCCTTAGATAGCTCAACTCGGTGTATCACCGTATCACCATACTATATTTCTCTATATTTCGATGCTCTGTCAATGGTCCTTTGTAGCTCCGCCGCGAAGACCGTTGTGTGTGACGTCTACCCTCCTAACCCTACTTAGGCTAGGAGCGGGTCAGCCACAAAAAGCAAAGCCCATATGCTGCCTTTTCTTATCGTCCTCATACTTGTTCCGTGTTCGGAATATATGTTTACTAGTTTATTCGTGTTCGTCCGAGGAAGTCTTTTACCCACCGATACTGTGAGTAAAAAACTTTAACTAATTGAGGGGGTTAGAAGTAAAATGATTTAAGTGCATTTTATGCTAAATTTAAGCTAAGTACATATATCGTTAGTTAAACATTATTATTATTAGATAATAAAACGATTTCAACAGAATTCGCTTTACTAACACCCACAGTCGTAATTGAAAAAAAAAAAAAAAAAACTTAAATAAATTGCTAATTCGGTTATTGGTAAAACGATTTAAGTATGCTTGAATAATTTTACTGGAAGATCCTTAGAACAATACAGATGGATACCCATTAAGATGGAGAGAGATTCGCTGTTCTACTTATCTTAAAATTAAAAAATTCTCCTAGAGCAATTAACTATGAAGTTAATTTTCTCGAAACTTTAAATTATGTGCTTAAATCCTTTTACTTCTAGCCCCCTCAATTAAAAGCAATGAAAAACGAAACAGAAAATATTATTTAACGTTAAGACCCAACAGACCATAAATTTCTCATACAAAATGAACAATTTATATATCAAAAAATGCAGCAAATATTTATCTATTAGGATATTTTTAATTGTAAAAAAAAGATGTAACAATATTATCGCTCGATAACGTAATATCAGACAATAATAAGGGGTATCAGATAATATATTTTTTTATTTTTGTAAATATATTTGTGGTTTTAGATAACTTTTATATTTAAAATGTTTTGTGTAGAAATTTTCAATTCATGCGGCAAAATTTGTACGATTATACGATTGTTCATAGTTCAAAACCTTCGTCAACAAATATTAGACTTGATGACAATAGAATAACACTTAATAAACGTGTTCTATACGAAAATTAAATCATTTTGATCCGCAGCACATATTTGCGAACCATGGCAGCTTCAAGGTGGTGGCAGAAATAGACCACATACAATAACAATAAGTAATTTTCACAATGGAACAAAATAATTAAAAATATAAGTATTTGTATAATGAAGCTTTAGCTATAATTTGCCGCGTCATGCGCAAATATACGTCGATTGGTCTACAAGATGGCGTCCACTATGGAATTTGTTTATTTACAATTACATAACATTTTTTTTACAATTAAAAATATCCTATTACTATACAAATTCTTTGTTAAATTTGATTTATAGATTCTTACTAATTTTATTTCAGATTGTTAGTTTCGTATAAAATACCGATGAGCAGGTTCAGGTTTAGTATGTTAATTTCGGTTCGGTTTCAGGTTCAGGATTAATAACAGATTTTTTAAGTTCAAAAACATAAATTTTATCATATTCAAGTTCGGGTTGGAAAAAATTGTAAATTTTGAAATATTTTAAATGTTTCCTGGCGAACACAGTTTTCTAATATTTGCTGTTCTTTATAATTGTTTTACAGATGTTTATAGTTTTTTTATTGTAATCAGATTATTTCACTTGCCTAATTGGACATTTACTTGGCCATTTATTATATTTAAGAAGATAGATAGGTAGTCGATTGGTTTGAGATTTTCGGTATTTCGTTTCGGGTTCGGGTTCAGCACATGGTGTCTATGAGAACTATTGTGTTTGATCTCCGCTTATCTTGAACGAAAAATTACAGTCCCTAGCAAAATTATTATCTCTAACCAAACTGTTTTACGAGTCCAGGCCCATAATATTTCGATCAGTCAGTAATCTTAAGAATATGTTATACCAAAATTCAAAAGTATGAACTTGAAAATTTATTTAACAAAAACATAACAATACGCAAAAATATACAAGTTTTTAGCTATACAGCCCTGGACAAATGTATGGAGCACCCTACGTTTTATTGAATTTTAGGATTATTGCAGGAAAAACGGTAAATAAAATAATACATACAGCTTTTAATGACAACTTTAATCAAAATTATTAATATTTTGTGTTACCTCGTGCTTTAATTACCGCACGTACCCTTTTAGGCATACTGTCCACAAGCTTTTTACGTACATCGGATTGTACATTGAACCATTCGTCCACAATAATTTTCTTTAATTCTTCTTTTGATTTTCGTTTCTAAAGAGACACTTTGCATTTATTTTAATATTGATGGCTCCAAAACTTCATTAAGCATGGTAATATTACGAGCAGAATAATGCGTCCCTCGCCCAAAAATTTTCGCTTAATCCATTGGCTGACATGCATCCCCAGATCATGATGCTACCACCACCAAATTTGACAGTAGAGATGATGCTATCAGGATGAAAAGCTTCACCCAGTCTACGTCTTACAAAGATGGCTCCAGGTTGTCCAAAAAGCTGATCCACAAAAGAAAAAAAAACAAACAAACCTTAATTTCGTAAAATTATAGTATATTAAATTTTATATTGTTAGTGCAATAATTGTTTAGAAATTTATTTTTCTGTTAAATTCGTATGTACATTAAACCATTACAATGCTTACTTCTATATTGGGCTCATCAGATCAAATGATTTTCAATCATTTATCAATCGTCCAATTTAAATATCTTTTGGCCCACTCAAGGCGAAGTTTTTTGTGTCGCTCGGTCAATAGTTGTTTTCGGCGAGCTCTTCTTCCATGCAAATTAGATTCCACCAGAAGTCTTCTAATTGTTCTAGAACAAACTTTAATTTCTATATGCTCCCACAGATCTCCAGCCAGCTCTTTTCACGACATTGAGCGTTTACAAAGAACACTTCTCTTTATAAAACGATCATCTCTGGAAGTGGTTGCACGTTTTCTTCCGGTTTTTGGTCTGTTTTCATAAGTATCAGTTTCTTGGAACCTTTTGATGGTAATTTGCACGGCTTTTCTTGAACACTCCATTTTAAATTTCACCTGCGACTGCTTTGTGAATGGAGCAATACAATTTGAGTCCTTTCATGCACAGTGAGTTCACGTTTTTTAGCCATAATGTAATTAAAAATATTCACTTGAACTCAATAAAACGTGAAAAATACAGTGTTCACTTCAAACGCATATGTAATAATGATCCAAGCCCTAGTTGTTTATATTTGTGTAAACAGTCCTATATTTATTTGTATTTCAATATTTATCATAACTCTGTTTACATTTTTGGTTATCTGATTAGACGAACGTCTTTTAGAATGTGTCAATGATATTTTAAAAACATTTTGTCAAATATATACAATTTACAATGTACATAAATTAAGATGTTATATTATAACTGACTGGGTGCTCCATACATTTGTCCAAGGCTATATATTACCAAAAAATATTTGAAATATTAATAATAGCACAAACATGAATAGGCTTACTATAACATACGCGATTATGTACAAGCAAATATTTATCGCAGGAACAAAATTGAACACGGTGGTGTTGTCATATTTGTTAAATCAAATATAAACTATAAAGCTTTACATTATTTTACTGAATTATCACAAGAACAACATTGTGAAATTACCGCTGTTGAAATTAAAGACTATAAATCGGTTGTAATTACATTGTACAGATCACCTGTTGGAAATTGTAATGTATTTTTGGATGCTATTCAAAATGTTATAGATTTATGTCAAAATAACTTTAAAAATCATCATATCATTCTGACAGGATATTTTAATATTGATTTTAAAACTAAAGATAATCTATATTACAGTTTACTTGATGTAATAACCGGCCTGGGTCTCCATATAACGCACTATGAGACCACACGATATTCACACAGTGGCCGAGGGACATGTCTGGATAACGTCCTGACAAATCTAAGCTGTCATGACTATAAGGTAGAGGTAAAAAATCCTGCGTTGTCTGAATACTTTGGTGTATATTGTGATATTAAAACGAAATATGATATCCAGGAAAAACTCTCTGAATGCTATGTCCAGCGTAAAATTTTCAGCAAGAACAACTATGATAATTTTGTTGCTTATATGTTTAATTTTAATTGGAAAACGTTACACACCGATTTAAATACTAATGATATGTATAATTTATTTTTCAATATATTCATATACGGATTTAATATACATTTTCCAGTTAAAATGTTAAGAAAATAACAAAAAGAAAAGTGAACTGTAAAATACATTGGTATACAAAAGAACACAGAAAAATGAGATTTTTTTAAATTTTTCTGTCGGAAATAATGTAAGCAGCTACACAAAATATATAATAAAAAATATAAAGCTGAATTAAAGAAGGCTAAAGTGCTTTATGTGCTTCTAACATAATGAATTTATTTTAAATTCTACTAATAAGAACAAAGCCATGTGGTCATACGAGAAGAAACGGGAGGTCGTAAAGATTTAAAAGGCACTGAAAACAATAACCTATCAGCTACGTCACTCAATCAATTTTTTACAACTGTCGCTAAGAATATTATATCTAATTTACCTACTGTCTCTGCTTATGACGTTAACTATAGTACAATGCTTAAAAACAAAAAAATCTGTAACAGTGACAGCCTATTTATGGCTCCAGTAACTGAGACAGAGGTTGCTAGTTTGATTCACGGTTTCTCTGACAACTTAACGTTAGATATATATGGCATCAACATGAAATTAATAAAACGTGCTTCAGTTACTTAAACCATTGACTCAGATTATCAACTCCTGTTTCATTTCGGGAATCTTTCCAAAAATTAAAATTGTCGAAAATAATTCCATTATTTAAAAAAGGAAATGTTAATGAGCCGAATAATTATCGTTCGATCGCCATTACCCCAATATTTTCAAAATAATTGAAAACGCGACCAAAAATAAAATTGTTAATTTTCTAGAAAATCGTAATTTCTTTTCAGAAAATCAATTTGGGTTTAGGACTAATCGGTCCACAGCTAAAGCAGCTACATTATTATTAAATAAAATAATGGAAAGTATTGAAAAAGGTTTGCACGTTGCAGGACCGTTCTGTGACTTGAGCAAGGCTTTTGACTGTGTTTGTCCAAAAAAATTAGACGATAAACTCCAATATTACGGTATTCGAGGTAAAATTTTAGATCTCTAAATGGACTTCCTTACAAATAGCAACCAATGTGTCTTTTTCAATGATACCCTGTCACCGGCACTGAATATTGACACGGGCATAGGGCAAGGTACTATTTTGGGCCCGTTTTTATTTTTAACATTTATTAATGACTTGCCGGATAATATGTCAGCCATGACTGTACTCTTTACCGATGACTCGTCATTTATTGATGAAGGAGTAGAAGTTTATGATATAAAAATGGCTCTGAGTGACACCCAAGCTCAAGTCTTACTGTGGTTCTCATCCAATGGCTTAAGCCTTAATTTGGAAAAAAACAAAAACAGTCGTTTTCAGTTTAAACAGGCATATAATTGATAACGAATTCCATGCTGATGAAAGGTTTCTTGGATTTCACTTGGATGCTCGATTAAGATGGAAGGAACATATAAATTAGGTGTACAGTAAATTGAACAAGACTTCATACATGATTAAAAGACTGACGAATACGGTGTCTGCTGAGATTGTTAGATTGGCATATTTTGCATATTTTCAGTCAACAGTAACCTACGGTCTTGAACTATTTAATTTAATTTAATTTATTTAATAATGCAACATACATTCTCTATATACTACATAAATATATACATATTTTTATTTTAATAAATACATTATTAATTATTATGCTATCATCTTCGATGTTTAGCATAATAACCGCCACTGAGACTGAAAGTCTGTAACTGGCTTAGTAAACTAGAAAATAACTCGAGCAATGTGCATTGGTGTCATAGTTTTAATTTAAATTTTTACTTTTAATTTTAAATCCGAATTAATATTTAGAATAAAAAAGAAATTTGTAAATAAGAGTGTTATTAATTAATATATTATACAATGTCGTGCAATTCTATACCTGTTTTAATCCATTTCGTTAATAACTTATTTATATTTGATTTGGTGACAATGATATTGTTATTATTTGTGAATTTACTAAATTTGTTGCATACTTTAGGTAGGTAATACAAAAAGTTATGCTGAGATATACTTTTACTGGTTTTTAAGTGCTTAATATTTCCTTTTGTTCTAGTGTTGTATTCGTGTGAAGAAAATTCTAATGTCATAGCATTTTGATACCCATATAAGATAATTGCTTTTAAATACAATTGGTTAAGTGCTAAGACATTACTAATTTTGAAAATTGCCGAGGTAGCAAAGTATTTCGATTTATTTAGCATGGCTTTTAATATCATTTTCTGAATAATAATAATTTTATTAACATGGCAGTCTCTTGCACCACCCCAACCAATTATACCGTAATTTAATATAGATTCTACTAAACCGTGATAAAATATTTTTAATACATTATCTGGGAAAATTTTTCTTATTTTCTTGAAAATATATATATATATATATTTCCTAAGTTTGTCAGATAATAAATTAATAGGTTGGTCCCATCTCATATATTTATCAAAAATTATTCCTAAATATTTAAAATTATCTGTTTTATTTATTATTTGACATTTACAGCAAGAGAGGCAACAGTTTTTCTCATGTAGAATTAAGCTTTTATATGGTGGTTGTTTATTGGAATAAATAGAGATGGGCATAAAATACGTTTTATTGAAATTTAAAGTTAATTTATTTGTATTTAGCCATATTTTTATTTTGTTTAGATCGCTCACCGCTTGATCCACCACTTGAACTATGGGGTGTTTCTTCTGGCTTGCAGAGGATTTTCATAATCCAGAAACGGGTCATTAGCCAATTAGAATAATGGCTGCTATTAAACCACGTACGTCACGCCAGCCAATTTTTAAACAATTAAAAATTCTGACAGTCCCGTCTCTATATATATTGTGTGTCCTAATGTTTATTAAGGAAAACGAAAACAGCATCCTAAAACATTATGAAGTACATAATCACAACACGAGAAGGAAGGGTTTATTCCTTGTACCGAGGTATAATTATAGCTCGACAGGAAATCTGCCCCTGATTATAAGGGTAAAGATCTCTATAATAATCTACCTGCAGCGCTCAAAAAGCTAAATGTATATCAATTCTGAAAAAATTGAAAAACGTTTTAATAGAGGGAGCCTTTTATAATAGAATGGAGTTCAAAGCATTCAAAATTTTGTAAAATTTTGTAAAATTTTTGAAAATTGTTTGAAAATGTAACTTGACTTAAGTTTCTGTATCTTATTACAATTAGCTTCAATAAAGAATTATTATTATTATTATTAGTGTTATTATTATTAATTTTTACGAATGTATTTACATGTAGGAACTAAGAATAGAATAGATGTATGGAAAATAGCTATCATTGTGTACATATTTAATCTGGCGACAAAAGTTTGATAAAATATTACCGCCCTATCTCCAAATTGTGTATTTTTGGGAAAATTTTAAAATCTTCAATTTACAATTTTATATATGAATCAGTAAAGTAGCAACTTATACCGCAACAACAGAGATTATATCGCGGCAGATCCGTCGAAACAAATATAACAATATATACTGATTTTTTACTAAAAAATATGGATCAACTGAAGCAAATTGCAGTGTACACGGACTTCAGTAAGGCGATTGATAAAATTAATCACAATATTTTAATTAACAAATTGCTGAATTTTGGTATACACGGCGATCTTTTACAATGGATCTTCTCGTACATCTCCAACAGAAGTCAAGCCTAGCAAATAGATAGATATACTTCTTCATTTATTAATATTACATCTGGAGTGCCTCAAGGATCTAACCTTGGGCCATTATTCTTTACAATTTTTATAAACGATGTAATCTAAGTTATAAAACAATCCAATATACAGGTAAACCTCGTTTTGCGCCGGTTCGTTTTATGCCGATTCACAATTACGTCGGTTGATGTTGGCCGTGGGATTCCCCGGTTCGGCCGACACCAGACGACAGTAAGCGCCGCGATTCTGATAGCAGACACACTTTTATACGTAGTTTTATTCTATTACCGTGTACTCGAGCAGCCTATTATGTGTGTGAAATTTTTTCCAAATTAGTTTTTGTTTTGTTTTTAAGAAAAATAAAAAGGTATGATAATATTTTTTAATTTATTATTATTAAAATTAAAAGAATATTCAAATATTTGTAGTTTAATTATGGGCGGCAATAGTGATTCAGAACCCAACCATTGTGCGAAAAAAGCACGAAAAACAATTTCTCTGGAGACAAAAATGAACGTAATTAAACGCATGGAAGACGGCCAAAAAAGTTCTAGATTTACCCCGTCCATTGTGACAACAATTATGAAAAACGCGGAGAAAATAAAACAATCCGCCCAACAGACAACGGCTGTAAGTGTAAAACACGTAACTTACAGCCGGAGCAAAAATATAGAGAAAATGTAAATAATGTTAGCATTGTGGGTTGATGACGCAAATCAAAAAAATATTCCTCTAACACAAGCAGTCATATACGAAAAAGCAAAGTTGATTTTTCTGATTTGAAGGCGCAAGAAAACACTGAAGAAACTTTTTTGGCAAGCAATGGGTGGTTCACGAGATTCAAATCTCGAACCAATATCCGCAGCATTAAATTAAGCGGCGAAGCAGCGAGCGCTGATGTAGCAGCAGCGGCAGCTTACCCTCAAAGTTTCAAGAAATTGTGGAACAAGGCAACTACCCTGCAGATCTCATCTTCAATTTTGATGAAACAGGCCTCTATTTAAAGAAGTTGCCATCGAGAACGTTTATTTCTCGAGAAGAACGTAGCGCTCCTGGATTTAAAGCGGCCAAGGATAGACTGACTGTTCTCTTGGGATCAAATGTTTCCGGTTCCTTAAAATTAAAGCCAATGGTAGTGTACCATTTCCAGAATCTACGGGCTTTTAAAGGTCTTGACAAAAGCTCCCTGTCAGTTTTTTGGAGGTGGAATAAAAATGGCTGGGTCACTCAGGAGGTTTTCACAGACTGGTATAAAATTATTTTTGCCCTACTGTGCTTAAATTTTGTGACCGAAATAACCTTCCAAAGAAAGCAATCCTCCTATTAGACAATGCCCCAGGACATCCGCAAAATCTTGACACCTTGGACACGGGATTGGACCTCAAGGTAATTTATATGCCCCCTAACACAACCTCCATATTACAACCCATGGATCAGGGGGTAATTTCTACCTTTAAAGCGTATTATTTGCGCATTACATTAAAATAAATGATTAAGGCGATAGATACTAATTCCAATCAGACCGTTAAAGATTATTGGCGGTCATACGACATTTCAAAAGAAATAAAAAAGTCTGCTTGGGACGAAGTGACAACCAATTGTTTAAACGGCGTTTGGCGTAAACTTCTGCCTGGATTTATACAAGGTGCAAGTGTAGAAGAGGTAGATAGCATTAACATAAATGAAGACATTATCAGGCTTACACGCGAATGCGGATTCGAAGACGTAACAACCGAAGATGTGACCGAACTGTTAGATGTGCATGACCAACCACTCTCAAATCAAGAATTAGAAGAGTTGATGGAGGAATTAGATCGCCCTCAATCAGAAAATCCCGAAGAAGAAGAAGAGGAGGGTGAGAAAGAAAATGATGGGAAAACCATAAAAACGGCCGATCTAACTCGTATCCTTTCTTCTATAGAAAGGTTCACAGATGAGCTCTGTGAGATAGACGGGATTTCAATCGAAGCGCAAATGTTAAAAGAAGCGTCACAGTTGCCGTTCGACCTTATGCTATGATTCTGCAAGAAAGGAAGCAACAATCAAAGCAAATGAAATTGGATGCTTTTTGCAAAAAAGTGTGAGAATTTAATTTCGTACCGAAGAACTGGTGAATTAGTATTTATTTTAAAAAATTCATTAATTATATTAAGAGATTATTATTTATTTTGTAAAATAATTTAAACTTTATTTATTAAATTACATTTATAATTTATATTGTGTATATATAGGTTATGTATTAAATAAACATATTAGATTATTCTTAGAATTTTGACACGGAACCTAACCTTATATCGTGCATTATATTTGTGTTCATTTTACGCCGATTATTTTTTACGCCGCTGTCTCTTGGAAGTGACCCCCGACGTAAAACGAGGTTTACCTGTACTTTAATTTGCCGATGATATGAAAGTATATAAAAAAATTGAGAGTTTATCCGATTCTCAATTGTTACAAGAAGATCTTAATAACTGTTGCGCCCGTTAAGCGCAAACCAAAATTATTACCTAGGTGGAAAATGTTAATGCAGAGTAATTTATATGTATATATAATTGTAATATTTAATATCTATATACATTTCATATAATATTTTGACATACACTTTACTTCATATTTTTACATATCAATATCAATAATACCTATATCCTAGCAACTGTTGATTGCCGATCTTATATGTTACATTTCCGTAGCAACACTCCCCCTCAATCAGCAGTAGCTATTTTTTCATGATTTTGCATTGACAAATATTTGACACATGTCAGGTGTTAGTCAGATGTCAAACCTTTTGTCATAATATCAGCTGTCATTTTTTGAGTTGAAATGTGTTTCACTTCTAGCTTACTACCATCTCTTATTAATTCTCTTATAAAATGATGCTTGATATCTATGTGTTTAGTTCGGCTATGGAAGGTGTCATTTTCAACTAAACACGTCGTGCCAACATTATCGGAGTATATCAGTACGGATGTCTGTCTTAGTAATGACAATTCTTGTAGCAGATTTTTCAAATAAATTGCTTCTTTTGCAGCTTCTACAAGTGCCATGTATTCCGCTTCAGTACTAGACAGTGCGACTGTTTGTTGTTTACGCGCTTCCCAACTAATAGGTCCATTCGCTAAAGTGAAGACAAAACCAGTATATGAACGTCTGTCTACAATACATGAGCCCCAGTCTGCATCAGCATAGCCCATTAACTCCTTGTTGCTACGACAGTATTTAATTTTCATATCTATTGTTCCCTTTAGATATCTTAAAATTCTCTTTGCCGCTAACCAATGTTCCTTTCCAAAATTAGTGGTAAACTGGCTGAGATAATTGGTAGCAAAAGCAATATCAGGTCTTGTACCAACTGCTAAATATATCAAACTACCAATTAAATTTTGATATGGACATTTGTCCATTTCCTCCCATTTTTCCTTAGGTTTATTAAATTTTACATTTGGTTCCATTGGTGTTCTTACTGGGTTTGAATTTACCATACCGAAACGTTCCAGTAATTCAATAATATAATGTTTTTGTGTCATACTAATCTCCCCCTTTTCGGTTTGGGTAAATTCAATTCCTAAACATTGCTTGATTTTTCCTAGGTCTTTTACATCAAAATGCTTACCTAAATCTTCTTTAAATTTTTTTATTTGAACCAAATTTTTACTTGCTATAATAATATCATCTACAAAAACAGCAACAATCATTATTTCATCTCCTTTTCAGTTGAAATAAATACAAGGGTCCGTTTTGAGACGTTTTAGTCCTATGTTTAACAATGTTTCGTTTAGTTTTATGTTCCATTGCCTACCGGACTGTCGTAATCCATAAAGGGATTTTGTTATAAACAAGTTTTCTTTTCTCCTTTATTTGTGATTTCTCTTAACCATTCTCTAGCTGTTTTCTTTACATCTTTTTCAACTTCGCCGTTTTTCAATATTTCTTCCAACGCTGCCTTCAAGTGTTCTGGTATTTTCATGAAGATTTCTTCTTCAATTTCACCATTCAGATATGCAGTCTTGATATCTAACTGATGAATGTGTAAACCTAGTTGAGCTGCAAGTGCCATTATCAATCTTATTGATTTTAGCCTTGCTACCGGTGAAAAAGTTTTATTAAAGTCTAAACCTTCGATCTGACTGTAACCTTTCGCTACTAATCTTGCTTTTCTTCTTTGTAGTGATCCATCTAAGTTTAATTTATTCGTTAATATCATGCGTGATCCAATTTCTTTTCTATTCGATGGTAAATTTACAATTTTCCATGTTTTGTTTTTTATCATTGAGATAATTTCTTCACAGATAGCTTTTAACCATTCTTGTTTTTCATGGCCCTCTAGTGCTTCTTTTACATTGACTTCTGCAGTAGTTGCTTGTTCATTTTTTACTTCTTGGATCATCGTGTACTTTTTCTTCGGTCTTCCTAATTTTCCTGTTCTTATTAAACTTGGTCTTCCACGACCTCTTTTTATCACAACTTCGTTTTGCGATATATCTTCATCGGATGAGACATTCTTTATTGAATTTTGTTCTATGTCTTCTCTATGTCCATCATTTTCATTTTCAAAATTTTGATTTTCATTTCTTGGATCTTCTTTCTCTGTTCTTATAATTTTATTATTAAGGTTTTCTCTACGATTGTAAGTTATTTCATAATGATCATCATCGGATTCATTATTTTCTTCATCGCTAATACATTTTTCAGTTTCATCATAAATTTCTTCATATTTACTATTTTCTGGAAATTTATTTAACAATTTCACGTCTCTACTTACAATTATTCTTCTTTTTGTAGGAGACCATAAACGATATGCTTTGGACTGTTCAGAATATCCCACAAATATGCATTTTTCAGATCTATCTTCAAATTTACCTTTCTCAGGTCTTTTATCAAGTACATATGCTACAGAACCAAAAATTCTAAAATAATAAATAGACGTACGTTTACCAAACTACAAGTTGAATGGTGTTTCCATATTAATACTTGACGAACTGCAACGATTTCTTATATAATTTACTGTTGAAATTGCTTCAGCCCAAAAAGTAGCCGATAAACCTGATTGTAACATTAAACATCTTGCCATTTCCACCAAAGTTCTGTTTTTTCTTTCTGATATTCCAGATTGCTCAGGTGTGTAAGGAACACTTAGTCTATGTCGTATTCCATTGGCTTTTAAATAATCTTGAAATTCTTTACTGCAGTATTCCCTGCCATTATCAGATTGAATAGATTTTATCTTCTGTCCAGTCTGATTTTCTACCAAACTCTTATATTCTTTGAAACATTTTAAAGCTTCGCTTTTTGTTTTCATAAGTCGTACTTCGCACCATCTTGATTTGTCATCCGTGAATGTGATAAAGTATTTATTTCCACCAAGTGATTGTGTCCTCATTGGTCCACAAATGTCTGTGTGAACGATATCTAATAAATTTTCTGACGCTCTGAAAGATTTTTTTGGGAAAGGTTTCTGTGTCATTTTTTCCGTAAGCATATTTCACAAGGTTGTAGCTTGCTTTGCTTTTCAAAATTTAAACCTACAGTCTGTTCCAAACGGTTAAGCGGAACCAAATGGGAATTTAGTTCTTTTAGGTTGTCACGAGAAGGGACCTTGCTTGGGATATTTCATTTTTCACGTTGGGATGTCAAAATTTAAAATTCCAACAATGAAACCATGGAAACGAATGACATATGTCAAAATTAATTAAATACTTTTTTTTTGATATTTTAATGACAAAAAAATAAATAAATGGGAAATTTGTATTAAGAATGACACAAAAAATCAAAATATAAAGAAAATGACATTTTAAAATGATATTAACCTTAACCAAAAAATGTTTATTGTAAGTATGATTTACAAAGCTTAAACAAAACGGCCGAAAGGCACGATTTAAACGATGAAAGTAACTAGATTGCAAAAGCTAGTTCCGCTTAAGCGTTTGGAACAGACTGTATGACCAGATCCTTTTTCCTCATATCCAATAATGCTCTTTCATGTAAATGACCCAATCTTTGATGCCACATATCAATCTCAGACAATTCATTTGTTACATTTGCTACCTCAAGATTTTATTGAATTATGTACAAATTATTTATTCGTTTGGCCGTCATGACAATAATACCTTTTTGGTCTATTATCTTGGCAATATTTCTTTCAAATTTGACAGTGAATCCATGATCTGTCAATTTTGACACTGACATTAAATTGGTTCTCAAATCTGGAACAAAAAGTGCATTTTCTAAAGTTAATTTAATTAAATTTTTGTTACCCTTAATATTTAAAGTAACGTTTCCTCTTCCTTTAATTTCTGTTGTCATGTTATTTGCCAAATTTACAATTTCACAGATTTCTTTAATTCCATTTTTAAATTTCTGGTAGTCTGCACACATATGTGACGTGCTTCCACTATCCAAACACCATAAACTTTTATAATTAAATTTCTTATTTGAATTATTGTGGTACTGGTAATATCCATGACCAATATGTTCCGAAGTATACCCCGTATTTTCCATGGATTTTTGATTTTGTACCTTATTTTTATTATAATAATTATTTCTTTTTAAGAATCTGCATTCGGATATCACGTGACCAATTTTTCCGCAATTATCACATTTATTTGGAAATCTACGTTCCTTTTTAAAATGCTTTTCCGAATAATAATTTTTATTTCCTGTGAAATTCTTATTCGCCATCATTGCACCTGATGTACATACATTCCGTTCTTCACGAGCTTCAAATTCTTCTAAAATTTTAATTTTCAAACTATTTAATTTTGGCAAATTATCTCTGGCTTCTATGGCGATTCGAAAATTTTCCATTTTTTCCGGTAAACTATACAATAAAATTATAACCAATAGATCTTCATTGATTTCAAGCTTAATTTGCCTTAACTTTACTACTGTATCAATAAAAGAACGTAAAAAGTCTTTTACATCTTCATTTTCCTTCATTTTTGAAAAAAGAAGTTTCTTGAGAAGTGTAGCCTTTCTAGCAGGTCCTTTCGATACGTAAATATAATGTAGTTTGGTCCAAATTTCATTTGAAGTAGTACAACCTTTAATTTGGCTTAACTCAGATGGGCTAATTGAGTGAATTAGATCTGATTTCGCCTTTTGATCTGCGAAGTCCCATTCCTCTCTAATTTTTGCGTTATCCGCATTTCCATCTATCTTCTCTGGTTTACTATTCTTTCCATTGACATAATTCCAAGCATCGTTTTTTATTAATAACGCTTCTACCTGAATTGTCCAAGTATCAAAATTATTTTTCTTTAGTTTTTCTATTTTGATACTCATCTCTGCGAATTTTACTCACACTTTTTTTATTTTTTATTAATATATTTTTAACAAGCTGGGTATTCTGGGCCCGTAACCTGTTAATGCAGAGTAATTTATATGTATATATAATTGTAATATTTAATATCTATATACATTTCATATAATATTTTGACATACACTTTACTTCATATTTTTACATATCAATATCAATAATACCTATATCCTAGCAACTGTTGATTGCTGATCTTCTATGTTACATTTCCGTAGCAACAGAAAATATTGTGCGTTATTTTCCAGACACCTGGTATATATTTTTTATACTAAATGTGAATCCGAACGTTACTGTCTAAACTGGGGGTTTGGACCGGTCAGTCACCGCTCAATGCTGCGATTTGTCCCGCATAAATACATTATTGCAGCAAACTTGTCAGTGTACACCTACAAATATTGTTTCGCGATTTTTTACGTTGTACAATCGAACGTTGTGAGCCATTAGCGTCAATCAAGCCAAAAGATTTGCG
The DNA here is from genome assembly GCA_963971575.1 of Liopterus haemorrhoidalis. Classification (NCBI taxonomy): domain Eukaryota; kingdom Metazoa; phylum Arthropoda; class Insecta; order Coleoptera; family Dytiscidae; genus Liopterus; species Liopterus haemorrhoidalis. The sequence continues at coordinate 28,389,226 of OZ020620.1, forward strand.
GATGTCTGACTTCAAAATAATCCGTGCGATTATTTGGCTACCAGCCAGCAAACCAGAGGAATATCGGACGAGTTCCAGATTATTCCTGGATCAAAGCATCCCAAGGAAATACCAGCACCCTCAGCGGTCACCTAAGTATCCCTTTTATATCTTATTTGTAACTAAGATAAACGTGTAAGTAGAAAATCACATTATTTTTCACTTACGTTATAACTTCCTTTGTTTCCAAAACCACGTGTTTTGAACAAATAATAGTTTTTATTTGCGATTTAAACCCTAAGGATAAGGGTGTGTGTTTTTCTGCTACACCTTACAGTTTGCCCGGTTTTAGGGTTTCGTATTTCAACATTTGATGTTTGCAAATTGAGTTTTTTTCATTAATATATTTCATTGTTCAAATATTTATTCTTTGTTAAGCATTTTCGACTCTTGCCTAGATTAATTATTATTATATTCGTGTTCCTAGTCGTTTGAAACGAGTTGATTTTACCCACAGCGTGTTTTACATAACACCAGTGGAGTCCTACGGAATTATATTAGTTACGATTTTTGTTTACATTTAGGTAACCTGCCCATCAATTGTATTTTATTGTTGTATTTGTAATCGGTGGTTAATTTATTTGTTACACATGCCCTTTTGGCCATAGCTAGTCAACAGTTTGTATATTATAGCATATTTCTTGTTTCTTTGAGTTTAATTGTTCAAAATTAACTATTAATCTTTTCATTGGCATATACAGACTGTTGATTTGCTCACTTACACGAGTATTACTTATTATTACAATTATGGAGTAATTTTTGTTGTGTCTCACCCCAATGTATTTTGGTTGTGTCGGGGAGAAACTAATATTTTGAGAAATTTAGGTGCGCTTCGGCTACGATTTACACAGAAAGTGGAATTGTGAAAAGTGGAACAGAAAGTTAGAATTGTGGAATTTACATCATTCGTCTACCGGGTGATTTATCTACCAAGTCCCTTATTGAAATTTACTAGTGTCAATTTTTTCACCATTTAATTTATGTTATCAAAATTATTTACAATAATTTTTCGGGTTACTCAAGTGCATTCCGTCGCTTCCACGTTTGTTTACGGACTTAAGAGGAGAAATTGGTGGTTATTCAATCCTCCTTTATCACACAGTGGGCCTCGCCGTTTCAACCTATATGTTCCCAGAGTGATCATTCCAACTTGTGTCAGTCTTTGAGAACAACCCCTCAAAATGAAGAACGTCTCTACCTACCTGTCTCCTTTTATTTTGAGTTCGCGATGTACACTTGAGTAACTCGCCTGATTTTAGCCTGCTCACTCATTAGTCTGAGGTTGTTCGATGCGTCTACGGACACCTAACGTTTCCTTTACATTTATTTCATTCCCGTTACGTGTGGGGGGTTACACGAATATTTTTGTTGACCTTGTCGACGTCCGGCACCTTTCTCATTCGAGCCGGAACGGTGCGGGCGCCACAATAACTTTCAAAATTTTGGTCATATAAATAAATGATATTTAAATTATGATAAATGCCAGATAATAACCTTTACTAGAAATAGAACTAAAATAACATATAATTATAATCTAAACGCCAAAATCCTCCAAAAATCAAACTGTGTAAGAGATATTGAGGTACTTCTAGATTCAAAACTTTTATTCGACCGTCATATTGACGTCACCTGTTGTAAGGCCTTGAAAATGTTGGGATTTATAATCCGTTCAACTAAAAATTTTCAGTTCATTGCTGTCTTTAAGTAACTATATTTTTCTTTCGTATTTAGTCATTTAAACTTTGCATCTGTTGTATGGAATCCTAATTATCTTCAGTACATCAGTCATTGGAAAGAATTTAAAAAAAGCTGTTAAATATTTTTGCTATAAATCCTCTACAGAATATGTAAACTATGACGCGCCATGTATTTCCTTTAACATGTTACATTTGAGCGATTGTCGCTCGCTTACGGATATGTTGAACTTATATAAAATTGTAACTAATAATATTTCTTCTAATGAATTATTATCATTAATAACATTTCGAATTCCAAGTTGCAATACCCGTGGTACCAGAGCCGCAGTAAGGGGGGGGGCGGAGGGGACGACGGCCCCTAGCGCACTAAGGGAAAGGGCGCTGATGAGCTTGACTAAGGGGCACCACATTGCGAAAGAGAGGACCTTTTTTTTTTGCTCTTCACTTGGAATTTGGGAGGTCAAGACCTTTTTTTTTGTTCTTCACTGGGAAGTCACTTACATTTATTTCCCAAGGGGCGCCAAAACACACAGTTTTGCCCCTAGCGCAAGATTTCCTTACTGCGGCTTTGCATGGTACGATACTTTTTCTTCAACCCTTGTCAAACACCAAATCATTTGATAATTCAGTAATAAATAGACTTTGCACCTATTATAATAAAAAAAAATCAGATATTGACTTGTTTAACGAAAACTTAATTCAATTTAAACGCTTTTGTATTAACAAATTAAAGCACATACGTTCTAGCTGATATTATATCTATTTCATTATTGAATTGTATATTTGAACATTAATATGTTATAATTTGTAATAAAACAAATGGAAGATTCAATATAAAAGAAATAACAATGTTATGGAGGGAGAGTATACATAAATATATGTCATTATCGACGACAAAGAGAACAAGTAGAAAAATAGTCTCTAAATTGATTACATAATAGGCTTTTTTTAATTTCTGGTTGTTATTAGCTTGTCATTTTTTCAATAGACAAAAAAAACAGCTGACAAAAATTAAAAAAACTAATGGATTAACATGGACCAAAAACCACAAAAGTTGAACTTAAAAGCAATGGGACAGCATAATTTGGAGCGACGAGTCCAATTTTGATATTTGTGTAGGAGACACACGAAAACGCGTTTTACGAACACTGCCCGAAGCTTACCATACAGATTGTTTGGTATAGGCTTGGTTATAGGATGTATGTCAGCAAGAAGAGTAGATAACTACATTTTATATACGGTATTGTAAATGCGGAAAAATATAAACATATTCTAACTAATAGTTTTTTACAGTCTATAACAATGAACGGGACAGCCGAATTTGAATTTATTTTTCAGCAAGACGATGTTCTGTGCCATACAGTGAATATTATTAAAACTTGGCTACAGGAAAATCAAATTCCTGTTTTGGAATGGACATCATCAAGTCCAGATTTAACTTCTATAGAAACAATTTGGAATAAAATGAAAGAGGAACTTCTTAAGAACCTGGCTCGCACAATAAATGATTTAAAACCGAAATTACAACTAATATTGCCCAAATTATCACTAGAGGACTGCGCGAAGCTGGAAGAAACTATGTCAAATAGAATTAAGCTGTTCTTAGTCAGTAAGGCGATGTCACACAATATTAAATAATATTCGAACTATTCTGATCCGTCATTAGTTTTAGTTTTATTTTTATAAAATTAGTATGTAATATATTTTTCGGTTTTTGTTAGTTTTTATAAAGTCTATATTTTATTGTACTGATATATATATATATATATATATATAAGGAATGTACATCCTACTTACCTTTTCCGAATTTTTTTCCACGGGCGTCTCTTTCTGTGCTGTTCCGAATTTAAATACAGAGGGAACTTTTGTTGTAAAAAAATTTGTAATTTGGCTCTCATTTTGTTTTTCTGATGATTCAAGTTTCTGGTAACAATTTTTGCACATATACTTGTCTCCTTTTAAATATATGGGTGCACTGCATATTTCATTTTTGCAATCTGAACATTGCACACTTGTAAATATTATTCTGTAAGCAAATATTAACATTAGATTAAAAAAATACAAAGATATCAAGGTTATTTGAAAATAAAACCAACGAGTCATTATACTCAAAAGATTATGTTTTTAAATAGTAAAAGTAAGAATCTAAAAATTCAGAGGCAGCCTAAATTATTTTAGAATTACTTGTGCGATATTTCTGTAACATTTTTTACTCTACTTAGTGTAACAATTTAACAGAAAAAATGTGAAGTGGGAATTTTCACAATTTTCAAGGCTTCGTAGGTATCTAGTACGTTAATTTCTTTGGCCCGACACATTTTTGCCATGCTTCTCCATAAAGGTGCAAGTACTTTTTAAAGATCCAAATCAATTTCTTTAAAATAAAAACGTGTGAAATCTTTTCACAGAAAAAAAAAATAATAAAGAAACTATAAAATAAAATAAATAAACAAATTGTAATTCAAAAAGAAAAAACATTGGAGAGCGGACGGTAGAAATCACTCAATGATACTTGCGGAACGGGTTAAATTCGCTCCTGAACACTTGAAGAACAGAAGGCTGATTTTTTCTTTATCTGTGGCCTCATAACGGGTGTTTTTTTTAGAGGTATAGAACTTTAAATTGCAATAAAACAACGATGGATTATTCGATTGACATGAATTTTTTTTTATTCGAAAGATAATCTTGTGGCATTACATTAAATCATACCAACAAGACGGCGCAACATGTCACACAGCTCGTGCCACAATCGATTTATTGAAAGACACGTTTGGTGACCGCCTAATTTCACGTTTTGGACCTGTGAATTGGCCTCCAAGATCTTGTGATTTAACACCGCTGGACTACTTTCTGTGGGGCTATGTAAAGTCATTGGTCTATGCGGATAAGCCACAAACGCTTGACCATTTGGAAGACAACATTCGCCGTGTTATTGCCGATATACGGCCACAAATGTTGGAAAAAGTCATCGAAAATTGGACGTCCAGATTGGACTACATCCGAGCCAGCCGTGGCGGTCATATGCCAGAAATCATATTTAAAATGTAATGCCACAAGATTATCTTTCGAATAAAAAAAAATTCATGTCAATCGAATAATCCATCGTTGTTTTATTGCAATTTAAAGTTCTATACCTCTAAAAAAAACACCCATTATAATGTATATAACATTCCGGGGCTCGGGAATCTTTCATCTATTGAACCCTCTATATAGCCCTACTTCTTATTATTTATATAAGTAACGAAAAAAAATATAATAATAATAATAACATTTAAGATACTTACTGTAAATTAAAGACTATGCTCTGGCTTTCACCAAGTACATATTTCAATGATTTCAGTGCTTGACTATAATCTTTTTCCTTGTCCACAAAATTTCTTAATGGCTGAATTGTACCTTTTTTACAAAATTCCCCTTCTGAACTGGAAAATGTTACTGTGTATTCAAACAAGGATATTAATTTTTCACCCCCAATCAAATGAACAGCGTGCAAAAATGTTTCGTTTGTTCTATTTATTATTATACGGAAAATTAATGTAAATCCGAATGTCTTCAATAAAAAGTTTTCTTCCATATCATTGCCTATGTCAAGTTTTACATCAGAAGATGGTTCAATGACATATTTAGGATGTTCCTTCCTGTAACAAGAAACTATAAATTCAGAGTTTAAAATTATTACAGATTTTAAGTTTCAGTTTAAATAACTGAATGCATTTTAATAAAACACAGTTTAAACTTTTAAAATGTAAAAACTGAGCACTAAAAAACAATAATTCTCAACCAGTACATATTAACAGCATTCACGCATGCTGCAGAAGCTTGACCATTCATCAGATACTTAATGACAAAATTAACAGGTCAAAAAAATAAAAGAACAAATATTTGAGAAGAAAATTCGGTGTAATAAAGACGTATTTGGGAAATTAAATAAGCAAGAAGGCAAGCATATTAGAACATTGGACTCTGATACAAAAGATGAACAGTAACTCAAATAACTAAATAAATTTACCAGGAATTAATTATTCAAAAGAAAGTCTGAGAAAATTTCTTGTAGAAATGAGATTTAGTTTTAAAAAAATTGACAAACGACAAGCAGTAATGGCGACTGAACGTATACGACGCTGGAAAACTGATTACACTGGTCAATAAAATAAATAAAGTTTCATAGTTCTGTAATGAATGTGTGTGATCTTAAATAAATTCGCATGTGCTGATTGTGAGTGTGATATTAGTTTTGCTCTACCACATAGAGTTTACGAAAACCACACCGCCGTAATCTTAAGGTTATCAGTTTACTTTTGGGTCTCCAGACTGGTCATACAAAGCATGTGTTATTTCTTTGCTTATGGGATAGCAGAGCCGATAAGAAGCATTATTATCAAAGGGAATGACCCGTCATACCGAAAGAAATCTCTGCTCGATACAACTGCATACACCAACAGCTCGTTGATCCCGAGAAGATGTTTTGCCACCACTGCATCTAAAGCTTGATCTAGTGAAAAATCAAGACATTGAAACCAGCAAGTGCAAGTTTTCAGTACTTGACGACAAAATTCCAAGGATCCATTCAGAGGCAAAGTTAAAAGCAGGTGTACTGAATGGTCCTCAAGTTCGTTCACTCATAGATGATGGTAAGTTCTCTACTACTCTGACTCCAATAGAAAAAGACGCATGGATTGCATTCATTGATGCGGTAATGGCAACTGCGAAGATATTGTGAATCGTTTACTTTATCGTTTACAGACCTATCAGCTTGTTGGTGCTAGAATGTCCTTGAAGATACACTCCTTCCATTCCGACCTAAATTTCTTTCCTCCTTATCTCGGTGACATAAGTGACGAGTATGGTGAGAGATTCCATCAAGATATTGCAAAGATGGAATCTCGCTACCAAGGTCGCTTCAACCCAAATATGCTAGGCGATTACTGTTAGACATTACAACGCGAAGCGGACAGCAATTTTCGACGTAAAAGTAAAGTGCAGAAACATTTTTGAAAGATATCATGTGCATATATGATACCTGTCTATATCTGGCTTTTGAGTTAAGCTACGTTTGATATATATGTTATAGTATAGTTGGCAGTCAACATATAGTAGTATGCAACACATGAAATGTACTGATATAGTAAATCTATAGCAAAACGTAAAAATCAAACTGCAGGAAAAAAAAAACTCTACGTGATGGGCAAAAACTAAAGTTAGATTTGAAATCAGCACTCGCTAATTAGTCAGAAAAGCATAATGTATTTACAGAACCAAAATGGATGTTGACCAGTGTTATTTAAGGTTAATATTATAATCCACCTTTGATATTTTATTAAATGATTTTTTTATTAAAGTAAGCAAAAATGGTTTTATGGGTTATGGTCTGTCGTTTTACGCCTACCTGAAATGATGTTCAAGCTGATCTATGTTCCCTTGCCACTCACATTTTTTCTCTGCCAGAACAGGACAAGAAACAGTATTTTTTAAAATACAATTCGTATCATGTTTCTTAACAACATGAGGTTCCATTTTTGCCCCTTACATCAAGATGCACCAAAACTACATGGATTGAAAATCCCAGCGATCAGATTCTCGTAGGGAATATTTCTTTTTGCTGATTTTTGGTCGTGTGAAGTTATCGGACAACGGCCACAATCCACAATAACTGCACTTTAATTGTTTCGCTCTATGTCATATTAATATGAACATCCGCAGATAATATATAATATTATCTAATCTGTGCATTTTGTAATTATTATTTTATATTTTACTGATAACAAATAGATATATTTCTGGAGTGTTTTTAAACAAGATTCTTGCTAAAATTGTGAACACTTTAAAATGACTTTAATACTTATTTGAATTCGTTGATATTAGCAATAATGCGTCTTAAAGTTGAATTTTTTTAACATGCGCATGATGTCAGCCAGCAATCAAAGATTTACGCATATTTATTTATTCTTCGGGACATATGCAAAAATATATTTATAGTCTTCACGCAAATGTGTCGATGATTTGTTATAAGAAGAACGTGACGTCACGAATATTTGCTTATTACGTTTTAGTAATTCGTATCAGGGGCGTGCGGTGATATTACAACAAGAGGAAGCAATTTAAAAATAAAGTAATTAAATAAATAATTAAACTATGTAAATCATAATCTTAAATATTTTATTTATAAATTAAAGCAATTCTTCGAGTCTGTGTTACAAAATGATAAATTACTTTTTCTCTAAATATCACTTTATCTTTTTCAATCAACTTAATAAGTAGTGACTTTTCTATGGATAATAATGGACTTGAACGTTTGCCTATTTAGGCAAACGTTCATGTCCAGTAGAATTTCTAATGTTGGTTTTGTTATAGGTTCTCTTATAAATTTAGACACGTCAATTCTTCTACATAATAAATTATTAACTAGTCTCACTAATCATGTACAGAACAATACAGAAAACCAATAATGCCAATAAGTCACATATTACCAACATCTAATGTTAAATGCGAAACCTTGCACTGCTCCCAGACGGAGGCATTAACCAGGTTCCTGCCCAAAGAGCCCGATCGCGACAATCGTAAGGCTCGTCTCACGATCCAGTTCAAAAACGCGAAATAAAGCGAATGGACTGTATTTGGCGCAACCTCACGCGATTGTAGAGTGCTGGAGATGGGATTGGATATATACAGGTTAATGGGCTTACCTAGTAATTGAAACGTCTCGTAGCCAAGGGCCCTTTGAGTTGCCGTAGTCTTCTAATAATCTAGGTCTGGAATGGAGAGTTTGGACACTCAGCAACGTTCGAAATACTTAATAAATCCACACTGTATTCGCGAAATATACTAACACACACGAATTGGGGTAGGACAAGCTAATTCTATCTCAGCTTAAAGAAGTACGATACTAATAGCTCAGATGATGCGGTGACCAAAATGAGCGACACAAATACTAAGAAACAAGACGAATGTACGGAGTGATTATTTAATGGCGAGACGACGTCACTAGAAGTTTTAATAATTTGCCGTTTCATACACATCGTAGCAGGCGATTATGCGCGCATGCGCATAATCTTTTTTCTTCATAATCAAATTTTCTTCAAGGTTCTTATAGTCATAGTATTCTGTAAGAAGGCACGTAAAATTCGGTGACGTCGTCTCGCCATTAAATAATCACTCTGTATATAAAACCTACATTCGTGTAAATGACCTGTGGACAGACGCGCGTGTAGCTAGAATTGTGTAGACCAATAATAACACGACACGATCGTTTCGAGTGCTAGATTGTTACTGTCCAACAAAAATTATTGTTGGCCTGAGAAAACCCTCACTTAAATACTAAAAATTCACACGAGAGGTACGAACATCTAATTATAAATGTAACTAAACTTTTATATGACATCTTCCCTTTTTTAACATTAACAATAATTTATTTTTCCTATTATAATATATACAAGTGTCCTTAAATCTAGAAATTATATATTTAATTCCTAGATATTGCCAATCGGCCTGGAACTTTTATCTCACGACCTGATCATGAAATAATTTTACTCTGCATTGGTTGTTCTAAGACTAATTACTCTCAGAATCCTCTCTAATATCATTATTGAATGGATTTAAAAAACGTCTGTTTCTTTCCAATAACGGACCGTTTTGCAAGTAGACTTGGTAAGATCTAGGACGACTAAGAACATCTGTTATTAAACCTTTTTCCCAAATTTTATCATTCCTAACATAAACTTGTTGTCCTTTTATTTAATTTTTCAAACTTTTAGTATTTATATCGTAGTATTTCTTTTGTTTTAATTGTTTTTTTTTTTTTTTTAATTATTTTATTACTTTGACTTGAATTAGATATATCTAAATTATCTTTATTAGGCAATATGCCTCTGAGCTTACGGTTCATTAAGAGTGGAGCGGGAGGACCTAGGCCAGACACTGGTGTGTTACGGAATTCTAAAAGAGCTAGAAATGGATCTTGCTTAGTTTCAAAAGACTTTATCAATATACGCTTAACTGCTTCAATAGTACTCTCGGCCATACCGTTCGATTTATAGGAATATAAATAGCAGACAGCAGTATTATATTTTAGGCACTAATATGATACAGACATTATAACACAGACATGCCATATAATATATTTTATGTAATGTATTTTATAAGATTGATATAAAATAATACTACCAGGTTTGACAGTAATGAATTAAATCTATTTATTTATAAACAACCGTTGTCCTGTTGTCCAGTGCAACCGTTGTCAAGTTAATACAATATATCACATCTTTCCTTTTTTACACAAATAAAAATAATATTTAACAATAATTTACAACAAATTACAAATTAACAATACGACAATTATATAATATAATTAGTATAATAAAATATCTATGGTATAAGTTTTAATGATACATAATAATTATTCTGATTGATAAAATGATGTTTTTTTAGTTATCCTCCCGGACTTTGTGACGAAGTGATCTACACTATTGTCTATATCTGCCATAAATGTATCATTTAAAGTAAACTCATTACTTTTATGTTTATCCGTACCCTGGTGTTCTGTAATGTTAGAATCAGGAAGAGGCAAAAGGAACATTCTATTCCGGATTAGTTCATTATTTTTAGTTTGGACTTGATATCTTCTATCGGATTCCATTCCTTTTACCTTTCCCTTTACAATATTATGTTTATTTACTTTGATATAGACTTCTTCTCCTTTTTTAATATGTCTTTTGTCTCTTGTCCCTCTATCATAGTAGGTCTTTTGTTTTCCTTGGCGTTTTTTAAGATTTTCTTTAATAGTTTTGTGATTAAGATTTTTTGGTTGAAGACTGTTTTTTAGGGTTGGGATTCTAGTTTTTGGCTTTCTAGAAAATAAGATTTCAGCCGGTGATTCTAAATTATTATCTATTGGAGTACAACGGTAATTTAAGTAAGCTAAATAAGGATCCTCACCGTTTTCAATAGAGTTGCGCAATATTTTTTTAATATTTTGTATATGGCGTTCTGCCAGACCATTTGATTTAGAATTATAAGGACACGTAATTAAATTTTGAAATCCCCACAGTTTTGCAAAATGGCTAAATTCAAAACTTCTAAATTGTGGTCCTCCGCCAGAAATCAAAGTGTCTGGAATGCCGTGTCTAGCGAAAATAGATTTTAAATGCATAATTACATGATTAGATGTACTATTTCTATTTAAGCTAGCGACTTCCATGTACTTCGAATAATAATCAACAACAATTAGATATAGTTCACCAGCGAAATGAAATATATCTGTACCTAATTTTTGCCAAGGTCGTTCTGGTATTTTATGAGGTTTCAGTTTCTCCCTAGTAATTTTTTGACTTTTAACACAAATTTTACAATTATTTACCATATTTTCAATGCCCTTTGACATACCCGGCCAATATACCGACTCTCGGGCCAAATTTTTACATTTAAAAATTCCCTGATGACCGGTATGAATACGACTTAATATTTCATTTTGCATTATTTTTGGAATAATAATTTTATTTTCTTTTAATAATAAGCCATTATCAATGTGAATACAATCTTTGATTTTGAAGTATTTCATTAGTTTCGAATTTAATTTGTTTGGCCAACCTTTAATAATATATGTTTTAATCAAGTGTAGAATTTCGTCTTTTTCTGTTTTATCGATAATTTCTTTTAGTTTAGCATCACTCATATTTAAATCTTTTTTAACTAAACAAACGTGGGACTTTAATTCTTTATCTAATTTATCATATTTTAAACTTTTTTCTGTGCAGGATCTTGATAAGGTGTCTGCTATAAAAAGTTTTTTTCCACTTTTGTAATAAATATTAAAATCATATTTTTGAAGTTTAAAAAGCATTCTCTGTAATCGCGCAGGGGCTTTCAAAATTGGTTTATTAAAAATTGATATTAGTGGTTTATGATCTGTTTCTATGTCAAATTGTAAACCATAAACATAATGGTGCAATTTCTCACAAGCTACTACAATTGCCAAAAGCTCTGTTTCAATTTGAGCATAAGACTTTTGGGTTTCAGTAAGGGCTTTTGAAACATAAGCACAAGGGTGATTATTTTGTATGAGAACGGCACCTACCGAATTTTGGGAAGCATCTACTGAAATCAAGCATTTCATATTTGGGTCAAAATGTTTTAATACCGGTTCACTACAGAGGACTTTTTAATATTTGAAAGTGCAGTTTCATGCCTATCAGTCCATTCCCAGCAAATGTTATTTTTTTAACAGTTCTCTTAAAGGTAAGGTCAAATCTGAAACAGTTTTTATGAATTTTGACAAATGGGTAATATATACCCAACACTCTCTGAAGGTCTTTTTTGTTTTTTGGTATAGCTAATTTATTTATTGCTTCTATTTTACTTTTTTCTGGTTTTTGACCGAATTCATTGTAAATTTGTCCTAAAAATTTAATTTCGTTCAAATTAAATTCACATTTACGCTTGTTAAACTTTACGTTATTCAGTCACGCTATTTCAAATACCCGTTTTAGAGTAGCATCATGCTCCTCTTTTGTTTTAGCAAATACAATCAAATCGTCAATGTATACCTTAACGTTAGGTATATCGAAGATATTGCTATACCTTTTATATTTTATTATTCGTATAAGAGTATAGTCTAGCTTTACAGAATTCTAAATTATTCAAGTCAAAATTTAATTTAGTAAGAACACTTTTAGGTATAATATTGCAATCAGCTCCGGTATCAATTTTAAATTTAATTTTTTCATTTTTAATTATCAAATCTACTTTCCAAATATCATTTTGCAAATTTTTATATTTGATAGTACCTACAAACATAGCATCATATTTATACTCACAATCAGATTCATTACTACAATCATCATCGGACTCCACACAATTGATACTTTTTTTCGGTTTTGTTTTACACATTTTACTAAAATGTCCTACTTTATTACAAACAAAACACTTAGCTTTGGCTGCTGGGCACTTGTCATTTGTTATGATATTGTCCACATCTGAAGCATTTGGAAGTTGGTCCAGTCTTGTAGTGACGAGATGCATTGCCTTTAGACTTAGACGTCTTTTGGATGCTGTGAACTTCATCGCTGTGAACTGCTGCTGCTGCACCACCACTCCCTATTGCTTCGGACTGCTGCATCGTACTCTCCAGAGTCAAGCAAGTCTTTATCGCCATTTGAAGATTTATTGTATCGTCTTCCAACAATCTCTGCCTCATACGATCATTCTGGACTCCAAGTGTTATGGAAGTTTTCACCAAACTATCTTCTATTTCTCCAAATTCGCATTGTTTAGCTCGAATCTGAAGATCTGTTATAAATCTTTCTACACTTTCGCCGTGTTGTTGCTTTCTGGAGAATAACTTGAATCTTTCGTTGGCAAGATTTGTTTTTGGCTTGAAATAAGCTTCAAACTTGTTATAGAGTACCTTTATTTTCTCTTTTTCTTCTTCTTTAAATTTAAAAGTAGTATAAATGCGGAATCCGTCTTCACCAATAAATTGCAGTAATTGGGCACATTGCATTCCTTCTGGTTTCTTATTGCTTTCTGTAGCTTTTAAATAATTTTCGAATCTATTTCGAAAGAAAATCCAGTTCTCATGAAGGTTACCTTCCATGATCATTGGACTTACGCCAAAATAAGTGGAAAATGATTTATTCATTTTGCATTAAACTTTTAAATTATTAAATTATTTAAAAATAATGCAACATCCCTGGTTTCGACACCATGTAATGTATTTTATAAGATTGATATAAAATAATACTACCAGGTTTGACAGTAATGAATTAAATCTATTTATTTATAAACAACCGTTGTCCTGTTGTCCAGTGCAACCGTTGTCAAGTTAATACAATTATGTTAATACAATATATCACATTTTATATATTACATTTTTCTCTAATATCCATGGTATTATATAGAAGTCACTTGGTTGTAAGACCAATACTTCCTCTCGCTGGTCACCATGGCGAAGTGGTTAGTGTAGCGATGCACTGGCTTCTAGATCATGAGGGCTCGGGTTCTAATCCCGGTTATGGCATGGATTTCTTAAAAATAAATACATCTACTGGATAATGGCCTTAGTAGCTAAGTCCAAAAAAATAAAAAAATACTTCCCCTCCATCAAGGATATCTTATAAACAAAAAAATATTTATTAGTTTGACAACTTAAGATGTCAAAGATGTCAAATTTATCTTGTCAGTACATAACCTATGTATCTCAAATGTCAAACCTTTCGTCAAAATATCGGTCATCATTTCATTTGTTGAAATATATTCAATTTCAATTTTTTCATTTTAAACGGCTTCTCGAACAAAATGATGCCTGATATCTATATGTTTTATTCTTGAATGATATACCGATTTTTTCGCCAAAATTCCAGCGCCAATATTATCGCAATATATTAAATTTTCCTTCTTGTATATACAATTCTTCCAATGTATTTTTTAAGTATATGGCTTCTTTTGTTGCCTCCGTTAATGCCATATATTCAGCTTCCGTACTTGACAAAGCTACCATTCTCTGCTTCTTTGCTTCCCAAGTTACTGGAGCTCCATCCATTGTAAAAATGTATCCTGAATAGGATATTCTATCTACAGTACAAGCACCCCAATCGGCATCTGTGTACCCGACCATCTTTTGATTTGTTTTCTTATACTTCAAAGAATATTCCAATTCCCCCGCTATTCAGTGTTCTTTTGCATAATTCGTGTTGAATTGACTTAAATAATTTACTGCATATGAAATGTCTGGTCGTTTCCCAATAGCTATATACAATAAAGATCCAATTAAATTTTGATAAGGATATATATTCATTTCTTCCGACTTGGTTGCAGGTTTATCCAATTTATTATTTGGTTACGTTGGCGTCTTGACTGGTTTTGAATTTTTCATACCGAAAAGCTCAAGAAGCTCTTTAATATAATGCTTATTTGCTTCTTTGCTTCCCAAGTTACTGGAGCTTCAGCCATTGTAAAAATGTATCCTGTATAGGATCTCCTATCTACAGTACAAGCACCCCAATCGGCATCTGTGTACCCAACCATCTTTTGATTTGTTTTCTTATACTTCAAAGAATATTCCAATGTACCATTTCAATACCGTAATATTCTTTTCGCCGCTATCCAGTGTTCTTTTGTATAATTCGTGTTGAATTCACTTAAATAATATTTACAGACCAATACACATCTGCTAACCGACAATATAACAGTTTACTGCAACAATTAAAAATTCAATATAATGACCAATTAATTGATAATTCTGAAAATAAACAAAAAAAAATGTGGGGTATAATCAATAAAACAAGGCAAAATCTAACAGATAATACTGACTTTTCCGTGTTCGAAAAAAAATCTGAAAATATAGATATTGATAACATAAATAATGAAAATGTAGCTGACCTCTTTAACAATTATTTTTCTTCTATAGCAAGAAACATGAGTATAAACTTTGACAGAGATATTGACTACGAGTATATTAATTCCAATATTCCTCTGTCAAACAACACTTTCTTCCTAGCACCTATCTGTGAATGCGATGTGTCAGAGGCAATATCAAATCTCAAAAATTCGCATGCAGCTGGGGACGACAATTTTTCGAATAGTTTAATTAAACTCTCTAAAAATCTAATTTGCAGCCCTTTAATGCATATCATAAATCTCTCTTTTCAACAGGCAGTTTTTCCTGAAAATTTTAAATATTCACTTTTAAAACCGTTGTACAAAAAAGGCAGCAAAACAACACTAAATAATTACAGACCAATAAGTCTTATATCTCCCTTCTCAAAAGTAATAGAATCGACTGTTAATAAACAATTAGTTTCCTTTCTTTCTAGTTCCAATCTTCTAACACCTTTTCAACATGGATTTGTAAAAAATAAATCAGTAGATACTGCTCTTTTTAACTTTGTCGCTGATATACACAAAATACTGGATTCGGGAGACACAGCCTTGGGAATTTTTGCTGATTTGAGTAAGGCGTTTGATTGCGTTGATCACAATATCCTATTAAATAAGATGGAACGTTACGGCATTAGAGGACAAACTTTGGACTGGTTTAAATCCTATTTGAGAGGTAGAACTCAGTACACAATTGTCAATAGCAATAATACCACTCACCGCTCTAAAAATAAACCTATGGAAATGGGCGTGCCACAAGGTTCTGTTCTTGGTCCCACATTATTTATTCTATATTCCAATGACCTTCCCAACTATTTTAAAAACATTCCGAATTTAACTATGACTGCTTTCGCCGATGATATGAACTTCCTGACGAAATGCAAAACTGCTCTTGACACGGAAACATCCTTTGCTTCCGTTATGACTGAAATTCATACTTGGACAAATAAAAATAAATTAACTTTGAATATAGACAAAACTACTTGCATTACCTTTAAAACGTCACATAACAAAACAATATCAAGTAATTTTCTAACATACGACGGTGAAAATATAAATCTCTCCAAAGATACAAAATTACTTGGACTCTACATAGACTCAAACATAAAGTGGACCACTCGTATAGATAATCTCTGCCAAAGGTTATGCTCCTGTTTATATGCATTAAAATCTCTAAAAATGCAGTGCAGCAAAAGAGTCTTAAAAAATCTATATTACTCTTGTTTCCATTCGCATCTCAAATATGGCATTATTCATTGGGGTCAATCAGCTGGATGGAATAGAGTTTTCGTGTTGCAAAAATCTGCAATACGAATCCTAGATTCACTAAATTTCAGAGACTCTTGTAGAGAATCTTTCAAAAATTTGAACATATTGACAGTCCCTGCAGAATATATCCTCTCCCTTGTCATTCTGGTGTACAAAAATAGAAATTTATTCCCATTAAGTGACAATCACTCTCACGATACAAGAAACAGAAATCTACTTGTTCCACAGGCTCATAATACATCTGGTTACCAAAAAGGAGCATACTTTAACTGCTGTAAATACTTTAATTCACTTCCTGAGAACCTTAAAAAGGTCGAAAATATGCAAAGTTTCAAATTTCAAGTAAAACGCCACCTATTACAAAATGCCATCTATAATATTGCTGACTACAACCCTGTGTAGTATTTTTTATATATATATATATATTTTTTTTATATTTTTATATTTTTTTGTATTTTTGTAATATTGTATAATATGATTAATGTTTTATGATTTATAAATTAAATTTCTGTATGACATGGTTTTCATATATAGTGTTGCACTATTGTAGATTGTACTCTTTTGTAATGTCTGTATATGGAAAATATAAATATAAACTAAACTAAACTAAACTAATTTACTACATACGAAATGTCTGGTCGTTTCCCAATAGCTACATACAATAAAGATCCAATTAAATGTTGATAAGGATATTGTCACGCCTAGGTTGGTTTTGGAGGGTTTGTATGAATAAAAGAATATAAATTCTACATACTCATTTATTACTAGGAATTAAATAATATAAATTCTAATTACTAACAATACGGGCCACGCCAGGTTAAGGGTGCACTACTTAAATAATACCTTAATACAATACAAGTCGATACACAAATCGATAAATCGTTGTCGTACAAAAATGAAGTTAAAGTATCGAGACTGAATTTATCACTTTGTATACCGACAAATTATAATGAATAATTCATAGCATAATAATAATTTTTAAGTTAGTCCCTATCATTGGACAAACAATAATAACTTATAATAAGGGCTCTAGGTAGAGCTTAGGTTCAACCTAGTGACACAATAACTGAATTAACTAATTAATTCCGGATCGTAAGAGTTTTACTTAAATAGAATAAATTCCATTAAAGTTGTGAGACACATCTGGAGTAAATACAAAAATATAATTTTAAACTGTACTTACATAACCACGGCTTTGTGGGCCCATTGTTGGTCAATGCACAATTGGTAATAGTCACAAGAGTAATGATTACTAATTACTACTTCTTACTTATTACTTTAAGAACTTTTAGTTCCTTATATATGGAAATTATAAAAATGATCCGTGAAATAATTTCATGACATGTGTGAAATAATTTCATGAGAGTAAGTTATTCTTAAGATGTGGATGCCCTCTATCCGTGACAATCTGATAATATATAAGTTTAATTTGTATTTAAATTCATTTATGATAATATTTAAATTATTTCCTATATTTGAAAATATCTTTTAATTTCTTCCGACTTTGCTGCAGGTTTATCCAATTTATTATTTGGTTACATTGGCGTCTTGACTGGTTTTGAATTTTTCATACCGAAAAGCTCAAGCAGCTCTTTAATATAATGCTTCTCTGCTTCTTTGCTGCCCAAGTAACTGGAGCTCCAGCCATTGTAAAAATGTATTCTGTATAGGATCTTCTATCTACAGTACAAGCACCCCAATCGGCATCTGTGTACCCAACCATCTTTTGATTTGTTTTCTCATACTTCAAAGAATATTCCAATGTACCATTCAAATACCGTAATATTCTTTTCGCCGCTATCCGGTGTTCTTTAGCATAATTCGTGTTGAATTGATTGAAATAATTTACTGCATATGAAATGTCTGGTCATGTTCCAATAGCTATATATAATAAAGATCCAATTAACTTTTGATAAGGATATCTATTCATATCTTCTGACTTTCTTGCAGGTTTATCAAATTTAATATTTGGTTCCATTGGCGTCTTAATTGGTTTTGAATTTTTCATACCGAAAAGCTCAAGAAGCTCTTTAATATAATGCTTCTGTGTTATTATTACTTGGGGGTACTTTGAGCTTATATTTAAAATTTCAATCTGAAGAAAAATTATTAAATTCTGAACTGTGTACCTCTGTAACAACAATCTTAGGAATTCCATGTCTGGAAAACATTGATTTTAAGCTTGTTATAACATTTAAACTTGTAATTTTATTCAAAATATTAATTTCTACGAGTTTTGAAAAATAATCTACTGCTAACAAATAATACTTATTATTTAGTACTGTGATGGTACAGCCACTGGTACCCCATTTAAATTTTTATTTTTCATTTTTTACGCATTCCCAAAATTAACTGAAACAGATTAACTTAAGATTCTTATACCTGGCACCAGATGTTCGGTCAGAGGGGTATCAGATTTCTCAAAAGGGATACACACAAAAACTATATAAGTAGGCGTCATAAAACATAGACCACAAGTGTTGACATTTTACATCTGCTCACCGATTGATATATTGGTTATTTTTAAATATGTCTAGTGTTTAACTTAAAATTCTAATAAAACATTTTGTGAGGGTTACAACCCAAATGTGTCAAATAGAGTTAACAGGTCTGTGTCGTGAGAAATTAATAACTATTTAATGTGTCTGGATTTTGTAAATGTTTATGTACAATTCTATGAGAACTTGGGAGAGAGAGAGAGAGTCTCTCTGGAACCATACAATGGAGCCTTGGAGTTCTAAGCAGGATAGCTATGTCTAAGGAACATTTCAAAATTGATAGAAAAACGAGAAGAAATACGCCATTGAACAAGGACAGTATTATTTAAAATAACATCTCAAGAATGAGAAGTAAAGGTGAGAATATTTAGTAATACACTTGTTTTATTTTAGTTACATCTTAGTAAGATGAAAACTAACAACAAAGAGACAAATTGGAACCTAAGAATAGCCATGGATCTGGGGGAGAGTCAACAACTCTATTTTATTCCGAAGGAGACGTGAAACCATTGTCCCTGTTGATATGGACTACTTGATGAGAAATGCGGAATACCGAGCTATTGCAGCCAGAAGGCAGCGGCGTATCAGATAATTAGTAACCGGGGGAGAGATCCTCCCATCTGCACAATTTTCCGGACTGGCCGGATTAAAATAATCATGGAAAAATCCTCTCCAACTATTGTCATATACAAACAGTTATATACGAGTGAGAAATAATTAAATAAGAAGAAGAAGAAGGTTAGTAACAGTTTATTACCAGCGGTTACTCAGGTTTAGGTCTGAATTAAGTAAGATCTTCACAATAACTGGGCTACTGACGTAATAATATGCTGTTATACCTCCGACAACGCATTAAATATTACTATAATATACAAAATGGCATCAGTACGCTACCTTGGACGCTACTAGCCATACATGTGAGGAGTAAAGCTAAGCTGAGATATTGGAAAAGAGAGACTTCAAATTACATGGACGTATAAAGTCACGATAGCTTACTGGAGAACCTGCCGTTCAGCCAGGTAATGCCGCTAGAGAGTAAGGAATTGTCAAACAAGTGCAGGTCAATCCACTGATACCGCTGGTTGGAGACCACCGACGCCTTCATCAGACAGCTGTGTCCCAAGCTCACGCCCTTAGAGATGATATTCCAGACAAACATAACTCTAAGATAGCTAGAAGCGAGTACGATATGCTCGAGCTACAGTTGTGCATAATTCGAGAATCTTGAAATACCACGCAACCCTGGAAGGAAGAAAAGCTACAGCATCTCGCCTCAAAACTCATCGGCCTGGGGGAGCCCAACGCCGCCTACGGTGATGCCATTAACTCCGTGTCTTCACGCCCACAACCGACAAAGAATTTAATTCGGATAAAATATTTTGATTTCTATCTATGTCATTTTGTTATGTACAAGTATATTAATTGGTGAGCATTTTTTTGAATTTGTTACAAAATTTTTCGGTTTCACGCACTTGCGGAAATACCGGAAAGAGATTTAATAACTTTATTTTGCAAAATGGGACGGTCAAAATAATAATAATAATGATAATAATTAATTTATAAATTTACGAGGTAAAATTAACTACATTTGAAATCACAGTATTTTAGTTGTTCGTTTGCGGCGCTCGTATTTTGAAATTTCTCTATTAATTTACTTATTTTAACTAGATCGAATACATTTACGGAGAAAGGGATATTGCGAACCGTTCCTCATTCTATCGCCACAATTCGCAAGGGGGAGACTGTGATGGTACAGCCACTGGTACCCCATTTAAATTTTTATTTTTCATTTTTTACGCATTCCCAAAATTAACTGAAACAGATTAACTTAAGATTCTTATACCTGGCACCAGATGTTCGGTCAGAGGGGTATCAGATTTCTCAAAAGGGATACACACAAAAACTATATAAGTAGGCGTCATAAAACATAGACCACAAGTGCTGACATTTTACATCTGCTCACCGATTGATATATTGGTTATTTTTAAATATGTCTAGTGTTTAACTTAAAATTCTAATAAAACATTTTGTGAGGGTTACAACCCAAATGTGTCAAATAGAGTTAACAGGTCTGTGTCGTGAGAAATTAATAACTATTTAATGTGTCTGGATTTTGTAAATGTTTATGTACAATTCTATGAGAACTTGGGAGAGAGAGGGAGAGAGAGAGAGAGAGAGAGAGAGAGAGAGAGAGAGAGAGAGAGATAAAGAGAGAGAGAGAGAGAGAGAGAGAAGACTTCTTCGTCTAGAATTAAAGCTATATATAAGACTGATTTTCGAGATCAGGAGGCAGGCAGAGAGAGCCTGTCCCAACGCGCACTACGTACTCTTGAACTTAACCTCCGTCGTGTTATCTTCGCCGTGGGCGATCCCTACGTGGGCCAGCTGTGAATACATAGACCGTTATGGGCTTGTTTTGCACGTCACGTCGGAATTACTCGCCTTCCGCGTGCTCTCGCTATCCTCCGTCGTGTTATCTTCGCACTGAGTAATCTCTGCGTGTACCCGCTGTGAATACAACGACCATTAAGGGCTTGTTTTGCACGTCACGTGGAAATTACTCGCGTTCCGCGTTTCTTCGTGAACCTCCGTCGGGTTAACTGCGCTCGAGTAATCTCTACGTGTAGCCGCTGTGAATACAACGACCATTACGGGCTTGTTTTGCACGTCACGTGGAAATTACTCGAGTTCCGCGTTTCCTCGTGAACTTCCATCGGGTGTTCTTCGCCGGAGTAATCTCACGTGGACCCGCTGTGAATACAACGACCATTAAGGGCTTGTTTTGCACGTCACTTGGAAATTACTCGCGTTCCGCGTTTCCTCGTGAATCTCCGTCGGGTTAACTGCGCTCGAGTAATCTCTACGTGTAGCCGCTGTGAATACAACGACCATTACGGGCTTGTTTTGCACGTCACGTGGAAATTACTCGCGTTCCGCGTTTCCTCGTGAACTTCCATCGGGTGTTCTTCGCCGGAGTAATCTCACGTGGACCCGCTGTGAATACAACGACCATTAAGGGCTTGTTTTGCACGTCACGTGGAAATTACTCGCGTTTCCTCGTGAACCTCCGTCGGGTTAACTGCGCTCGAGTAATCTCTACGTGTAGCCGCTGTGAATACAACGACCATTACGGGCTTGTTTTGCACGTCACGTGGAAATTACTCGCGTTCCGCGTTTCCTCGTGAACCTACGTCGGGTTAACTGCGCTCGAGTAATCTCTACGTGTAGCCGCTGTGAATACAACGACCATTGCGGGCTTGTTTTGCACGTCACGTGGAAATTACTCGCGTTCCGCGTTTCCTCGTGAACCTACGTCGGGTTAACTGCGCTCGAGTAATCTCTACGTGTAGCCGCTGTGAATACAACGACCATTACGGGCTTGTTTTGCACGTCACGTGGAAATTGCTCGCGTTCCGCGTTTCCTCGTGAACTTCCAGCGGGTGTTCTTCGCCGGAGTAATCTCACGTGGACCCGCTGTGAATACAACGACCATTAAGGGCTTGTTATGCACGTCACGTGGATATTACTCGCGTTCCGCGTTTCCTCGTGAACCTCCGTCGGATTAACTGCGCTCGAGTAATCTCTACGTGTAGCCGCTGTGAATACAACGACCATTACGGGCTTGTTTTGCACGTCACGTGGAAATTACTCGCGTTCCGCGTTTCCTCGTGAACTTCCATCGGGTGTTCTTCGCCGGAGTAATCTCACGTGGACCCGCTGTGAATAAAACGACCATTAAGGGCTTGTTTTGCACGTCACGTGGAAATTACTCGCGTTCCGCGTTTCCTCGTGAACCTCCGTCGGGTTAACTGCGCCCGAGTAATCTCTGCGTGTAGCCGCTGTGAATACAACGACCATTACGGGCTTGTTTTGCACGTCACGTGGAAATTGCTCGCGTTCCGCGTTTCCTCGTGAACTTCCAGCGGGTGTTCTTCGCCGGAGTAATCTCACGTGGACCCGCTGTGAATACAACGACCATTAAGGGCTTGTTATGCACGTCACGTGGATATTACTCGCGTTCCGCGTTTCCTCGTGAACCTCCGTCGGATTAACTGCGCTCGAGTAATCTCTACGTGTAGCCGCTGTGAATACAACGACCATTACGGGCTTGTTTTGCACGTCACGTGGAAATTACTCGCGTTCCGCGTTTCCTCGTGAACTTCCATCGGGTGTTCTTCGCCGGAGTAATCTCACGTGGACCCGCTGTGAATAAAACGACCATTAAGGGCTTGTTTTGCACGTCACGTGGAAATTACTCGCGTTCCGCGTTTCCTCGTGAACCTCCGTCGGGTTAACTGCGCCCGAGTAATCTCTGCGTGTAGCCGCTGTGAATACAACGACCAATACGGGCTTGTTTTGCACGTCACGTGGAAATTACTCGCGTTCCGCGTTTCCTCGTGAACTTCCGTCGGGTGTTCTTCGCCGGAGTAATCTCACGTGGACCCGCTGTGAATACAACGACCATTAAGGGCTTGTTTTGCACGTCACGTGGAAATTACTCGCGTTCCGCGTTTCCTCGTGAACCTCCGTCGGGTTAACTGCGCTCGAGTAATCTCTACGTGTAGCCGCTGTGAATACAACGACCATTACGGGCTTGTTTTGCACGTCACGTGGAAATTACTCGCGTTCCGCGTTTCCTCGTGAACTTCCATCGGGTGTTCTTCGCCGGAGTAATCTCACGTGGACCCGCTGTGAATACAACGACCATTAAGGGCTTGTTTTGCACGTCACGTGGAAATTACTCGCGTTTCCTCGTGAACCTCCGTCGGGTTAACTGCGCCCGAGTAATCTCTGCGTGTAGCCGCTGTGAATACAACGACCATTACGGGCTTGTTTTGCACGTCACGTGGAAATTACTCGCGTTCCGCGTTTCCTCGTGAACTTCCGTCGGGTGTTCTTCGCCGGAGTAATCTCACGTGGACCCGCTGTGAATACAACGACCATTACGGGCTTGTTTTGCACGTCACGTGGAAATTACTCATAAATTAGTTCACCGCGGTGTCGGGTGATTATGATCACCCTTCCCGCAATATTACTCGGGTCCCTACGCCTCACAACCGTAGAGGTAACCCCGCGAAGCTTGACCGGTTCTCTACGATTCACAACCGTAGAAAACCACAACATATCAAAGGGTTGACAGACCTAAACAAAACTGTAATGACGGGTAGCAGACCCGTTCGTCAAACATCACCGAATACACCGTCATGCACAGAAAGCAGCGGTCAGGTGCTCAAACTATACCTACACGAGTAATAAACCCGTGTTGTATAAAACAGCAACTATTTATTGATTGCAATTAATGAGGTATAAGATCCTAGTCAACGCTAGTGATCTTAACAATGATATGGCATGATATGGACCGCATGCCTAGTTTGGAAGTGTAGATTTGTTAGTAATCTTGGAGTAGAAACTTCCGTTATCACTATAAATGTGTTAATCTGAATTTACCTTACAGCCATCGTAGTCAGACGCATTAATAAACCTGTTTGTACTATTTCTGAATGACTAGACCATTAATAAATTATTTGATTTGTATGTGTCCCAGCGTTTCTTTGTAGACATAGCTTCCCGCTCCAAGAACGAATCGACTTAATAATCCTTAAAAAAAAACACAACGTAGGGCAAGACGAATAAAATGGCCAGTACATAAATTCCCCAACCGTCACAGTACAAAAATATCTTAACCGACATTTTCCCATGGGCAATTAGAAACTTCGTGCGGCATGATTGGCTCTTTAATATTAGCGCGTTTATATTTATTACAAACTTGACACTTTTTTACAAGTTTTCAATATCATTATCTATTTTTTTCCAAAACAGACTTTTCCGTGCCTGACTTTTACACGTTTCAATTCCTAGGTGCCTATACTGTAATCTATACAAAATTTCATTTTGCATAACCTTTAGTACAATTATCTAATTATTTTTAAATAAAATTCTATTTTTAGGGCTTTGTATGTATGACCACCAAAAAACCCTTATAACGTCACTCATGTGTCTGTCTGTCTGTCTGCCTATTTATCTGTCTGTACGGTAGAAATTGTAGCCAAACGGCTTAGCATAGAAAGTTGAAACTTGGCATTCTTATACAACTCTTTGACCCACATATAGGAAAAATATAGAGAGTTCATAAAACACCCGAGATAAATATAAACAATTATGTATTTAATAAAAAAAATATTTTTTAAAAATTTTGAGTGGCATACCAAATGAAACCTCTTGGTGCGTGGAACAACAAGAAAATTTTTATTTTTCAAAAATCTTTTTTTTTTTAATGCGATTTTTGCCTAAAATATATCAAAAAAACTTTTGTCCTCCACCCTCCACCCCTCTTAGAGGGGTTGATCTAAAATTCTGAAAAATATCTCCAGAATGAACATTGATAGGAACCGGAATAGTTCAACAGGAATTTTTGATCAGGTTAGTTTTTCAAATAATGTCAATTTTTTGGTGTCGTCGATATATATATTTTTTTAACTATTGTGTGGTTTCGTAAGAAAGCTTTTAAAACGTAGATTAAAGAAAAAAATTAGCTTTTTAAAATTCGTATTTTTAAACACGATTTTAGACAAAAATGTGCTAAAAAAGTTCTTGTTCCGTCCCCTTTTACCCAAAAAGGTTAAACCAAAAATCTGAAAAAAATACAGGTAATATATATTAGTCTGATCCGTAAACGTACGAAAGGAATTTTTGATCCGATTGCGTTTTTGAAAAATATTTCTGTTTTTGTGTTTTTGATAAAATTAATTATTTTTTTAATTCATGTCTAAATTATGGCTAAGAATGTTATGGATTATTGGTATTATTGGCTAAAATTGTGTTTTTTTTTTTGAAATAAAAAATATAATAAAAACTATTTAACAGCTGAGGCTCGAGTTTTGAACACACACTACACTAGTAATGAAATACTTATAACAAATAACACATTGTTAACAGTGGGAAATACGTTACTGAAATTTACAAAAATGAAGCCTTTTATCAGTATATTTCTTATTAATCTAAGAAAGACTTGAATACGAAGCAAACGCAGCAAAAAAGGTGGGATTTTTGGCAAATTATTTGAATTTTGTTTAAAAAAATTAAATGGAAGCTTTTAGTATTCAAACAACGAATGAAAATGAATATCAAAAATCTGTTGATTTTGATGTGATTATAGAACAAATATTCCTAGACATCCAGTATTATGTTGGCTTCTTACACTTATTAAATACCTACAAAACCCTGAAATGTGTGAAAATTCACACTTCACATCAATTATTTACAGTAATTTCACTTCCGAACTTTTTTTAAAAGTAAGTAAGTAAGTAAAGTTTATTGAAGTTTGGATACGTCAAGTACATAGCTTAAGTCAGATAGAACAGTATATCTTAAAACTAGACAATATAATAGCTTTCAAGTCTGCATTCAAGAACTCCTTGAGGTTATAGAAAGCCTTTTCAAGCAGATAACGTTTGATACAATTTTTAATTTGTGCAATTGGTAATCTTTTAACATTATCTGGGAGTTTATAGTACAATAGTGACCCAATGTAGGTGGGTATATTTTTTGAAGCTTATAGTGAACATTTGGTAATCTAATATCGTTTTTGTTTCTTAGCTCATAGTTATGTATTTCTGAGTTTTTCGTGAATTTATCAATATTTGTTTTCATGTGGGTTAAGATATTTAGAATATATATACATGGCATTCTTAAGATTTTTTGGGCTCTGAATAAATCGGCGCATGTTGCTCTATAGTGACTGTTTGTTAAAATACGAATTGCTTTTTCAAACTCAATTTTGAGTTTGAAAATTCTTAGCCACTCAACACAGTAACCCATAGGATTATTCCATAAGTTAATGTTGAGTGGATGTAGCTATAATATAATAATTTGGCAGTTGACATAGAAACAGACCTGCAGGTTTTTTTAAGCATAAATAGATATGTGTTTAAATTATTAGCAACCATGTTTACATGAGATCGCCACGAAAGTTGGGCATCTAGGCAAAAACCTAGGAATTTTACATCATTGGTCACATAATGCTCCAAATTATCAACGTAGTGGTTACGACTAAACACAATATTTTGGGTTATACCTTTGTTTAAACATAATTTGTTGAAATTGAACCAATTCGCGGCTTCCAATTGAGCTTCCAGTTGACAATATCATCAATTTCTTGATGCTGTGCGGCACTGTTGATAAAAGTAGTATCATCTGCAAACAGAAATGGTGACGCGCTGGTATACTGAGGCAGGTCATTGATGAAGTAAAGAAATAGCACAGGAGCCAGGACTGCTCCCTGTGGTACACCCAATGCATTTTCCCGCGCAGATGATAACACTCCGTCACAAAGTACATACTGTGTTATCAGAGAGATAGCTCTGAATTAGTTTCAGGGCTAGTCCCCTTATGCCAAATATTGTTTCAAGCTTTGAACATAATAAGCTAGGTGAGAAACAATCAAAAGCTTTAGTGAGGTCATATAAGGAGGCTGCTACATGCAGGCCATTTTCCAAATTGTTCATGACTGTTGATAGTAAGTCTATAGCAGCTTTTGTAGTGGAAAATTTTTCTCTGGAACCATATTGGCAGTCAGATAGTAATTGATTTTTATCGGTATATTTGGTAAGAAGCTGTTTAATTAGTTTTTCGAACACTTTCGAAAACACAGACACCAAGGCAATAGGCCTATAGTTATTTAAATTGTTTAAATCGCCCTTTTTATGAATGGGGATGATTTTTGATATTTTTAGTGACTTTGGAAAAACGCCTTCTTCTATGCACTTATTGAGTATAAATAGTAAAGGTTTACAAATATAATGAGCTGCACATTTTATAATTTTAGTGTTTATATTATAAATAATGGTACTGTTAGATTCATACATACTGTTAGATGTTAATTTTTTATGGCACTTAAAAGATCATTTCAGTTATTGGTTCTAAGAAGTGAGCAATAATTATACGTGTTAGTGATAGTATTTTTGATTGCAGGACAAAGACTGTTAGGTATTTTAGATGTTAAGTCTGTAGCTATGGAGGAGGAGGAGAAAGTATTAAATTCGTTAGAACTAAAGTTAATTTTTTTGCATTGAGAGGTGGGTGTATTATTAGTTTTAATCTTTATCAATTTCCAAGTAGATTTGCCTTTATTTGTTTATGTTAAGATGTACTTATCATAAGCATTTATTTTAGCCGTCTTTAGTTTATATCTATATCTTCTTTTATATTTCTCGTAGTGTGAATTAAATACGGGGTTACACCTGTATGCAACTGCAGGGTCAACTTCATGTTACGTAGTTCATTATTGAACCAGTTTGTTATAAATTTATTTCGTAGTAGGCGTTTTATTCTTTTGGTGTTGTATACAGATATAGCAGGCTAGAAACAAAATGCTCGTTGTCATTAGTTGAAAAGAATAAACACACAAAAAAAAAAAAATAATACGAAACAGTAATCTTCAATGTGGTATTG
The DNA here is from genome assembly GCA_963971575.1 of Liopterus haemorrhoidalis. Classification (NCBI taxonomy): domain Eukaryota; kingdom Metazoa; phylum Arthropoda; class Insecta; order Coleoptera; family Dytiscidae; genus Liopterus; species Liopterus haemorrhoidalis. Next base: position 28,417,547 of record OZ020620.1, read on the forward strand.
CAACGTGATTATTAGTGTATATAATTTGTTGTATAACAATTATAAACTATAAAATTGTTGACTCCAATTGTGGAGGATTTTTCCCAACATTGCAGAAGGGTTTATAACCAAGAATATTATTCTGATGAATTCTGATCGTATTAATATTTGAAGCCGCACAACACCTTAGGTATGTTCACAACATAAACTAAACAACCAGTAATTGTTGTCTCTTATCTGTATGCGATACTAACTTCTACTACGATTTTCAGGCTTCCATTTTATATCATATTTCTTCACTCCCACCGTCGACGAATAGCAGAGATAGAGTATATATGGTACATGTGGATATAGCTATAGAAAGGAGAGAGCTGTAGAAACACCATCTAAATTGTAGTAACTATATTTTAAGATAGATTTTCAAAATTATCATAGGAGTTAATTAGGAAATGAATTCTTTTTTAAATGTTTAGTTTACTTTATAGTCACTTTGGTCGACCATCGGAAAATTGCATTGTAATCCAATTTAACTCCTAATTTATATCTACTTTCGTTCATTCAAATTTAATTGTCATTTTTTTTATCTACAATATATTTATTTCATTAAATTTCAATATATTTCTTATTTCTCTCTCTCTTTCAATATTAGATTTGTTGGTCGGTCTAATAGATAAAGATATTTAGACCAGCTGGCGCCCAGATAATTTACAATTAATTAAAATAAGAACCGCACGACCGTCTCTGTTAAAATCTGCCGATGGTCTAAAATTTTGGTAAAAGAATCATTACAATTTTGGCGCAACCAACGCGGGGCTTGGAAAATAAAAAGAGCGGTAACATTTACTTGCAGATTTGTTAAATAAATAAATTTTCATTAACAACATGCCAAGTAAATAAAGACATTTGCAGTTTTTTTACTTTAACTTTTTTTAACAGGAAATAATATGCCTATGCCTTGTGAAAAGATATTTATAAAATAGTCCATCATATCATCAGGTTTGCAAAATTCATAGAGATTATTCCAGCGCTGATAGTCAATCCACATGGAAAATTCCTCACAGTCTTTGTTACTATACATTCTACAGAGTTTCATTGGTGTATTAGAATTATTATTAATATTAATTTTAAAGGTTACTGCTAGATGATCAGACAAATTAAAATTAACAACCTTATGCGAATATTCGTTTATGTTTAAATTTTTTAGAATATTATCTATACAGGTCCCGTTTCGTAGGTAAGTCACCAGTTTAAACTGTTTTATGTCTAGGATATTTGATGAAAATTATATTAAACATATTTGTTAATGTATAAAAAAACACAGTCGGATGACCTATTAGAGACCTGTACAAAGTAACAATAATAATCTTTTATTTTATAGTATAACCTAACTTCAGTCAGTAAGCGTGCTCATTTTTGACTCCTGCTATATTTTTATACAAAGTGATTAGTGTTGTGACATAGTAGAAAATTTCCTCCATTTTTTGGTGTTAACTTTAACTACGTACTCCAATCAAAGGGCAAGGTATGCATAATAAACTATTTTTATTTCTTAATTAGAGATAGACTTTTGTGAACTGTGTACAAACTTGCAATACAGCGTGCTCGTCTACCAGCGGCAACTTTGAATCCTGTTTGTCCGCAACCAACATCACATCAGCGCAAAGCAAGCTGCATACATATCAGAGGTTATTACAATTATTAAAATACCTGATTGCTGCGATGCCTGTCAACTCATTGTTTCAAGATCCAACCCAGGCATTCATTGTAGCGGGGTGTGCAAAAAGTTGTTCCACGCAAAATGCGTCAATCTACCGCCAGCTTTTAGTGAACATCTAAAATCCCCAGGTGTTTTATGGGTTTGCGATTTATGTCTAAAAATATCATCACCAATGAAGCCGGACCATCTGGGCAATATCGACAACATTGCCACGAAATTTGAAGAAATCCTACTGAATTTTGATGCTCTTAAGCAAAAACAAGATGATATGTTGCATTCAGTAGAATTTTGTAGTGCCAGTGTCGATAATTTCAATGTAAAAATAACTGAATTCAATACAGCCTTAAAAAAAATTGAAAATTTGGAGCTTAAAGTAAGCGAAGTAGAAAACGAAAATTATTACTTGAAACAGCAAATACTAGATCTACAGCAGTATTCTCGTAAAAACAATATTGAGATCAGGGGTGTACCCGAAAAAAATGGAGAAAACGTGATTAGTGTCGTCAAGAAAATCGGGGATGTTACTGGATTTACTTTAACCCCCGCCTCCATAGATGCTTGTCATCGTGTCCCCTCAAGATTACCAGGTCAGAAGCCCAAGTCGATTATTGTGAAATTCACTTCCAGAATTGAGAAACAAAACTTCCTAGCTGCCGCTAGGGGTAAGAAACAGGCACTAAATACTGCCGCCTTGGGTTTCAATAACAATAATCTAATTTTTGTAAGCGATCATCTTATAGTAGAAAATAAAAATTTGCTATTTAAAACCAAGAACTTTTGCCGTGATAATAACTATAAGTATGTGTGGGTTCGTGACTGTAAGATCTTAGTACGGAAAAATGACTCTTCAAGAATTATTCAGATCACAAATGAAATGGCATTAGCTAGATTAGTTTAGTTGTTTTTCTTTATTTTTTACTCCTCTTTATTCTTTATTTTTTACTCTCTTATATATTAATAAAAATACTTAATCATGTATAAGTCCATTAACACAATAAACTGTTATCTTACCAAAATGTTCGTGGTTTACGATCCAAAGTAAATAATATTTTCTGTAACTCTACTATACCTGATTATCACGTGATCTACTTGGTTGAAACGTGGTTAAATGATGGAGTTCATAATAGTGAATTATTTAATAATGATTCTTTTGTTTTTCGGCGTGACAGAGATATTCACACATCCAAAAAAAAAGATGGCGGTGGTACTTTAATCGCTGTTAGCAATAACATTCAAGTTGAGTAAAAGCGTCAATGGAAAACAGAGTCAATTGAGGATGTTTGGATATCTTTGACATTGCCAAATGTAAAATCTAAATTACATGTATGCCGTGTCTATATCCCGGATTATACAGATCGCGATAAATTAAATACTTTTGTAGATAATGTCAGTTCAATTATTTTTCAACATCCTGAGGATACTTTTGTCCTTGTAGGTGATTTTAATTTGCCTAATATCATCTGGTCAAATAGTGATAACGTTAGTTATGTCACTCCATCAACAACTCATGACTTTAAGTCCGCTATGTTTTTAGATTGTTTTGCTTTGACGAGTCTCATGCAATTCAACAATATTGTTAATGTAAATAAGAAAGTTTTAGATTTAGTGCTATGTAATGAGGAAAATATTACAGTCGAATCCTGTGGATATCCTCTCACTACTGAAGATTTACACCACAGAGCTATAAAGTTTAATTATCATTTAAAAAAACCTGTTAATTTCTCAAAAGTAAATTTCTCGAAACGTGACTTCCTTAGAGCCGACTTTGATCAAATAAATGACTCAATTTCATTCACAAATTGGGCTGAAATTCTTTCCTCGCGTGATGTCAATCACTCTGTTGGTAATTTTTATAACATTCTTAATAATATTATTGATATAAATGTACCCACAAAATTGAAAAAATCAGATAAATTTCCTACCTGGCATAAAACCTCAACAATCAAAATTTTCCATGAAAAAAATAAATACCAGAAAAAATGGAAGATATACTGTCAGCGGACAGATTATAACTCATATCCAATCTTGCGACGTAGGTTGCAGAAAGCTGTCAAAAAAGATTATCGTGACTGGATTAATTCCACAGAAAATAATTTAAAGGATAACCCAAAAAAATTCTGGAATTTTATATCAACAAAACAAAAAAACAAAAAATACCTCGCGTATTCCCCAAGATATGTACTTAGTTGATGAACGTGTGGATAATTATTCTGATGTCTGTGCTTTATTTAATAAATTCTTTCACCTTAATTTTGAACCCTCAACTTCATTACATCATCTAGACTATCTTCAAAGATCACCCAGCACTATTAACCTAAAATTTATTCATAAACCTGATATTGTAAAAGCTCTAAATTCAATTGATGTAAATAAAGGATGTGGCCCCGATGGCATATCACCTTTTTTTTATTAAAAATTGTAGTGCCACTTTAAGCGAACCTTTATATATCATTTAAAATAAATCGCTTTCTAGTGGCATATTTCCAGCGAAATGGAAACAGGTTTTCATAACCCCGATACACAAAAATGGTGACATCAATAACATTTCAAATTACAGGCCCATCTCTAAATTAAGCATATTTGGTAAAATATTCGGGAGCATTATCACTACCTTCCTGTCTAATTCTTTAAAATCCATTATAATTCCGCAACAGCACGGTTTTTGCGCCAAAAGATCCACATTATCAAATTTACTAGTATACAGTGATTACCTCAATTCGAAACTGGATATAGGGGGACAAGTGTCATATATACGGACTTCACGAAAGCCTTTGATAAAGTTAACCACAGTTTACTTGTTTCAAAACTAAACTCGATAGGCATTCACGGTAATCTTCTCCGCTGGATTAATTCCTATATATCAAACCGTAGCCAAGCTGTTGCTATTAACAACTGCGTATCCAACTTTGTTGAAATAACTTCAGGTGTGCCACAGGGCTCCCACCTTGGCCCGATCTTATTTATTATCTTTTTAAATGACATAACATCAATCTTTCACCATTCTAATTTTATCTTATATGCCGATGATCTAAAAATTTACAAAAATATTGTCACACTCCAGGATTGTCTAGATCTTAGTTCAGATTTCAGTAATTTTCATTCATACTGCTCTCATAACTCCATCAGCTTCACCAGGAAACATAACCCAGTTAACTTTCAGTACTCGATCGCAGGTGTTACTCTTAAACCACTGCAGGTTGTTAAAGATCTAGGGGTGTACTTTGATAATAAATTTAACATTCATATTGACCTAATCACTAAATCCGCCTTAAAACTATGGGTTTCATATTCCGGACTTGCAAAGAATTTAATAAATCTACTAGCCTCATTCAACTTTATAAATCCCTCGTGGTTACTCGCCTGGAATATGCTAGTACAATATGGTCCCCACAGTATCAGGTTCATATAAACAAAATGGAATCAGTGCAGAGACGATTCACCAAATATCTTGATTTCAAATTCCATAGAAATAATATTTCGAGTACATATGATGATCGCCTCACTCGCTATAGTTTAGTAAGCTTGGTAAAACGCCATATTCAGTCCGACATGTATATTGTATATAAAATTGTAAACCAGATGATCGACTGCCATAATGTACTGGAAACTATTAATTTTAATGTGCCCAGAATGAACTCACGACAAAACAATACATTCTATATCAATAATAGAACTACAAACGCAGGAATGAATTCACCTTTCAATAGAATGATGATTCTATTTGATCAACATTTTGGGGGCTGTGATATTTTCTTCATTACCTTCTCACAATTTAAGTCTGAAGTGAGACAAGTTATAACTTAGCTTAGCTCTTAATGTTAAAAATATGATATATTATTCTTATATAAATGTATGTAAATTGTAAATGTACACATTGTAACTCTGTGGGAATTTACTAGGAGAGTTAAATCTCTGTTTAATTCCCCATTCAATAAATAAATAAATAAATAAATAAATAAATAAATAAATAAATAAATAAATAAATAAATAAATAAATAAATAAATAAATAAATAAATAAATAAATAAATAAATAAATAAATAAGTTCAATTGCTGCAAGCTCACAATAGCTCTCGACTGAGGGATTAACAATGTCAGATATTTCTTTATAATTGAGATAGTCTCTAATGTATATGCATACTCCACCGTGTTCGATAGCCGATCTACAAAATGAACTAGCAATGATGTATTTGTTTAGTTTGTAGTATTGGATTTCATCAGTCGATAGCCAATGTTCTTTTATTCCGTATAAGCATGTTTATTTTATTCCGTATTGATTTGATCGGATATTTTGGTGAAGAACTAATAACTCACTTGTAGATTTTTGACAAGGCACTTTAGTCATTTTTCCCGTATTAATTGGGGATAATTGTAGAGGTTGGTCTTTTAAAAATATATTGTCGGATGATAACTCCAGTTGGCCAGAAGTTTGGATCTTCGATCTGAGTGCGTGAGTCATAGGGGGTGCTAATATTGAAGCAGGAATTAGGACCTTCACTTTTAATTTTCACACATGTGACATTATCGGTTTTTAGCTGCTTTGTGATGTATTCCTTAAGTTCAGTCTCAGACGTGTCGGTGTGAAGTTTGCCCACGAAAAACCAGGCATTTTTTGGAGCTGCTTTGATAGTTACAACTTGGCTATTGTTACCGACAATGGTTTTTTGTGGATTGCTCCGCCATTTCCTTCTCTTGACAACTTCAAAGCCGTCTTCTTCTTCTTTTGCATCATTTTTCAACATCACTTAGTCTCTTGTGTTGCTCGTCGCTTTTTTACTATTACCTATAGCGTTTGATTTTGCCGCGCCTACGTGTGAACAACTCAGAAGTTGTTGGTTTGAGCTCGTTTTGGCAGCCTGACCTTGTTGTGAAGTCTTCGTGACGTTGCTCGTAGTGGAATTCACACGATAAGCATACGACACCTGTCGGTGGAAGTTTGCAGTAGTCGTATCAAATATGTTGGTAATCAGATTTTTTTGATCGTGTCCGTGCTAATAGTTTTTTGTTTAGTAACTTGGACTTTTAGCTGTTCGATTTATCGTACTGCTTCTGTATACATAACGTGAAGCTGCTCATACATTAATTAGATTGATCAAAGAAAGACATAAATCACATAAAAAATTTAAAAGGTTTAAAACAAACCGCTATTATTATAATTTCTCTATTTTAAGAAAACGTGTTAAGATGTTAATTAAAGAATGTTACGATAAATTTATACAGGATATTGAGAGCCAAATTCCATCTAATACTAAAAAATTTTGGTCATATGTTAATTCTATTAAAAAGAAACGTACCCGTGCTCTATGTCTTATAAACAGTCTGCATCTTGTGATGTAAGTAATATTTGCAATTACTTTTCGGATTATTTCAATTCTGTGTATACAATTCCATCAGCAGGACCCAGTATTGGCCCTGATAATGTTCAATCAAATAAAGTATTATCAAATATCTTGTTTGATGAAAATGAAGTATTCGATACCCTTATGCAATTAGATACACATAAAGATTCTGGATGGGATAATATTCCTGTTGTCTTTATAAAAAATTGTGCTGTTTCTATTAGTTCCCCTTTAATTATACTACTTAATATATCTCTCTATGAAGGTACATTTCCTACGGTTTGGAAAAATGCACTAGTGATCCCGGTGTTTAAAAAGGGTAACAAAAACTTAGTTGAAAATTATAGACCGATTTCTAAATTAAGTAATTTTGAAAAAATATTTGAACGTATTATATATAAAAGTTTATTTTCTTTTGTAAAAAATTATATTATTGTTCAACAACATGGTTTTTATCCTGGTAGATCAGTGGATACCAATTTAACTTTATACACCGACTTTATCTTGAACTCAATGGATCAACGCATACAAGTGGATGCCATTTACACAGTTTTTTTTAAATTGATGATGACATATTGTTAAATAAGTTAAATAGAATAGGTGTCCATGGCAATCTTTTAAATTGGTTTAAAACGTACCTTATAGATAGAATTCAATGTGTTGTCCTTAATGGCTATAAATCTGACGTCAGAAAAATAACTTCTGGTGTACCCCAAGGTAGTCATCTAGGCACACTTTTGTTTAATATTTTTATAAATGATATAAATATGTGCTTTTATAAATGTAACTTTCTCCTTTATGCTGACGATTTAAAAATATTTATGCAAATTTTAAATCTCAATGATTGTAATGAAATTAAATCTGATCTAAATAGATTATCCGAGTACTTAAAGCTAAATAAATTAAATATAAATATTTCAAAATGTTCTAAAATATCATTTACTAGAAACAGAAACATAATAGATTTTAATTATAATATTAATGCAGATGACATCTCTAATGTTACTTTTGTTGAAGATCTGGGAATAACATTTGATCAGAAATTAATATTTGATATACATAAACAAGATTATTAAAAAAGCTTATAAAATGATAGGGTTCGTTACCAGAATTTCTAAAAATTTTAAATCCCGTAATACACTAATTTCTCTCATTTTTATTTAGTTAGAAGTCAGTTGGAATTTTGCTCTGTCAGTTGGTCTCCACAGTATCTTGTATACATTAATCGCATTGAAAATGTACAATCAAGATTTTTAAAATATATCAATTTCAGATTCACTAATATTAACTTAAGACTTCTGTCATTAGAAAATAGAAGAATTATTTTAGATATCAGTTTTTGTTATAAAATTTTCAATAACTTAATTTATAGCCCTGATCTTTTAAGTAAATTTAATATTCATCTTACATTATTAGAAATACTGAATTTTTAATATTATCTAATAATAGAACTAATTCTGCATATAATGCCCCAATTAATCGTATATCATTAAATTTAAATAAATTTATTAAGATGAATAATTTTCCCGACATATACTCATGTACCTATGCTACAATTAAATTTTTTGTCATTAATTCGTTAAGTGGATAAGTATAAACCTTATGTATTTATATATATATTTTTGTTATTATGATACTGATTTAATTATTTTGTAAATTTTTTATAGCGCCACACTATTATTGGGCTTTTACCTGTTGTGTGGCCAAAATTGTTATAAATAAATAAATAAAATAAATACATACTTTTGTATGCGGCATTTTCACCATGTAGTAGTAGATTTTCCCTTAGTATTTGTTCGTTCCTAACCTCCAAAACTGAGTTGGGGGATGCTTTGTCCCCACAAAGAGGGCAACTCCAAGCTTCTGATAGTCCAGAGGGATATCCACATTGTATGCCATTCTTAACTTTTCTCTTACACTTTGCATACTTAAATTCACTAAATTTAGGAAGCAGTTGCTGATCATTGATCAAGTCTTCCGCCATTTTTTTCTACTCCATATTTGAAAAGTACTGTTCAAATATTGCATATTTGAACAGTACTTTTTAGATAAATGCTAACCATCATTAATATATGCTTTTAATTTTTGTAATTCTTTGTCTTGTGTTGTAAATTTTTTCAACTTTTCTATTTGTGCATCACATCCATTTATGGATAAAATCATTAGATCCGAATGATCTTTTAGATCGTGATCAAATCCCTCTTCATAATGGTTAGTATCATACGTACGCGACAGTGCGTAGGCAATATATAATTCTATGCTTAAAGAAGTACGATACTAAGAGCTCAGATAATGCGGTGACCGAAATGACATTCTGCGAAACTGTGAATAGCTTTGTCCAAATATATCCAGTGATCTGTCTCTAGAAAGAAACATATTGTACAAACAAGGCAGTCGATACAGTGGACTCATTCTACAGTGTTCAGTGTTCGTTCTTTTACAATAAAAAAGTTTGTCCCTAATTCTATATTCCCGGGATGGCACATTGATACAAATACAAGATAGGATATCAGAACAATCGACAAGATTATTAAATAATTTATAGAGGAAGATCACCGAAGCCATATCTCTCCTCCCGGTCAGCGTTTTCCGGTCATATGAGCTTAGGATTTCAGCCGATGGTTTGAGTCTGGGATATGTTCCTGTTAATCTTAATTCAACAACACGGAAATACCTGGTTTGGATAATCTCTATGCGCTTTATATAAAGTGCGTGAAAAGGAGACCAAACCTGTTACGGCCTATTTTAGCTGACAACACCGCTTATAAAACTAACTTACACTAACCTACCTTACGTACAAAAACTTATGCTATTCTCATTAAAGGATACAGTATTGTGTATTTTTGCGAAACCAACTGACTAGCGTCCTGACAATCTACTTAAAAGTAGCCGTTCTTGCTACAGAAATATAAATTAACATCTGAATTCTTTACTTCTGTCAAAATTTTTAGGTTATGTCATTTTGACACATGGAAATAACCAAATTTTTTTTGCATTTTGGAGTATGAATACTTCATTAGAACCTGAAAATTACAGACGATTAGCGTGAATTACGTATATAAGGAACATACTTACTACTTGTAAAAAAATACAATGTTTACATTCGTAATTTACAAGCGCCGATAAAACTATGGTGTCGCTTTTGATAACTGATAAGCCATGGTGCCGCACGCATCAGACAGTTATAGGAAAGGTGAAAGTGGTGAGGGGGGGGGCATATATAATGGATTGTAATATGCCATTTTGCCTCTTCAAATGTCGTAATTCAAGTATAGAGGTTCCGCTAAGGGGTTGAGACTCAGTAACACGTGCCAAATTTTAATCCACAAGTTTTTGTGAAAGTATTTGAGAAGATAATACTATGGTTACCTGTGGATTCGCTAAAGCGGAAAAGGCACGTGATACATCATGTTTGGGAGGTCCAAGACGCGACTTACGTCGGAAATAGGAGTTTTCTACCCCTAGATGGCAATTGAATTACGATGTTTAGCCACTAAAACACCAAGGTATGTTTCTTTTATACAGTATTACCCGCTGATCAGTTTTGAATAAATTCAGAGTTCTAATGTAAGGTATTTCTTTGTATTTTGTAAATCTAGTGGCAGCATGTGAGGGCTGGAAATTGAACATTCGTTCTCGAGGGAGAATTCTGCGTCCGAGAAGATTTACTGTCCCCCACATATAAGGGTTGAAGAGCCGATTTTGGAGCGATCCGTGGAAGATGTAGCGCGAAAATTATTGTATCATTTGAGACCTGTTTCTACAGGGTGTTGCGAGAATTACTGTGTTTCAGCTAAGTATATTTTGGAAATGTTTTGAGATTTTGTAACGGAAGCAATCCTGCCCTATTGACGTATTGGAATTCCCGTTTGGGGATGTTGTTGTGATTCTTAACGTTAATAGTGTAGGGCTGCGTCTGGTACACCCTTATGAGTTATGGCCATGATTATTAAGTGTGTGTTATTATTTGAACTGTATTATTAGCTGAAATGCATTGAGGTTTCTCAAGTTTTGTTGTATATTGAGATGTTTTTGAGTTATTGAGATGGTTTTGGATTTATTGAGTACGCTGTTGCGTGTACGGTTGGGTTGTGTCGCCACCGTAATATTTTTGGAGGTACAATAATTTTTGTTCACGAGTCGCTCATATTAAATTTTTGCCGCGTAATGTAAATTCAGTCTGTCCGTAAAGTATTTTCCCTTGATAACTGGAGGTTGTGAATTAGCTTTCCAACACACGGGTTAAACCCCTTTCTGTGAATTCTCCCTGGCCGGGTATTCGTGTTACTTGCTGTTCACGTTATCAAGGATCGGGTTTGTATTAGTATTGGGAGGATTAAAGTTAACTTCAATCGGGCAGAACCTCAGCCACAAGCATTGTTTTTTTTTTATTTTCCTTGACCAGTCTTCATTAAATTTTTTTTCTCGATAATTTTTTTTTTTTCTTCTCGAATTTATATTTCCGTTGAGTCAGTGGGTGGGGGTGGTGCGTCAACTTTTTTTGCATCTCGCGGAGATTTTTTTGTTGACGTACCACGGGTTTTAAGAGGTATAATAAGGGGTTTATTAGAGTGGGAGTACTGACCCTGCTGGGTTTCTGTATTCCATCGCGACGGCAGGACCAGTAATCCCACTGGGATTTCAATAGTTTTAAGGCGAGAGAGATAGTATTGTAAAAATTTCAATCGGGTTTTGTTAGGCGCTTGCCTTCCGGTTTCTAAACTTCTGCAAGTTCACACAGCCCTAGGGCAGTTGTAGCGGAAGTAATCCAATTCCACGTTACTGGGTATTTATACCACAGATAGCAGAGTTAATTTAATTTGTATTGTATGTTTAAATAATTTGAGTTTCACTTGGATTCCGACTGTTGTTAGCCTGATCCAGTGTTTAACATTTTGGATTTTTGGTGTGTAAAAGGATATTGTGGTAGTTCCTTATGAACACCTTGCTTTGTGAATAATTTCGTTAAATTTATATTGTTTTTCTTTGGTTAATAAATTTGGTTATTGAGAATTTTGGTGTTTCTATTACGAGAACTCTATTCCTTCCCCTGGAGTTTTATTTTTCTTCCAGAATTTAGGGCAATAGAAGCGAGGTGACTGGCGCCGTATAAATTTTAGGCCGCACATAGGTATTGGTAATTACAGGACCACCCTGCATAGTCACATCTACCTCTAGACTGGGCTGGCGGCCTTCTACCTTGCCCTGGACAGCTGATAGCCGCTTCACAGTGGTTACGGAATTCATATTTTTCCCCATTTAGGTTTTTAGCGACCGATCAGAGAGCTGAGCGGACGCTGGCGCATGCCAACTATATAACGCTGGAGTCTGGCCGTAATATACGTTATAAACCACACACGCGTATTCTAAAACAGGACGTACATGAGAGTTAAACAGCGCTACATATGATTCTACTTGACGAAAGTCTTTTGTTACGCGCAAAATAAAACCCATACTTTTAAATGCTTTATTTATTACATATGTGACATGTTGTTGAAAATTCAACCCCACGTCATATAATACCCCAAGATCCCGTATGGTATCAGTCCGTTCAACGATATTCCCGTCCATTTTGTAATTATGGTGAATGACATCCCTTTTTCTGGAATAGGACATTACCCTACACTTTGCTACATTGGGCAATCCACTTGACTTACTCCAGTCGCATAACCGTTGTAAATCCACTTCCAAATCAAAACAGTGTGTCATTCTGTACATACCTATATATTTTGATGTCATCCGCAAAGAGCAAACAGCAGCTGTTCCTCACCAGAGCTGGAATATCGTTGACTACCAAAAGAAAAAGCAGAGTTCCCAGGTTCGATCCTTGCGGTACGCCACTGGTAGCCACATAATTATGTGACTTTGTGCCGTTAAAATCTACATATTGTTCCCGGTTGTTGAGGTACGATTTAAATAGACTGCAAGTCTTAGCCGATACACCAAACTTATAAAGTGCATCTATCAGTACGGAATGTCCTATTTTGTCAAAAGCTTTCGTCATATCCAGATAAACAACGTCCGTCTGAACCCCTCTATCAAGACCCTGTGCCACGTAGTCCGTTACCTGTAATAGATTAGTTGTTGTTGATTTACGAGGCATGAATCCGTGTTGTCTGTCGCTAATGGCAGGAGACACATGTTCAAATAAATTTTTATAAATTATTTGTTCAAAGACTTTATCTGGGGACGAGAGAACAGATACAGGCCTATAATTTCCCACACATTTCTTATCCCCCGATTTGTAGATCGGGCATACTCTAGCTAGCTTCCATTTATCAGGAAAAGTATTAGTATCTACCGATTTCTGAAAAAGTACTTGAAGAGGACACCTCAACACCTGCATACATCCTTTCATTATGTAAGGCGGTATCAAATCCGGCCCACAAGATTTTTTCGGCTTTAACTTACCTATCGACCATTCCACATCCTCTAATGTAATTGTATTTATACCCAGTAACCCTACACAGTAATCCGCATTCTCATTATCAATGTGGTTAATAATACCCTGATTAAACACTGAGGAAAAATACGAAGCGTATGCTTGGGCGATCTGTGAACTATCATCAATGACCTCATTGTTGCTTGTAACTATGCATGATAACCTATCACGCTGTTTTTTTTGTTTTAAAAAGCTCCAAAACTGTCTAGAATCAGAAGGAATATCATTCTCTATAGTTTGAATGTATTTTCTATATTCTTGTCTAATTAACTTCTTAAGATTTCTACGCACATTTACATACATAGCATGATGATAATTCACGTCTCTCTCGCCTTTATTTACCTTTTTGTTATGATATATTTTTGTTTAGTCATATTTTTTATTTCCAGTGTAAACCAAGATGGGTATTTGTTTTTATTTTGGCTTGTAAAAGTAGGCACACATTCATCCAACACCCGGTATAAAACACTATAAAACTTGTCCACTGCAATATTTACATTATCAATCAACCTCAGAAAGCTCCAATTAGTTGCGCTTAGTATATGATACAATTTTAAGAAATCAGCTTTTCTGAAGTTGTAGATTTTTTCATGACATGATATTATCTCTTACAATATTACATACATATTGAACATTAATTTCCAATGCTGGACGATACGACAATGCTCACTCTACGACAGAACACTGTCGTAGAGTGAGTGCGTCTTGGTGCGTAGTCCTCGTACATTCTGATAATAAATACATATTTTTTCACTCATTATTTTTAAGCACATTCATTGCCTTTTCTTTACATTTTCTCTCAATTTCTCTTATGTCATTATCACACTTTATATTTACTACGCCAGATCTTTCATTTTCCCGCACATACACATTTCCATTTTTTGTCCACACGTACATTACGTTACACGATTGCCTTAATTTTCTAGCCGCAGATAATAACGCTCGCCGGCGTTGCGTTAAATTGTCATTCACATACACGTTACCGCATACAGCCGACTTAATCCCGAGGTCACTAGTGTTCAGGTTTCTTTTTATTTTGCGAAATTTTAATAGCTGTACCTTATCAAAATTGCGAACAAATTTGACAATTATGCCGCGAATAGCTGGGGATGATTGACCACGACGTCCAAGACGGTGACAGTTATCTATCATGTCCGGCTTTACCTCCATACCTACAGCGCGGCCTAATTTGATGACTTTCGCTACCGTATTCTCGCCTTCCATTTCCGGCAAACCGTGTATTTCTACGCAGTTGCGTCGGGAGTACTGCTCCTGGTCATCCAGAAGCCCCAGCAAGTTCGCGTTCTCCTCTTTCAGCCGGGAATTTTCGGATTCTACCTCACTCAATCGCTCGAGCAAGCGTTCAATCCTAGTCGTTTGGACGTCAATTTTTTTATTGGTTTCGTCAATGGTACCTCTTAACTTTATATTTTCATCCAACAGATTTCTTAATATGGGTTTTATATCCACGAGTGAATTATCCGCCTCAAGCGTAATGTCTGTAGGGTACTTTTTACAGGCCCTCTTTTCCACACATCCCTGACACACCCATACATCAAATTGTCCATTTACTTTCATAACAGTATAATTTTCAATTGATATATTGGCACATACTGGATGGTAAATATTTTTACAAGTACCTGTACATATCATTTTGTCACCTTGACGGCCGATCCTCGTTTCGCACACTTTACAGGTTACGCCAGACATGTCTCTTAGATGTGGGTCAATGTACGATAAGCTGACGAACGGTTGCTAATAAACGGCTGCTGACAAGTACGGGCGATGTAACACACAATGGCGATGATATTTCACTATATAGATGACCAATATTTTTTAATATTTTTGTTGTAAATCAACAGCAATATTATTTTTACAAATTATTACTACTGTAATATTTCCACAACACTTAAATAAAAAATCTATTTAAATGATTGTATTTTAGTTAACAGTTTCTCACACTTTTTCACTATAATAACTTGGAGCACAATATACACGTCTGCACAGTTTGACAATATTCTAATATTATAATATTCTAATATTCTTATATAGAATTCTAATATTCTATATAATATCATTATTGAATGGATTTAAAAAACGTCTGTTTCTTTCCAATAACGAACCGTTTTCCATGCAGACTTGGTAAGATCTAGGACGGCTAAGAACACCTGTTACTACACTTTTTCCCCAAATTTTATCATATGTAACAAAAACTTCTTGTCCTTTTTTAAATATTTTTAGTATTTATATCAGGGATGGGGAGTCGGCGTCGGAGTCGGGAGTCGAGGAGTCGAAGCTTTTTGGAGGAGTCGGAGTCGGAGTCGGGAGTCGGAAAAAGTTATCGACTCCCGACTCTTTGTCTACATATTTATCAAGGATGAGAACAATCCGAAAGCGAAAGCAAAATACCATACTACCAGAATTTGTTAAAGAATGAGAACAGGAACGACATTTTTTCTCTGTTCATGAACGAAAATGAAATTAAAAATATTCAATTCCGGTTTCCTTCATGCTTTTCAGTTAAAAATTTAGTTAATTTTTAGTAATATCTAATTTTTCTTTTTTTTGTATACTTTGTTTATTATGTTAAAACGAAACTAAACTGGATTTTTATTTTCTCAAGTTGTAACGGGCTTTGTGATTATTTTATGTTTCATGTTGGCAGCTAAAATCTATATGTCAAAAGAAAAAAGTGACATGTTATGAAAAATAAAGTACAGTCTGTTCCAAACGATTAAGCGGAACTAACTGGAATTTTCATTTTTGTAAGTTGTCATTAGCTATTTTTTTATATATTGAAGTTGGCTTTTCCTGAACAAAATGATCAAAAGCTTCAATCAAACGGTAAAAGTAACTAGTATTGAAAATCTAGTTCCGCCTAAACCAAAGGAACAGACTTTATATAAAATACAAAATAATTTTTTTTTAAAACTAATATATTTGAAAATTTGTATTAAAAATTACTCAATAGTCAAGATGAAATGAAAATGACATTTTATAAAAACAGCTCGCCCCAACCCAAGATATTTAATGTAAGTATAGTCTGTTTGCTTGGTTTAAGCGGAATTAGATATCGAAATCTACTAACTTTTAAGGATTGAATGAAGCTTTGTATCATTTTGTTTAACAAAAGCCCACTTTGATAGTTAAAAAGTAAACTCGTGATAATTTGAGAAAATAAAAATTCCATTTAGTTCCGCTTAAACATTTGGAATAGACTTTACAATTTACCAGTGAAAGGAGTCGGGAGTCGGGAGTCGGAGTCGGAGTCGATTTTCAAAAATACCGACTCCGGAGTCGAGAGTCGGGAGTCGATAATTTTTCTGTCGACTCCCCATCCCTGATTTATATCGTAGTATTTATTTTCTTTAAATTTTTTATTTCTTTTGTTTTTTATTTATTTTATTACTTTGACTTGAATTAGATATATCTAAATTATCTTTATTAGGCAATATGCCTCTGAGCTTACGGTTCGTTAAGAGTGGAGACAAAAAACTTTTGTCTCCCGCCCTCTTTCAGAGGGGTTGATCTAAAATTCTGAGAAATATCTCCATAATGAACATTGATGGGAACCGGAATAGTTTAACAGGAATTTTTCATCAGGTTAGTTTTTCAAATAATGTCGATTTTTTGGTATCTTCGATAATTTTTTAAAAAAAATTGTGTGTGGTTTCGTAAGAACATTTTTAAAACGTAGATTAAGGAACGAAAAGTAGCTTTTTAAAAATTCGTATTTTTAAACACGATTTTAGACAAAAATGTGCTAAAAAGTTCTTGTTCCGTCCCCTTTTACCCAAAAAAGTTAAACTAAAAATCTGAAAAATTACAGGTATTATATATTGACTAGAGGCCTCAGCCCGGCTACGCCGGGCTTCTCTCCCTACTTTAATAAAACTCGTCGCTTCGTGACTCGTTTTCTTGTGTTTTAATAGATACAATAAAGCATTTTAAGGCACTTGTCGATAATAAAACTCGTCTCTTCGCGACTCGTTTTCTTATGCTTTAATATAATAAGGCATTTTGCCGCACTTGTCGATTATAAAACTCGTCGCTTCGCGACTCGTTTTTATTTTTGTGTTTTAATATAATAAGGCATTTTGCCTTACTTGGCGATTATAAAACTGGTCGCTTCGGGACCCGTAGTATATTATTATTATTATTATTGTTCGTATATTGAATTGGTTCAGATAGGTCAAAAGACATATTTAAGACACCAACCCTTAAACATAAGTTTCAGGGTTCCTTAATTATACCTACGAAGCACTAAACATTTTCAACGTTAGTGTATCCGTAAGTTCTTAAAGAATAAATCTGCAAGATTTGGTTCATATCAGTCAAAGGACATAAGAGTTTCTAAGGTTTCTTTATTATACCTACGAAACCCTATACATTTTTAACGTTAATATAGCCGTAAGTTCCTAAAGAATAAATCTGCAAGATTTGGTTCATATCAGTCAAAGGACATAGAAGTTTCTAGGATTTCTTAATTATACCTACGAAACCCTATACATTTTTAACGCTAATATAGCCGTAAGTTCCTAAAGAATAAATCTGCAAGATTTGGTTCATATCAGTCAAAGGACAATATTTATGATTTTCAGTTTTTTTGGAAATAATTTCGTCTACACGTGAATATTTGTGAATTACCTCCTAAATTTGAATTTTTGTCGGTATAGTTGTTTCGTTCTTCGAGAGAGGCGCTGTAAACACGGCGTATGTGAACGTTTTAAATATTATGTTCACATTATTATTATTATTATTTTCAATTTGTCCTAAAATCAGTCTTTTTACTGCAAAAAAAACATTGGTAGACCTTTATGATATGTTGAATAAACATTTTAATCATATAATAATCAGTTATATAAAGAAATAATAAATTAAAATACATTTGTGTATTTAAAACTTCAATATTGGTTTTTTGTGATATTTTATGACCCAAAAGTCTTTAAGATCGTTTTCAAAAAATGTGGGGAGCTACGATATATAAATATGAAATGTCACGGTTGGCTGATTTATTTCATTTGTACTTACTCTGTACATCCCTCACATTATGGGTTCCAAGACTTGCGAGCGAATCAAGTCTGGACCCGCCCTATTAGTTCGCTAGCTGGTTGCTATGATTCTTGGAAGGATTAAGGGTTGTTTCAATTAAACTCAACATTTTAGCTAACCTACTTTAATTACGATTAAGGTTTAAATATTTACACTAATTACAATAGACTTACAATTACGTCGATACAGCTAAATCCAAATGAGACATTCACAAACACTAAACACTGGACTCTTTAGCACTAATCACTAATTTGTCCACTGGACTCCACAGTCCTGACTGAGATCCTCTAAAACCATTTATCTCTCACATGTCTTTAGCTGGGCACTACACTAACGTTCATATGGAATTACTTGTTCCATTTTACTTGACTTGACCGACAACACTAAATGACTCTAACCCATGTCTCTTAAAAACCAACTCCAAAACATGGTCTTAACCATACGACGGCTTAAGCTGAACTCTTTTTTAACATCTTAACGTAATGACGGTTTTCAATCTATCTGCCCTTAAAACATGACTTCACATTATGAAGGTTTACAATCTACTTAAAACGCGACCACCCTGGAAATGCTTAGATCGCCCAACTGTTAAATGTCATTTAACACCTCTTGATTGTCGGTCTTGTACTATCTTAAAATTCATAATTTATTGGTGATAACTCAGATAAATATCCCATGAGAAAATAGCCGAATCTTAATATTTTTATCTCAGACAGAATTAATTATTATTTATGTGCTTATGGTTGACGTATATTTATTTAACACAATAATTTACGATTCACTTTTCATGTTCCCTTGACAAAGTGTCAAGTTAAAATAATAAACAAATCTACCGTTATCTTAACTGCCCTTTCTAAGCAATAGATTATTTTTGTATCGTTTAACAGATTAAATATTTTACTCTAATTGAATGATTATAATGAATTTATTTATGAAATTTTATTTATGAAATAATACCAAAATTACCTCCCTTACAAAAATATTCTAATGTTATAAAAGAAGTACTTACATTTTTTAGTTTATTTTAGTTCTGTCAAATTATATTTTTAGGTAGAAAAACGATTTCTCGGTTGTTACTTACCTTACGCACCGAAAACGATAAATTAACCCTGATATTTCTAATATGTATAAATCTTTTTTTAACACTATTTTATGGATTTTCGACCTGCAATGTCTTAAACTTTATGTAGATTGTTCTTCAGATGTACTGGTATCTAGGTCTGATGGCAGTACTTCACCCTCAGAATCAAAATTATGGCGCTTTAAATTTAAGGGAATTGACAGATTTGGCTTAATTGAAGAACAACTAGCTGGAGTAACATTTGGCCTGTCACCAATGTAATCAGAGACTACGTCAAAATATTCCCAATTTTTTCGATCATTGCCGGAACATGACTATGATCCTTTATTTCTTTATATTTAGCAAATAACGTTTTCATCCTGTTTTCACATTGGGCAGCTGTAAAATTCAGACCTTCACTCTGAAGCTCAAGAGAAATATCTTTATATACATCTTTCTTTTTGAATCGGGGACTGTCTAGTTTCGCTTGATTTATTTTACAATATGATAATAGCAACAACGTTTGGGCTTTGTCCCAATGACCTGATTTTATTTTCGTAGAAGTAGTTTTATCTACGTCATTAGTAACGTCATTATTATTTAATGTACTGGGCTCGTCTCAATTACCACCAGGGCACGACTCGTCCACTTCTAAATAGCTGTTTTCTATAAAATAAGGAAATATTCGATACATATATTTAAAAGATAAGAGGTATCTGAGCATAAATAATTCTATTAGGCTGACTAGATTTGTACTATAAAATTTTACATTTGTTAATGGAAATTTTAATATTTTTTAATGAAACTTCTAATATTTTTCCTTGTTATAGATTGACTTGCTCTCCTGATATCATGACAACATTTTTGATCAGAAAATAAAAATTACAATTTTACATATAGTACAAGAGTTCTAAATATATTATGTTGTAAATAATATTGTGCGTTTAGTCACCCTATATTACTATTATTTAAGCAAAATTTATTTTTCAAACTTACCTTCCGGATTAAAAATAAAGTAAGATTGTGTCATTGTGTTACGTAATTTATTTTACATAAATGTACGTTTAGTATTTTCTTCTATTAATATCCAGTTGAAATATTAAATTAAATTTTACGTCTGTAGACATAATTTGGAACTAATATTTTTGTAAAAATACGGACACCATTATTTTGGACGTTTGCATTGCTGATAGTACTAGGCTAGAATAGTACAATATAATGAGTATTAGTATCAGAAAGATATAATACTTCATGAGTATATAAAATAAATAAATTCGGACGTTTGGGAAACTGTTTCCGTCTTCAGCGATCACGAGAAGTGATGAACTTATTTATTTTATATACTCATGAAGTATTATATCTTTTTGATACTAATACACATTGTATTGTGCTATTCTAGCCTAGTACTATTAGCAATTGGAAACGTCCAAAATAATGGTGTCCGCATTAATATTGGACCATTGCAAAATAATTTCAAAGATATTTTTGTAAAAATGTTGTAAACTTGCCTTTAATTATTCATTTAGAACGCACTTGGTTTTTGTGATTCCTTCTTGTTTGACTGTTGAGCTAAGTGGACGTGTGGAAATCTTTTTTCGTCCTCCTCCAGTGCAAATGTGGCAATTTCATTAAATTCACGTCAAATTAATAGACAAAACCCGTTGTGTAATGGTTCGATTACATTATTTTTGATAGTAAAAAGATATTCAAGCTAATATGTAAGTAAAAAAAAAATGTCGTTGAATGAACGCATGTAGTGAAATCTTGTATCGTATATTTTAGCCTCTTAGTTTTGAGTTGGAAACGTTTAACATACATCTGTATTATGGAAATCAGCTATTATTAACATTGTTACCTTGAACGTAACCTTTTCTGGAGATTTTGTGAAATTTGGTCGATCCTAACTTAAAACACATGTTGATGTTATGGAGCCTTGGAAGGATTTGAGCGGGATACCTCTTATATCTGCTATTTAAGGACTCGATTCTGTTCCTGTAGTTAACAATCGAAGAGACCTAACCTCTATGCCCAGTTGTGTAGTTATTTCGTAATATCCCTAGCTAGAAAGACATATCTTGTGTTGGCCGAGAATTGTTTTGTCAATAACGTACTGTCAAGATGAAATCATAGTTAATTCTGTTACGGATGTTTATCTTTTGATTTGTTAAATGTTGGAATGTCATATTTGAGAACGTAACGAATTTTACTTCCTTGTATACATGGGGAAACAAATCCATTTAGTATTGTTAAATGATTCTTTGTGCACATTGAACTTAGGGTATTATACTTTGTTTGACAGTCTGTTTACGCTGTATATTTTATATATTGTTAACATTTGATATTGTCGGGTTACTGTTACAAGTATAATACACATTATACAATTTTAAGAAATATTGTTTCTCTTGGATATGTAGATATTTGTAGATGTTGCTTTTTTGTTAAGCATTTTTGTATACGAATACTACTGTCACGGCTGGTTAAGTCTAGATTTTGTGAAATATTTTTTTAGTATCTGACCGTTAGGTATTAACTGCCGTACGTGGTGCATGATTGCTGTTTAGAACATTTTTTATTTGCAAACGACTGGTTAAGTCTAGATTTTGTTAAATATTTTGTTTAGTATCAGACCGTTAGGCATTAACTGTCGTACTTGGTACATGATTGCTGTTTAGAACATTTTTGTTTGCGAACGACTGGTTAAGTCTAGTTTTTGTTAAATATTTTGTTTAGTATCTGACCGTTAGGCATTAACTGTCGCACGTGATAACTTGTTTAGAACATTTTTGTTTGTGAACGACTTTCGAAGTCGATATTGCATATTCGCCAATAGTGATTAGATAGATTTCGGGATCTTTTCCCATGGTTTAAGCCTTGATGACGATACATCAAGTATTTCTCCATTCGAAAGACTTTTTGACGTACCTAGTTTTACTTGATTAATAAGTAAGTCCACCCGGAGTCGGGTAGAAGCCCTTTCTTTCCTTTCTTCTTCTTTTCAGTGTGAGGGCTTTTTCCCATATTTCGAATATTTTGTTATTTACGTGCCTGATCACGCTATATTTGCAAATAGAGTTACTGATAATAATCAATTATGATATTTAGACATAACTTAACGAGTTTATTAGAAAATATAGTTTTCGTCAAGTTGTAAAATCTTTTTGTTTTGTCGCTCTCTGTGTGAAGAGATATTATTAATATTTGTCTAGTTGTAATCAATCCTTTCAAGAGGGAATATAGTTGTAGTTAAGTTGTAAAATCATTTTCGCCGCTCTCTGTATGGAGAAATGTTATTAATATTAAATTCATTAGTTATAACCATTGATGTGTTTTATTGTAATATGATATGAGTCAACATTCCTTTTTTCTCTGCCCAGGAACCTATATGCGAGCCGACATCTTTGCGACCTTCTGAAAAATTGTTCAGGCTTACAGCTGAACAGATCGGTGCTAACCTTAAGTCTGTGGCGCCTTGTATTATTTCCCCTTTAGGCTGTGTATCTCTCAGATGCATCCCTAGCCCCTAGAGATTAGATCTCATCCTCACCAGCTAGCCGATTTGTTCGCAGAAGTCGCACAGACGTTGTATTCGCTGAATCTGATAACTTTGTTTAAACTTAGGAACACAGCCATTGTTGTTTATTATTATTATTATACAATTTGGTTTCCCAACAGTAAAAATTATTTGTGTTACAATTTTGGCGCATTTAGCCTAAAATTCATCTTTATATATTATATATATTATATTTTTTTTTTGTAACAATTTTCTCAAAAGTTCAAATTCATTATCAAAATCTTTCAAACAAACTTTTTAGGTTAACCAAAACAATATTTTAGCGCGAAAATTATCTTCTCACTAACGCTACGACCTCACGAGTTCGTACACCAAAAGTGGGAAGGAGGTAGAAAAATATTTGCAATAAAACGGTGAATCGTGTTGCCACTGGGGGCAATGGAAGGAATTTGTTAGCTATAAAACGTACTTATTGACATATATTCTTATTCGCACGTAGAAAGAGCTATAGAATTTTGTTTTTTGATTGCCATGATACTGCTCCGCCGTTTATCAAAATTATATAGCCGGAAGTAGATCTTCCATCGTTAGTTATATTCCAACTTGCGTCGCAATATCCTGTCATACCATCCTCTCCATGTTTGAAAAGTAATTTTTTATTTTTTGTGTATTTTAGATATCGCAAAATTCTTTTTAAATGTTTCCAATGCGTTTCGTAATATTCATTGAAGTGACTTAAAAAATTTACTGCGTACGCGATATCTGGGCGAGTAGCTTGTACTAGGTACATTAAGGCCCCCACTAATGACTGGCATGGAATGTTTTCGTTCTTTCTAGTGTTACGTTCTTTAAATGATTTTATGACTGTAATAGTATTTTTTTTTATAAGTATTTTAGACCTGTATTTTAAGTTATTGACTTCTCATATATTGTAAGGATCAACTGAGCAAAATAAATTATTATTATTATTATTATTATGAGTTTTTTTCTTCTAGTTTTAAGTTATTTTCTATTGGCGTTTTTATAATTTTGCAATCAGTCATTTCAAATCTCTGTAATATATCTTCAATAAAGTTTTTTCTTGATCTATTGTTATTATGTTTTCTTTTCTATTTCTTTGAATTCTAATTCCCAAAATAGCCTTCGGTTCACCTAAATCATTTATGTCAAATTTACTTTCAATGTATTTAATTGTTTTTACCATTAATTCTTCATCTGTCGTCGCTATGATAAAATCATCAACGTATACTCCTAAAATAATCAATTTTCTCTCTTGATTCTTGACGTAAATATATCTCTCGCTTTCTATTCGTATTAATTTTTGCTGTTGCTGACTACGTATGGTTTACTAAGTTCAAATATATAATTAGAATTTTTTGATCAGCTCTGGTTTTTGAGTTTCAGATATCTATGTTCAAATAAAAAAACACATGTATTTACTAAGAAAAAATTTATTAAAAAATTAAATTAAACATTGATTCTAAAAACTTCGTTTTAAAGTTCTCCTCTTATGTGTAAACTTTAGAAAATGGCGTATCAGGAACCAGCAATAATTAGACATCATATTTGTATCCCAAAACCCTGATAACGTTCTTCCATGGCGCGTAAATCTTGATGCATACGCTCACCCTGCTCCTCGCTCATATCTCCTAGATTTTCAGGAAACCTGTCCAGGTGACTGTGGAGAAAGTGGAGTTTTATGCTCATATTGCACCCTAAATGTTTTAATTGGAAAAGAAGGTCTTCTACAAGTTCAATATAATTTTCAGATTTTCTATTTCCGAGAAAATTTCGCATCACAGAGACGAAAGCTATCTAAGCCCTTAATTCAAGCTCATTCATAGAATTTTTAAATTGAGTGTCATTCGTAAGTTGTCTAATTTGGGGGCCGTCGAATATACCAGCTTTAAGCTTTACCATAGTGAGCTGAGGAAATTTTTGACAAATGTAGAAAAAGCACTTTCCGTTTACATCTAGAGCTTTAACGAACTGTTTCATGATCCCCAGTTTTATATGTAATGGCGGCAGGATAATTTTTTCACGACTTACAAGTGACTCTTTGACAATATTTTGCTTCCCAGGTGTCATATTTTTTCTCAAGGGTCAGTGTTTTCTTACCCAATGTTCGTTCTTTGATCTACTGTCCCAAAAACATATAAAACAGAGAAACTTAGTGTAACCACTTTGTTGAGCAAGAAGAATGTTTACCATTTTTAAATCCACACAAATTTGCCACTTGTGGTCATTGTATTTTATTTTTTTTTAAGACTAACGATATGCTGCAATATTCTTCTTTTAACTTTGTACTGTGAGCAATTGGTACCCCAGGATATTCATTTCCGTTATGTAAGAGACTGCATTTTAGGCTACGTTTTGAATTGACAATGAATAAACGCCAATCAATTGGTTCATATTGTTTCAATCCCATTTTTATCAACAAATTTTTAATATCTGAACAAAAAGCAATATTGTCTTCTTCAGAAAAATAACTCCGTAATTCTTTTTCTCTTTCACGATAAAAAGTAACTTTAGAACCTTGAGAAAGCAAATTTTTTTCTTTCAGTCTTGATGCCAACAATTCTGAAGCTTGTTTAGAGAGATTCAAATCTCTTACAAGATCATTTAATTCGTTTTGTGAAAAACATGTTGGTTCGTTGGATACATTTTCAAAATCAGGATCATTTTCTGATGAGCTTGGTGGTTCTATATCGGCTTGTACTAAGGGTTCAGAGATATTTTTAGGCACTGCAGACTGCCATTTAGCTCGATTTTTAGTGTTAATGCCTTTTATGTTGACACTACAAAAATAATCATCGAGATGATTTTGTGGTTCTCGCCAAATGGTTGGTGTTTCGAATTTAAAAGCACTCCTTTTGCTACCTTTCCACAATCTTAAATATTCAACACACGATTTACAAACACAATCAGGTGCCCAAGACTTCTCATTTTTATCCAAGAAGATACCAAAATACAGAAAATAGGTATTTTTGACGAACTCTGATATAACTTTTCTACTATTGTGAAACACATATTCTGCACATATGTAGCAAAAATGATTTGGACTGTTTAAACAACGTCTCCTTGAAGTAATCATGTTACAAAAACTTGAAATATTAATTTTAACAAAGTGAAACGCGCACGTTATCAACGGACAAACACGCTTAAACGATGAAATTCAAGTATAAAGTAATTTGAGCTGCACAAAAATTTCTGCGGGTAAATTTGAAAATAATAATAATAATAATAAACTTTATTGACCTAGATCAGGGGGCGGCAACCTTTTTTACTAAGTGGGCATATTTCAGAAATGCCGGAGTTCGGCGGGCTCCGTGGGACAAAGGGGGGGGGGGTAAAATTTAAACATAAAAATATTAATGCAATTTAAAATTTTAATTTTCATAAAAAAAATACATAATATCAAAGTGATAATTAATGCGATATTTGATAATGAAAATTCGCGGCCAATTCATTGTAATGTGGGACATAAGTAGAATTTCCAGTTCTCAGGCATTGGTCCAAATGAGCGTCAGTGAGGCCTGTTCGGTATTTTGATTTTAAGTATTTCATATTAGAAAACATACATTCACAAGCATATATCGACGCGCAGAGAGACAATTTTAGAGCACATTTTCTCAAACAATGGGAGCTATTCCCATTCACCAAGTTCCAGAATTTTTCTTCGTTACGATGTGATTTTAATTCAATGTCATTTGTTATATTTATAACTTCCAATTCTAAGTCCTCCTTATTGGAAATACCGAAATATGTTGCGATTTTATTAGTCACATCATCCTCTCTTTCAGAAAAAGGACTAATAAAAATGTTAAAAATGCCTCCAATTCGTAGAAGTCTTCAAATCTGGTATTAAATTCTTCCAATAATGTATCAAATGTTTGGAAAATTGATGGGTAGTAGCATTTCCATCGCAATAATTTTCAATTACCATTTTTATTATTGCTTTCTTTCATATACTTTTACTTTTATAATAAAATTTAATGAAAATTAAATTATATTTATTTATAAAACTATAACACTTCTAGTCTTCTTGACAGTACTTTTATTACTAAAAGCGGCTCGGAAATAGAATTTCGCATGGTTAGGCGGGCACTTAAAAATTGCTTCGCGGGCACCGCGTTGCCGACCCCTGACCTAGACACAATCTTTTATGTCAGATGTATTAACATGTTTTAAGTCAGTCAACAAAAAAAAATTAAGATATAATACAAAAAAATAAAGATAAAAATTGTCATATTTTAAAATTATAATTAAGACCTCTGTGGAATAAAACACATTTTCCACAAAGAATGATTTTAAAAAGGATTTGAATTTATTATATTCCAAATTTCTAAGGTTCGCAGGAAATTTGTTCATAAATTTCACAGCAAAATAATTTGTACTATTCCTAGATTTGACTAACCTCAGAAAGTTGGGATATATGTTAGTCCTGTTTCTTGTGTTGTAGGTATGTATATCGGCATAAGTTTGATTTTCTCTCTCCTTTTTCTGGAGGTATAATAGACAATGGTACATATATATTGAGGGTACAGTCATTATTTTTAATATGTTAAATTGACTTCTACAGTCGGACCTGTAGGGTGTAGACGTTGAAGTCTTATTGCACGCCTTTGCAGAGAAAACACTCTTGAGGCTGCTGAAGAATGGCCCCATGCTAAGATGGCGTACGAAATTTGAGAATGGAATAACGCATAGTACGTTGTCATTAAAACATCTTTTGTAACAGTATTCATTAAATTCCTCAGGAAAAACATGGTTGAGCACAGTCTAACAGTCAAAACTTTAACATGGTGATTCCACGTCAAACCGGCATCAACATGCACTCCGAGAAACTTAACATGATCCTGGTTAACACGGTCATTTTTTCTTAATGTTATTAGTATTTCTTGGGTTTTGCCGAGGTTGAGAGAGAGTCTGTTCGTATCAAACCAGTATTATGCTTTTTTAAGGCCGTTTGGCTTTTAGAAGTGGCGTTCTCTAAATTCACTGCTTTTGTTGCCATAGTGGTGTCGTCTGCATACAAAATACTGGGATGATCAATATAAGTTGGGAAGTCATTGATATATATTAGGAACAATAAAGGACCAAGGATGGAACCCTGCGGGACACCTGTATCAACAGTTAAGAGATCGGATTGATGGTTTCGGAGAGAGACGACCTGTTTTCTGTCTTTAAGGTATGATTTCAAAAGATCGCAACCGTTCTTATCAAACCCATAGTATTCTAGTTTTTTTATAAGAATCTGGTGAGATACGCAATCAAATGCTTTAGACAAGTCTAATAGGGTTGCCAAGCAGAACTCACCAGATTCAAAGCCCTCAGATATCTCATTTATCAAAGCTAGAATGGCATTCGTTGTGGATTTGTTAGCTCTGAAGCCAAACTGCATATTATGAAATAATTGATTATTTTCAAAATGAGATGCTATCTGTTTAGATATTATTTTTTCAAAGACTTTGGATAGTATGGGCAGTAGGGATATCGGACGGTAGTTACCTGGATCATTGCTATCTCATTTCTTGTGTATTGGTAAGACAGTTGCGATCTTGAGTTTATCGGGCAATTTGTTTGACAAGAGACAACAGTTTATTATTTTGGTTAATGGGGCGATAATGGTGTCTTTAACAGATTTTAAAATGTCTGTGTTGATTCCAAAGTAGTCCTTCGACTTACTGTTTTTTAGACCGTCAATCGCATCTCTAACCGTGATGCAGGATACGTAGGAGAAGGAAAAGCTTGACATGATGTTGGACGGGGGCATTATGTCTGTGGGAATTGCGTTGGTAGGAGTTAATGTGCTGATTAGGTTCTTAGCGGTATTGACAAAGTAATTGTTAAAATCGCTTACTGTGAGGGATGAAGTTAGTAGGGCTGAGCGGTATTGGGGCCTGTTAGAGTTAATTATTTGCCAGGTAGTTTTAGAAACATTTTTAGAACCTTGTATTAAAGCGTAATTTGTATATATTTTTACGTTTTTGATTTCCTGTCTGTATTGGTTTCTAAAAGTGTTTCGACGGGAAAGGGACTCTTTGGATGGATGATTTTTATATTCTCTATCAAGCTGGGCAAGTTTTTGTCTCATTAGTTTAATGTTATCTTTAAACCAAGAAGCTTTTCTTAATTTTGTTGTGCGCGGTCTTTTCAGGGGAAAGCTGGTAGTGAATGCCTTTAAAAATATTTTGCAGAAAATATCAAAAGCATTTTCTCCATTATTTATATTATTCAGGAATGACCAGTCTTCATTTTCGAGGATTTCGTACATAATGCGTTTGCCATTCTCACTTATAGGTCTAATAAGGTAATTAGGGGTTTCTTCTGGAAGAACTTCAAGGCAAGTAAAAAAGAAGTTGATTCCATCATGATCTGATAGAAGAGTGTTTTCTTTGTAAGCTTGTGTAGTTTGGGGATCATAGTGCTGCTCCCTGTAAAACACATTATTGCCCCTGTCTAGCCGATTATTGCCACGTGTATTGAAGCTAACACAAGACTAAAGTGTACATTAAAGTCTCCACAGAGGATAACATTTTTAGTGATTTTAAGTGACAGAAATATCTGGTTCATGATATCTATAAATATTATAAAATCACCTGACGGTGGACGATACAAATTTACTACGACAATATCTATGTTTGTTATTAAAATGGCAGATAATTCACAATGAGATTCGACGCCTAATTTGTCGATGGAGGGTAATGGGACGAAGTCGAGATCTTCTGTTAGTATAGTCATAACTCCTCCTCCTATTTTTTCTTCCCTGGCAAAATAGTTGGCGACCACATAGTTATGAAGGGAGAATTCTTCAATTTCAATTTTTGTAAGCCAGTGTTCGGTTATACATACTATGTTGAACTTTTCTATTTGTAGGAGTGCATCTAATTCATTAATTTTATTTCTTACTGACTGGATATTGATGCAGAGGAGATTAAATTTTCTGTTTTTTTGTCATTGGTCCTGATGATTAATAGAAACTGTTTCTGAGGAGGTTGATGAGGGGGTTAGTTAGTTGGTTAGTTAGTTAAAATTTTTGGCGCACAGCAACAAAGGCTATTTGCGCCTAACGCAGCCCATCTAAATGACTACACTACAT
Organism: Liopterus haemorrhoidalis; assembly: GCA_963971575.1. Lineage (NCBI taxonomy): Eukaryota > Metazoa > Arthropoda > Insecta > Coleoptera > Dytiscidae > Liopterus > Liopterus haemorrhoidalis. Next base: position 28,447,748 of record OZ020620.1, read on the forward strand.
ACTAAAAACAATAAATTAAACAAATAATAAATAGATAAAATCAATAAAATTACACATACTCAATAAAAGAAATCTTGCACTGACAAACACAAATAAATAATATAAAAAGTATGTTCGAAAATTTGAACAGACTCAGGGTGATGGTAAGAGGCTGTAAAGGAGCCAATTACCATCGAATATCACAGTCAATAACTAGAAACACATTAAAATAAGGTGCAAGACTTCACACATAAAACAGTAAGTTCGATTCTCTCAGGAAGAGTATCAGCCTGTCCATGAGTACTCTGTCGTCACCTAAAGCAAATGACAGGTCATAGCACAGGCCTAACCTCTGCCTGACATCCTCGAACTGTACACATTCAGGTAAAATGTGTAACACAGACAAATCTGTGTTACACGTCTCACAGATAGGGGACTCTCACCTCGAAGGAGGTGTCCATGGGTCCACCAACAGTGGCCTATACGGAGGCGTGTGATGGCGGTTTCCTCCCTGCGGTTAATCCTGCAGGAAGAACCCCATGGTTTAACGTCTCCCTTAGTCTGTCGCAACTTCACCTTCTGTGTGCGGCTCCACTCATGTTGCCACATGTCTAAAACAAGATGTTTTAGATGACTCTTTGCGTCATCTGGAAAAATGAAACTCACATCAATCATAGGTCTCTGGGAGGTGGCTTTTGCAGTTGCATCTGCCGCTTCGTTGCCTTTAATACCAACATGTCCCGGTATCCAAAACAGCTCTACCCTCACATGTTGAGCATTCATATTGTGGAGTAGCAACCGGATCTTTAGTACAAGAGGATGCACTGGATCTGGATCTTGGATACTGTTCAGAGCGCTCAGCGAGTCCGTCAAGATAACACTTGACCGACTTTGCTCTGATGAAACAAAACACAGGGCCTTGAAAATAGCGTACAGTTCAGCAGTGTACACACTCGTTATGGAGTGCAGACGGTACTGAAACTGTTGGATTCAAAACAACGAACGCACACCCAACCCTGGTTCTGGATTTTGATCCGTCAGTAAAAATGACAGTATCCTCGAACCTAGGGACCAGTGTTCTTTGTAACTTATGTTGGTATTCGATAGGCAACGTAGTATCTTTATCAAACCTAGTTAATGTGAGATTCACAAGCGGACGCGGCAGCCTCCATGGTGGAACAGCACACAAAACGAAACTTGCCATTTCGGGCATATTAAAATCAATATCGCCCAAAATGTCGAAAGTCCTCAGACCAAAAGGCTTGTTGGCTCTTGGTTTTCTTTCATAGGTCTCTGTATGCCTATTTTGTAGAATAGGTTCATACGCAGAATGATTTGGCTTGGCACTGGGTGCAGCCATATATCGCAAGGATAGAATTTTACGACGAATGTACAGTGACGGTTCGCTTGCTTCACACAGCATGCTTGGTATTGGGCTGGTGCGAAATGCAGCAGTGGCCAATCTAACCCCAGTGTGATGTACAGTGTCAAGAATTCTTATCTTTTGGTGTTTAGCTGACCCATAAGCTAGACATCCATAGTCCAGCTTAGAACGCACTAGAGAACGATATAAACGCAACATGACAGTGCGGTCTGCACCCCATGTCTTATGACCCGCAACAAATTGAGCGACTTCTGGCATTTTTTCTTGACGGACAAAAAATGTGCCCGCCAAGTAAGACGAGTGTCAAACACGAGACCCAGAAATCTAGCAGTATCGGTAAAGGGTAACTGTGCTTCATTTAGTGTGAGTGTAGGATTGGGATGTACACCCCTTTTCCTACTAAAATGGACACATACAGTTTTACTGGCCGAGAATTTAAAGCCATTTTCGGTTGCCCATGTATTGATACGATTGATAGTCAGCTGAAGCTGACGTTCGATTGTACTAGTCTTTTGTCCGGCGACAAAGATACCAATGTCGTCGACAAATATCGAACTCTGTACAGGTAATCGAATATATGAAGCTGCACCGTTAATGGCAATCAAAAATAGCGTAACGCTCAGTATGGAGCCCTGTGGGACCCCATTGTCCAGTGCGAACATTTGTGACAAGGTATTTCCGATCCGCACCCTGAAGCGCCGGTTCGACATGAAGTCTTTTATAAAGAACATCAAGCGTCCCCGGAGACCCCAGAAATGCAGAGTACGAAGAATCCCATAAAGCCATGCAGTGTCATAGGCTTTCTCAATATCGAAAAACACAGCTACCAGGTGTGTGTTTTCAACGAAAGCATTCCTGATAGCTGTCTCTAGTCTGACCAGATGATCTGCTGTTGAGCGGTGACGGCGAAAGCCGCACTGTGTGTTGGCCAGCAAGTTTTTTGATTCTAAAAACCAAATCAGACGCTTGCTGATCATTCGCTCCATGAGCTTGCAGAGACAACTGGTCAGTGATATTGGTCTATAGCTAGAGGGCAAGTGTTTATCTTTCCCGACTTTGGGGATAGGAATTATATGAGATTCCTTCCACTTGGTTGGGCACTTGCCCTCAGTCCATATCCTATTATAGACATTCAAAAGCCTAGACTTAGATGATTCCGGAAGATTTCGGATCATACGATAATGTATCACATCTGGACCAGGAGAGCTATCCTTACACTTTGACATCGCGCTATCTAGCTCTTCACGAGAGAAAAGCAGGTTGTATACCTCGTCATTCCTAGAAAAGAAATTTGTTGTCTTATTGCCAACGAAATCCAACTTAGGTGGCCTAATATTAAAAAAGTTACTAAAATTAGTAAAACCAAATTCATTGAGATCATGGAAACTCTCTATCGCTCCTGCTATTTTATATATGATGATAAATTTTTCTTACAAAATAAAGGGCTACCTATGGGTTCAGCCTTGAGTCCAATCTTTTCACAATTCGTAATGGATACTCTACTTAAAAAGGTGACTGAAAAACTTGATTTTGAAATCCCTTTTATAAAAAAATATGTAGATGATCTACTTTTAACAGTCCCTGAAGACAAGGTAGATGCTACAGTAAACATATTTAACCAATACCACCCTTCTATACAGTTCACTGTAGAAAAAGAAGATGATATAAAAAAAGGGGTTCCGTTTTTAGACACTTTTGCATTTAGAGATCCTCATAACGTACTTAGGTTCGATTGGTACACAAAAAAAACTTTTTCAGGCCGTTACCTAAATTTTCACTCCTTTCATCCATTGAAATATAAAATTGCACTGGTCAAAACCATGAAATATAGGGTTATTAAAATTTCAGATGAATCCCTTCTCCATAAAAACTTACTTAAACTTGCTAAAATTTTCATTGAAAACTCTTATCCTAAACATTTAATCTACAAACTTTTATTTAACATAAATACTGATGAACCTAGTTCACTTAGCCGGAATCCTGAAGTACACGGTCCCGGCACCTCTACAGTAGAACCTACTAAATATAGGGCATTAACTTACATGGGTCATATGTCTAATAGTATCAAAAAAGTGCTTAGATTAGATAACCTCATAATAGCGGATAGACCTTTAAAAAAACTTTCAGTGATTAATTCCAAATTAAAACAGAAGATTGACCACTTATCGGTAAAAAAACACTATTTACTTATTAAACTGTTCCTGTGAACAAGTTTATGTGGGAAGTTCAATCCAAAAACTTAGAAATAGAATCACACAACATAAATCAGATTGCCGTGTCAATCCTCAGAAATGTACCTTAGCTACACATGTTGCTTCTACTAATCATGTTGTGGATTTCGAGAATCCTAAGGTGTTGGATAGATTTCCCAACGATTCGAAAAGATTTTTTTATGAAATGTGTTACATTAACCACTTCCATAATGTATTAAATGCCAGAACTGATACGGAAAGCTTACATGACATTTACTCCTACCTTCTAACTTTTAAAAATGTCAGGTGAATTTTTGGTTCAGTTCTTCCATTTATACATTTAGTGGGTTGTCTCCATTCTTGTTTTGCTACCTTCCTCTAAATTATTTTCCATACTGTACCTTTTTACACTTTATACTTTTCTCCTCGTAGGAGTTTTACTTGTTTACATCTACTAGATGTCAAACAATTCATATTTTCCCGGGGTTAGAAGTAGGAAGTTTTCTTTTTGTTACCGGCGTTACCACAATGCCTTGCGTTAGAGTCATGTGACTCAGTTAGTAAAATGGCGTCCTAACTGCCTTAACATCCTTAAGTTGTTTTCTTCAAATTCTGATGTATTTAAGTGTTTCTTAACAACTCTATTACTGTTTTTCATACCATGGGTCTACGTTCACATACTTTTGTTACATCTTGGCGACATGCTTAACTATTTCGGTAAGAAATTGTACAGTTTGTGTTTGCTTTTATGACCGGTACCTTTTGTTATAGAAATCCTTGAAAAAATTTATGAAGAATAAACGAAATATTGGATCAATTATGAAATAATTGCATTATCCTTCGCTTCTCTTCTTTTTCCCAAATAATTTCCTATTATATATATATATATATATAATATTTGCGTAGATATTCTGCAAGATCCAGTTTATTCTGCAAAAAAAACCACGTGTCTCTGAGGGAGAGAAAGCAGGTACCTCAGGAGTGCCAAGTAGGTCTCGACAGTCGGCTACGTCATGCTCCTTTACTGACTTACAGGAGCAGTATTTTGAGGAATCATTAGAACAAATAGAGGACCCTAATATAAGAACCTCTGAAAGTTCTCCGACAGCAAAATCTTTTAAAAGAATGTAAGTGTGTAGTATTAAAAGTACAGTTGACCCTCAGTTTCCGGACAGCTTGGTTTTCGAAAAATTCAGTTCTGAAAAACTTTTTAGTGAAAATGAAGTACTAGTAAAACAAGCATAAACTCTGATACGGAACACGTTTTTATTTTATTTCTAAACATATTGCGGAATAATATCAGTTCTTGAACACTCTTCTGGAACCGATTAATTACAAGAACTGATGGTTTACTGTATATGTAAATTACTTTATGATTGGAATGTTTATTAATTTTTATTTTCCTTAGATCAAGACCATCACAGCGTAAGCAGCGTGAGGTGGATCAGATTTTGATCTTTCTGAAAACAAGTGAAGAAAAGTATAGTCAACAGGCGGATATACAAAATCAGTTGCTGCAGGATCTGATAATGCAAGAGAGAGAGATAAAAGTGAGGGACGATCGTGTGGCAGAAGCTCTGATTAATACTTTAAATACAATGTCAGCGTCTCTAATTAGGCAGAATCGAGATCCAGAATCGCCAGCTCAACATCCACCTTCACCTCTACCAACAGCCAGAATAATTTCAAATAATAAAGTGCATCCCCCTCTCTTCGTTCCCGTAACAACTCCTGGCCACCCATCATCCCGTGTTATTTACAGCAAATCTATTTAGTACTGGCGTGTGGGGGAATCAGTCTCGTGCAGAGGAAGAACGCATTCGGAAAGAAAGAGAGGGTCGAGCGCTTGAATTGTATAGTACGAGACACAAGTTTTCATCAAAATATTAATTTTGTCCACAATTTAATGGATTACTTTTTATATTTCATATTTTCTGTTCACTTCTTTCTTTCTGTTTTCTAGGTGACGAAAATGTGGACCATTCACCTGAATTTAGAAAATAATAATGTGTAAATAATATAACAATGAAATAAAAATGAAAAGCCTGTTAAGAACTAAACTAAGTTTACCAAACAAAATAAATGTCTTTGTTGAACAGCTTTGTTACGTCTAACAACAAAGATATTTATTATGATTGTTAATTTAGAACGTGAAATTTCGGATTCTTTTGTTCAAAATATTTGTTCCGTTCGTGTCTCATCTTTGTATTTAAGATATATTGTATTACAACTTTTAACTTGTCTAACCTGCAGACACTTTTTTTTTCTTGTTAAATCTACTTAAACTCCCTGCAGAAACACCTGTGCACGCTGAAACTCGATCCAAAATATTCTTTAAAGGTATAATCACGTTCCCTGCTGCAACTTCCTTAGTCATAAAGTCAATCACATTACTAATAATCTCCTTACACTGACTATGGATTACGCGCCCGCATAATTTCGTCTTAAATTCCATTATACTTTTTCATCCGAAAGTACTTTCACTGATGCTTGCAGCAAGACAGTCTGAAGTCAACTGACGTCCCCACTCCAATTTCTAGTGAATGCTACTGCGCACCCAAGGTCATCCGCCAGGCTTAAATAGATGGACTGTACCTGCCTGCTGCTTCTCCCTCGTCTAGATCACCATCGCATCCAAGTCCCAATTCATAGAAAAATAATGTATATATTATTTTATTTTTAAAATAAAGTTTTTTTTTATACATAACTTTTGTTTTTTTATAAAAATAATTATAAACACTTATCGCATCGATATTCTGTCATTTAACAATCTTAAAGCTAGAGCATCCCTCTTCACCTTCGCGTGCGTATTTGCAGATAAATCGGCAAACGGAATTTTTGCGATACATCGCCCATAGCCCAATTCTAAATTGTTCGCCTCTTCCAACCATTCGGGCCAAACAGGATCTGAATTTTCTTCACATAAATTATGCAGATTTATGCATGTTTTTGTAATTATTTTAATATTTGTTAAACTTAGATCCGACCTCTTTAATAAAATTCTCCAACGTGCTTTTAGTCCACCAAATGCATTTTTAATAGCCATTCTAGCTGAACTGAGTCTATAGTTGAAATTTTTATGTTTCATTTCCATATTGTTGCACGCAGGATAAGGTTTCAACAACCAAGGAAGTAGCGGGAATGCAGCGTCACTTATTATGTGATGTTGATATTCTGGAGCATTATTGGATAAAATTTTAAATAATTCACTGTTCCTAAACACAGAGGCATCATTAGATCTTCCAGGTCTTCCAACATTTGCATATCTACAATATAATTATTAATTTAGGTGTCATGTTGCAAAAATAAACTATGAATAAATTACTCACATAAATTTATAATTAAAATCGACCAGACCCAACAATACGATTGAGTGAAACGATTTGTAATTATAATAATCCTCTGGATAATCAGAAGGTGCTAAAATAGGTATATGACAACAATATCTACAATATAATTATTAATTTAGGTGTCATGTTGCAAAAATAAACTATGAATAAATTACTCACATAAATTTATAATTAAAATCGACCAGACCCAACAATATGATTGAGTGAAATGATTTGTAATTATAATAATCCTCTAAATAATCAGAAGGTGCTAAAATAGGTATATGACAACAATCGAGTGCTCCTATTGTCCCTGGAAACTGCCATCTTTTTAAAAAATCCATCGGCTATCTTTTGCCTGTCTTCATACGTTTCAGGGAAACAAATTGATGTATTTTGAAAATGTGAATTTAATGATTCACAAAAATCATACAGACAGGCTGATACTGTACTTAGACCAATATTAAAAATATCAGCAACTGTCCAAAAATCACAGTTACTTTTTAAAACTGTTAAAGCAACTGCTATCCTTTATCCACCGTAATAGCTTTGCGGAATTTAGTATCTGCTCTATATAAAAATGGCTTCAACTCCTCACATAAATATGCAAAAGTTTTTCTGCTCACACGAAATTTTTTTTGAAATCGCACATCATTGTAGGCCTGTTCCACTTGTTCCCAAAACGAAATATTTCCTATCATTAGACGTTCTTTCCTAATCCAACATGATCCAACATGATGATGATGAGTGTATGTTTTTTTTTTCTTTTTGCAAAATTTTCATTAGTAAAGCAATTGTTGTCAATTTATTTTTTAATATTTGTGTTCTCCTTGTGGTTACGGATAACAAATATTGCAGTCGCTTTCTTCTGCTTTTCTGCCTACTTCAATTTCTTCTGTATATCTCAGATATACTGTGAACTAACATAACAAACAAATGGATATTTGAATCCATTCTGCAAAAAAGAATACATATATTACACCTTTATTAACATAGAATTTTATAAATATTTACCTTCAATATTGTAGCTCCGTATATATTAGTTAAATGCCTAATTAAATAAATAATAATATAAACATATATATATATAATAAACTGTAAATTAAGATTATAACTGTAAATTAATATATATATATATATATATATATATATATATATATATATATATATATATATATATATATATATATAATATTTATTTAAATAATAACGCAAATAATCTTCTCATAACCTCGATATATAAAATGATAACAGCTCAACATAGATAAAAGAAGAGAATTAAGTTGGCAATGCGGACGATGTTTAAGACGCAGATCTCTGTCTTCAACATCGCTTGTATTTAGACGAGACCATACGGTTTCACAATAGCGTTTCTAGCGTTTCTAATATTAAAGTGCTAGTGTGCAAAGGGTATTAGATTTTGAAAATAAGCTCATCAGTATGTTTAAAGATATGTGAGAACCCTTAATTTTTGAATTAAAGTCTGATATTCAATCATTAAAAGACCAAAATGAAATCCTAACTTTCGAAATTATGAGTGTTAGGCAAATACTGGTCGATAAAACGCCGAGTACAAACACCAAAAATAGTGTACCCAGTATCGTAAATAGGGTACCCAGTACTGCAAAGTGTGTTCCCAATACCGATGATAATAGTGTACTCAGAACCAAAAATAGTATACCCAGTACCGAAAGTAGTGTACCCAGTACCGAAAATATTCCGTATATTAATGTTGTGAATAATAAAAAATAAAGATGTAGTAAAATCTCAAACCATATTAAAGACTCACATTTTATCAAAGAGGCAAACTAATACCGCTAGCCAGGCCGAAAATACCAACTGTAAAAAGAAGTTCAAACAAGCTTCAACAGATGGCCTATCACTAAAGGTTCCAAAACATTTGGTAACTCCTGGATCTAGAGGATTTATCCCATCATATAGTGACGTAACCAATGTTAAGAAGTCCTTATTGGCTAAAGCGGCCCCCAGATGTTCAATATTATTGTACAATATGTTATATTGTACAATAATATTGTCCGTTTGTAGATCATATTGTACAATATATTGCGGTTGTACAATATATTGCGTGAATCAAAAATGGTTTGATATTTATTGTGCAATGTGAAATATATTGTGTCGTCTATGGGGAGCATTTACAATATTGTGCAATTTCAGTTCAGTTCTCTCTTGATCGTCGTGCAGTGTACATCTTTGTAGGTGATAAAATATGGCTACTAAATTTAAAGAAGACGAGAGAAATTTTTTGTTAGAGTGTATCGAGGTATATCATTCATTACCAGCTTTGTGCAATGTCAAAAGTGATGAGTACAGTACAGAATTAAAAAAAAATGTACAATATGAACATCTGCTTCACAAATATATCATTTACTCGGAAAATTAACTCCAATCATTTTACTTATTCCATTTCTGGTGTTACTCTTGAGAGTTGTGATACAATCAAGGACCTGGGTGTAACGTTCGATACTAAATTAACATGTAAGACACATGTAGATAATATTTTTTCATCAGCACTGAAAATGCTTGGTTTCATCATTCGTAACACACGTGACTTCACTAATAATAATGCCATTTTCTCCTTATACTACGCCTTTGTTAGATCTAAACTTGAATACTGTTCAGTAGTTTGGGATCCAATTTACGAGAACCAACAAAAAACGTTAGAGAAGGTACAGTACAAATTTTTAAAATATATATATTACAAATTAATGGGCTCTTATCCTCCTCAACATCTTAGTTATGCTACATTACTGGACCTCTCTAGTTCTGTGTCCTTCACAGAACGTCGTAAAACTAAGTCTCTTCTCTATTTAACCAGACAGCCACTATTATTCTATCTTCCTCAGGCTCATACGAACCTTCATCTCAAATCTCCTTTAAATCATATGTGTTCATACTATACACGTGATAATACAAATTTCGAACTCCTTTAAAGCATTTTATCGTTTTCTTTTTCTTTTTTTTTTTTTTTCTAAATTTGTGTTTCTAAAATTATTGAAATATGTAAAAATTAGAGTATTTTGTTTATTCCTATTTTGTTTATTACAATTAATATGTATTTGTAAAAATATTGTTTATATGTATTTGCAATTTTGTGTCTTTAGTTATTACTTTGTTAGTATAATATTCAAATTATATGTATATATTTATGAACCTGCCCGTTTTGGGTAATACTGTTGGGCAGCAGTAGTAATAAATAAATAAATAAATAAATAAATATAAAGAAAAACATCCGGATGCCGATAAACAACAAGTAAAAAAAAAAAAATTCTTTGCGCACTAACTTCAGGAAAGAATTGAAACGCATAAATGATTCTGAAAAATTTGGTATTTTCATGAAATTTTTGAGGTGTAATCATTTTTAGCAGGTCATCAAATGATGTACCATCTAGTCGCAGAAAATTACGAAAATCGCTTGGTTCACTTAGACTTAATTCATTTAACAAGTTTTCATGAGTATACTCATTCCTTTTTTTGAACCATTCCTTCGTCCATCTGCGCTTCTTCTTTTTCAAGCATACAGCTAATGCAATTGCCACAGAAGCTGCTTCCGTGTCACTCAACATGTTGACCACAGAAATATCAGACTTCAACTAAAATATTGCGAAAAGATATTGCACCGTTTAGGGACACCCAATATTGTACAATAAATTGCACAATAATATTGAGCGTCTAGGGACCGCTTAAGAAAATTGAAGATCCTACGCAAAAAAATATGGCAGATAATTTTAACACAAATAATGATGATTTTAAATTGGTGTCTTACAAAAGAAGAAATAGGAATATTCCAAGGGTGATTGTTATAAGTAAAAATGAAACTTCAATCAAAGCAGCTCTAAGAAAGGCATGGTTCTTTATAAGTAGACTTCATGAAAAAAACTACTGCAGAAGACCTACGCAATTATCTCAAAAGCAATTTTTGTGATGAAGACTTTGATTGCACTAAAATTAACAACGAAGGAACCAGTAGCCGTTATAGACTAGGTGCAAACTTTAATCTCAAGGAACAGATCGAGGACCCTAATCTCTGGTCAGCTGGTGTACAAATTACGAAACATATTTTTCGAGCCTATCTAGACTTTATAAATAATTTTAATATCTGGCACCAAAATGTTCAAAGATTGCGAAATAAAATGAATTTTATAGAGGCAATTTTATTTGAAAATTCTTACATTGACGTTATTTGTCTATGTGAACATTGGTTGGAATCTTGTAAAATGAAATTTTATAAATTCAGTAACTATATTATGGCCGATAGTTTTAATAGAAACGATTTTGAACATGGCGGTGTTGCCATATTTATTAAACATAATGTAAAATTTAATGTAATAAAATGTATTTAAAAAATGTCAATAGAATCGCATATGTAGTAGTAGCCATTGAGATTTTACTGTATAAGTTAATTATCGTCACAATTAAATGATCCCCGATAGGGAATTTTCATATTTTGTTTTTTGTTTTGATTTATTGTCGGAGATCTGTAACGTTCTGGTCAGTGTGTATGGCAATTATAAACATATTATAACAGGTGACTTTAATATAAATTTAAAAGATAGAAATACCCTGTATCACAACTTTGATGACGTTGTTTCTTCTCAAGGTCTTATAATAACTAACTATGAAATTACGACGTATTCCTATTTAGGTAATGGAACATGTATTATTATCTCCAATTTCGATGTTTTCTTGTTCATTCAAATTTAATTCATGATTGTTATTATAATCAAAAGTTAGGTTATCTTCCCGAATAATAATTGGTAGATTTAATATACCAAGATATTCTTCCATTTTTGTTATAAAATATTTAATATTGTATTGTATGTAATTACTTAAAAACAAGAAATTTACTTTTAAGTTATAGCCTTAAAGTGCCACAAAAACTATATTTTTTATAAACACAATATTAAACACGAATAGGCCACTATTTAAAACTGTCACTTAAATTTCAAGCTAAAAGGTTCTATCTACAAATTTTTGTTTAAAATGGTTCTATTTGTAATCTTTTTTGATAAGGTTCTAACTACAAATTTAACAGGAACAAAATTATTTATAGGAAACAGAAGGTTTTTTTGTTTGCATGTCAGGATGGTGTTAAAAATACTTTGGCGTACAGGGCCCGCATATTCCAAATGGCGGAGTCCACACTCTGTAGGTTGTGCAACCACCATCCTGAACACGATTATGCATATTCTGTCTGCTTGTCCATTTCTTGCGGCGTCGAGCTATGTGTCTCGCCATAATGCTGGTATCCGCGTGTTCTACAATCATCTTAGACATTCCTATGGTATTGACCAAATACCGATTATACCGTACGTACCTTCTGACATAGAAT
>OZ020620.1:28460181-28637732 GCA_963971575.1 Liopterus haemorrhoidalis
AGTTAAGCTTGTTAGTCCTGATAGTTGATACTTTGGGTGGTATGAAAGCCTGGGTATGCTCGTTTTCCCAAGTTTTGGCTATCCCAAGATTCTTGTAGCAATAACTTTTTCGGTAGCAATAACTTCTTGATTCTTGTAGCAATAACGGTTTCTCTTAAGGAAGATCTAACAAAAAAGAATTTAGAAATAATGCATGCTGCCATTAACAAATATGGTTTTCGCAATGTATGGACAAGAGATGGAACCGTGTATTGTAAATTGGAAAATAAAATTCGCTCGCATAACTGATATGAATGAAGTATGATGTATCACACTGCACATGATAAGTAAACATTTTCCTTATTTATTTATGTATTTTTTTTCTTCTGTAACTGTTAATTTTAATATGTGTGCAGTGTGCGCTACATATTTGATTTAGTTTGTTAGAATTTTTGGGCTTTTTTGACAGATATAATTGTTATTCCCACATGATATATTTGTTCTAAATTATGTAAAAATCGTATTCATTTTAATATAGTGGTCATTCACCTTTCAAGGACGCTGTCAATATGTCCAAGAATTTTACATGTTTTTTTATTGCAGGTTCTTACCAATCTATTTATCTTTTTGTGAGTACAGTCAGTACAAATATTATATTTTATTATACTTTAATGTTCGTGTAATGTACATGCTTCTGTTAATACTATATGTATTTTTTTCCCCTTTTTTATTGTTTTCATATAACTCATTTATTGTTATTCTTATAAATATACTGCAGCGTTTAAAGACCACGTTGTTAGTTATATATTATAACATCTTTATTTATTTAGTATATTTTATTAATTTGTTTTTATTTATTTATTTTATTTATTTTTTATTGTAGTAATCTAACATCTAGAAATTTTTAATTTCCAAAATGGATGACATTTTGCAGGAAATCCCAACTGTAAATGATGTATTTATTGAAAATATTGCAGAGTATTCATCTCACATCACGGATTTCAATGTTACAGGTAATAAAAATATTAGTATTTTTCAAACAAATATTCGCAGTATTCAAAAAAACTTTGATGTCTTGGAAGTATCGTTACAAATGTTGAAGGATAATTTTGATGTAATAATTCTTACTGAAACCCACTTATGCAGAGCTTTTGACTGTTTCAATATAGATGGTTACGATATTTACTATAACAAGAGTAATTTTAATAAATGTGATGGGGTCATTACATATATAAAAAAATCTATTAATCATTCTGTTAAAATTATAAGAATAAATGATTTCATTTTCATAAGATGTAACTTGTTTACTAATAAAACAATATCAGTAACTTCAATATATAAGTCTCCTGCTTATAATTCTTTGGATTTTCTAAATAATTTAAAAATTTATTTTTCTGAAAACTGTGACAGTGATATTGAATTGGTTGCTGGAGATATTAATATCAATACACTATTAACTGATGATAATATAGTAGACTCTTATAAAGATTTAATGTGCGAATTCGGATTTTATCCATGCATAACAAAACCAACTAGAATAGATAAAACTTCAAAATCATGTATAGATCATTTCTACATTAAGCGTAATTTGAACGATATTCATATTTTGCCTTTAATTTTGGCCTCAAAAATTTCTGACCATTTTCCAGTTATTCTCAAGCTTAATTTTAAAACAAATAATAATTCCGAGAACATTTTATGCAATAAAAATATAACAATTAAAGTAGTCAATTATGATAAACTACATGATCTGCTTGCTAATAGGAACTGGTCTTTTTTAAACAAGTTAAATGTAGAATCTGCTTTTAAAAAATTTATCGACACTATTCAAACTTTATTTGAAGAGTGCTCTTATTATAAAATTTTGAAATTAAAAACAATTAAAAAGAAGAAACCATGGATAACTGATGACTTAGTAAATCAAATTAATATTAGAGATAAATTATTCAAGCAACATCTGAAAGACAAATCAGATAATAATTTATTTGAAAATTATAAATTCATTAGAAATCGCGTTAATAATCTTATAAAAATAGAGAAAAACAATTATTATAAAACTAAATTTGAAAATTGCCACGACATTAAAGACATGTGGAATGTTACCAAAGAGGCACTGAATATAAATACATCGAAAAAGACAATCTCAAAACTTAAATCTGAAAATAATATCGTTATTACGGAAAATGTCAATATTGCAAATAAGTTCAATGATTATTTTATTAATGTGCCACGTAATCTTTCAGAGAAGATAGTTCATATGGATGACGAATTTGACGATAATATCACGCCTTCAGCGAATTCGATGTTTTGGAATCCTATCTTACCTGAGGACATTATATCTAGCATTCACTCCCTCAAATCAAAGAATTCAGTTGGTATTGATAAAATTTCTTCGATTCAACTAAAAAAAATTTCAACAGTCATCGCGCTTCCTCTGTCCGACCTTGTGAATCGTTGTTTCCTGGACGGAATTTTTCCCAAAATTCTAAAGGTTTCTGTTGTTAAACCCTTACACAAGAGTGGTTCATTGGACGATGTTTGTAATTACAGACCTATCTCCTTATTATCAAGCTTTTCTAAAGTTTTCGAAAAAATTATCAAAAAACAACTAGTTACTTTTTTGAATAACAATAAAATTATTGCTGATAATCAGTTTGGTTTCTGCGAAGGGAAAAGTACAGAAGATGCTCTAGCGTCACTGATATCAAAGGTGTACAAAAATTTAGATGAGTCTCGTCCCTCTATTGCTGTTTTTTTAGATCTCGCAAAGGCATTCGATACAGTAAGTCATCCAATTTTAATTAGAAAGCTAGAAAAATATGGTGTTAGAGGAGTTGTTCTTTCTTTATTTGAAAACTATCTTAGAGATAGACATCAAATGGTTGAAATAGGTGGTGAATTTAGTAACTCCAGATTAGTGTCCTGTGGGGTCCCTCAGGGTTCGATTCTGGGTCCCATTTTATTTCTGGTCTACATAAATGACTTATTAAAATATAATTTTTTAGAAGGTTGTTTAATTTTCTATGCGGATGATACAGTTCTGTATGCTTCCGGAACTACTTGGGAAGAAGTGTCAAGTAAAATAGTAGATATTTTAGCTTATATTCAGAACTGGTTAGATAAAAATATTCTAACATTAAATTATAAAAAAACGCACTTTATCGCTTTTTCTAGGTATAATTCTAATACCTTTCCTATCAATGAACTCATCATTCATAAATTTAACTGTTCAAAAAATGATTGCAATTGTTCTACCACTATAAAAAAGGTTAATGATATTAAATATTTAGGAGTTCAGATAGATTCGAAGTTAAATTGGAACTGTCATATTACTGCTTTAATCAATAAAATTAGAAAATTCATTTATATATTTATTAATTTAAAAAAGAAAATGAAATTAAAT
Organism: Liopterus haemorrhoidalis; assembly: GCA_963971575.1. Lineage (NCBI taxonomy): Eukaryota > Metazoa > Arthropoda > Insecta > Coleoptera > Dytiscidae > Liopterus > Liopterus haemorrhoidalis. The sequence goes on from OZ020620.1 coordinate 28,463,564, forward strand.
AATCTCAAAATCATATACTTCTCATTTATACAATCGATAGTTAGTTACGGTATTCTTGTGTGGGGAGGAGCTGGCAAGATGTTAATTAAAAAAATAGAAACCGCACAAAAAATGATTTTAAAAATTATGTATGGAAAATGTCGGCGGTATCCAAGTAGAGAACTATTTATGGAACTGAATATTTTCACCATAAATCACTTATATTGTTTATCTATTTATAGATATATTTATAAAAATAAACAGTATCTCCATGACTTACTATCTATGCCTCTTCACGCATATTCAACTAGATTAAAAAAATCGCAGTTATCTTATTCCGCTGGTATTAAAAAGAAAGTTGGTCAATCTAATTTTCGTTACTTCATTCCTGTTTTGTTTAATTTCTTTGTTAATAAGGAGTCGGTAGATAATTTTATGAATATGCTTTCTCGTAATCATAATCAATATATTGTTAAAGTCAAGAAATTTTTGCATGGTGTTTCGGAAGACTGCCTCAAAGAAATCCTACACGGAAACGGTTATTACATATGAAATATCCTAATACGAATATGTAAGCTCTGGAAAAAAGTGCTGAGAGATGAATATTCTGAGCAATAAATAATAAACGCAATAATGTCTTTTTACCTAATAGTTTTGTAATTTAAATGAAAACAAATATTTATGTTCCTATATTTATTAATACTTTTTTTTTCTGGTCTATATATTATTATTTTATTTTTTTCTCAAGGTTTCACAAGGAGCAACAAGATTGTCTGTCTTAGCTTTTTGTGATTCCTCGCGACTGTTTGTTTTGTATTAATATTGTATTTTTTTTTTTTTTAAATTAATTTTTTAATGTGCATATCGTGGCATTATATATTTCTGTCACTGTATGTATATGTACAATTATTTTGTGAATAAACATAAACATAAACTTGGGGATTATAGTCGCTGGTGCGAGAAACCCCATTGGATCAAAGACACGTTGAATAGCAGACAACAACTCTCTCTTGGTGCTTATATTTTCATTTACTTCTGTAACAGAACAGCCTATCGTTTCTGAAATTTTGTCCCATTTCAAACCGAGTACACTGCTCACTCTTGAAGTTCTCGGGTTGACTCACTTTGTTCCCATGCAGATAAGTCCATTTTCGCACTACTTAAAAGGTTTATTGATTCTGCACGAAAAATGTCCAATTCGTTTTGACTGTCCACAGAAGTCAAAACGACACAATTGTCCACATATGTATAATGCATTCAGAAGGTGATCGGCGCATTTCTTTAAGTGATTTGGTACCTTTTCCAAATGCAATTTAATAACTGCTGCAAGCATGAAGGGGCTGCAATTCACTCCGAATACCACACGTTTGTATCGAAACACAATAGAAGATTTTGTTTGAAGTGAATCCTACCATAAGAATCATAGATAGTTTCTATCTTTTTTGGTCATTCCTATGGTAAGGAATGCCTTCTTGATATCTGCTATTACACCGATTTTGTTTTCCCGGAACCGCAAAATCATTGCAGGGATTAGCTCCATCAAGTTTGGTCCTCTTTCCAAACAATCATTCAAAGAATAGTTTTGTTTGGTCTTGCACGAGGCATCAAACACTGGACGTACAGGGGTTGTTTGGCTCTCGGCTTTAAATACTGGCCTATGGGGTAAATAATGTCCACTTAATTCTCTTTCCGACTCTGGAACCATTTCTATGATGTCCATTCCAAGCCATTGCTGAAATACTGCGTCATATTTATCTAAACAACCCATGGATATTAATTTTTTCTTTGTTGAGTCCAGGCGCCTGACAGCGACCTGTTTGTTGTCTGGGACCTGCGACTTATTCAACACCCATGGGAGGCTGACTTCGTACCTGCCCTCATCTGTCCTGTGCACTGTCTGCTTGAAATGTTCCATTGAAAATTTTTCTCTTTCCTCTTTGGAGGAATTTTCAATGGGATCCAAGATTCCCAGCGTCTCTAGTTTCCATAGCTCTGCTATCGTTGAATCACTCACGTGTAAATTTGTCACTGGTATCGCAAGCGACTCCTCTGTTTTGGATGTTGGTACTGTTCCAATCACAGCCCAACCAAAAATAGTTTAAAAAGCCGTCAAACCATATTTTAAATGACACGACCTTCCTGTTAAAAATTTGCCATATAAATCGGCACCTATTAATATATCTATGTCAGGAGAGTGTGGTTTCATGTCATTGATCCAAATGCCGTTTGCTGATAACTCTTTGAGCCAAGGTCCTATTGATAACTTTGGAACTCTACCACAAATTATAGGTTGGCTGAGTGCCTCTATATTAAGACATGTTTTCCCCTCTAAACTTTCCAATAAAAAACTATATCTTACATGAGACTCTAGTTGCGATGTCGTACCGCCAAATACAGTTTGTTGCAGACGCTCCTCTCCTATTTTATTGAGTTCTGCCGAACTAGCTATACTTTCTTTAATGTAGCTCCTTTGGGCGCCATTATCCAATAATATACGTACCGTTTTCTTCCCAGACTTTCCTACAATATTCACTGTAACAGTTTGCAGCAGTACTTGTCCAGAGTCCACACAGTTAGTCGTCACCACAGCCTTTTCGGTTTCCCTCGAAAGGGGTGTCTTATTACAATCTGAGTCCACTGTCTGAGAAGGAGTTTGAGGACATAAAATGAAGTAATGCTTCTTGCCGCAAACATGACACCTTACAAATGCCTTGCATTTGTTGACAGTGTGCCCTCTTTTGAGACCAGCGAAGCAACATTTTCCTTCTCGAACTTTTGCCCTCCTACTTTCTATGGACATCAATTGCGCCTTAATGCATCTATCGCTAACATGTTGACCATCACAGAAAATTCACCCATTGGCCCTTTCATTGCCCCTAAGCTAATAGCTGTAGGGACCCCTTCTTCTGTCTTTTTTTGTTCAACAGTTTTTGATGTGCAACCAAAATATTCTCTGGCTAAAATAATTCGTTCTTCGTTTTCGACCTCTGCCTGCATAAACTCCATCAGGAAAGTTAGTCTACTCTTTGTGGGATTATCTGTAGCAGCTTCCTTGTTCATATCTTTGTTTGCGAATGGACTACGCTGCCATGCCCTTAGTATTATTTCGTCTGGCAGGCTGGATTCAACAAGTGGAAATAACATAGAAGCGTACTTATCACTTGTTACACCAAGTGATTCCAAGGCACGTAGATGTGATTCTAAAACGTCATACATCTGACTTAGATTCTTATAATTTTTCCGACGATTATTGTCAATAACAAGTTTAAGAAGTTCCCTAACATAGACTTCAACTAGGGTCTCTCCTTTTCCAAATCTGCGTCGAAGTGCGTCCACGGTCTTATCATAATTTTCCTCAGACTGTGGGTAACTAGTAACTACCATATAAGCTTTGGAACCTCTCACCATACATTGAACCAGGTACTAGAATTTGTCTGCAGTGGAGAGTTGTGGAACTTTATGGATTTGTTTAAATTGTGGCCACCAGCCTAGCCATTCTTTAAGATCACCATCAAATTTGTTCAGTGTAATTTTCGGATATTTTGTATTATTCCGAACAACATATGAATCAATCTGGGCACTCTCCACAATGCTACCGTGGTGTTGGGCTTTAGTAATAACTTGTTCAGCTCTTATTTTAACAATGGTATATTTGCAACGATACTCATCAATCGCGGCAAATTCTTTATCTTGCTCATCATCAGACAGAGTATCATCATCCAATAGAGCGTCAATTACCTTTTCATCTAATTCTTTTAAGTCTTGGTTATTTGATAATAATACACTCCAATTTGGCTTTAATTTGAATCAAATCTGGCACTGTCTGTTTCAATAACTGTGTTATACTAGCGTCGGCGAATCAACGCAGTTACGTCACAATACGTAACAAACGACTGTCTTGTTTGGAACAATACAATGGTTTGTTACGTCGTTGATTCGTCGACGCTAGTAGATATAGTTCGTTTATGGATCTTGTTAACTGAACCCTGAACGGTCTCCTATTTCTTTTTAATTTATCCATCACGTCGTGGTCACTAAAACTTATGTTGAGACACGACAACTACCTGTCACCGGCTCAACGAGACGCGCAAAATTAAAACTTACCACAGGTATCCGTATCAAATTAAAACAGGTATCCGTTTCAGGACATAAAACGCACAAAGAACCCACACTAATATTTATTTACTGTTAAAAAACTATTACAGAAGTGATGAACGTGATGAACGTCTTCAGCGATCACGAGAAGTGATCGCTGAAGTGACGGAAACAGATTGTTGAGCAGTTTCCGAAACGTCCGAATTTATTTTTTATTTTTTATATTACTCTTGAAGTATTATATCTTTTTGATACTAATACTCATTATATTGTACTATTCTAGCCTAGTACTATCAGCAATGGCAAACTTCCAAAATAAAGGTGTCCGCATTGTCAAATGTATCGGAAATTCTACTGATGGTGCTAGTAATATGCAGGGAAAATATCGATATTACTATGATAGTACTCAGTCTATATATACTCAGTCTATTAAATTTAACAGCAATTTTTATTCGATAATCGTACATTCGAATGAATATGTGGATTTCTTTTAGTAAAATACTAGGCGTAAAAAATTAAATGCGATAGGATAAACGCGATGGTGGGTCAAGGATGCAGTCTTAAGGAAAGTGTTTGGTAATTTTGGTATTCCTAAAGATGGCTTATCATCATCATCATCATTGGCGCGACAGCCCGAAATGAGCCAAGGCCTCACGTTTCCAAGTTTCGTGACCATGTTTTCAATCTATGTACATTCAGGAGTAATATGGTCAGTATTAAATCCATTTTTTTAGCGTACACAGAAAGGCACCTAAAGTTTAAAGCCGGTTGCGAACGGCTAAGCAGAACCTGTAATTTGTATATATATTTTTACACAAATTATTGGATATAAGCAGGAATTGAACTCACGTCCGTGCCCTTGCTCAGCGGTCAAGTAGCAGGTACAGACGATTTAAGGTTTGCAGCTACAGGCTTGTTGCAAAGATGGCTTATATGTCGAATTAATATTAACATTACAGTATATTGCTCCATCAATAAACTTTCAATAAAACATACGAATAAAAGCAAACTCTTTTCTAGATTCCTTGATAAAATATGAAACAGTATTAACCAGGGGTATGAAACTCATATACACGGCCTTGAAACGGTTTTAAGTTATATTCCATCCACCGACAGCGCTAAAAGCGTTTTTTTTTTTAACGAACATTTTGAGAACACTTCATTATCGGCAATTTACGGCAATTGTTTTTGACGTTGTAACGATAGGTGACAGTAAATTGTGATTGTGACAGTGATGAATTTTATAAGAAATTTTAATTATTAGCAGTACATTTTTTATTTTCAAATGGTGTAGTGTAATTAATAATATTTTAAATGGTAAATGCAAAAGAAATATAAATAGTGTAATAAAAAAAATGGCACAGACTAAATTTAATATGTACAATAAAAGTAAATATAAAAGTAAAAACTAAATACTTGTTTATTTATTTCATATGCTTGCTTGCAAATAAAATAATCAAACTTAATGCTTACTGAAGTATTAACTTTTAACAATTGTAATTAATTTTAATTTTAGGAAATTAATTAGGAGAGTTGTAAATAAATTAATCATAATTTTCGGTTCAAGGCAGTCTTTAATTTTCTACCAAAATTACATTTTATTTTTCAATTTTGGTAGAAAATTAATGATCGCGCTGATAAAAATATATTTGTGTGCACTGCGGGTTGCATACTATCTAATCCTAGTTCATATTACAACCACGAATGTCGCAACTATCGCTGTCCAAAGCCGTAACGTGGGAGTCCGCTATCTTCCTTGTTTTATAATTTGTGGTATTAACAGCTGAACTATTCTTACAAATATTTGATATAACAACACCAATTTCAATTATTTGCAAGAAAGGAGCATAGATTTCATCAAAGCTCTTCGTATGGTTATAAATGCAACCAATCACCAATCATTAACCAATCATTAAAGGATATATCGCGAAAATTTAACGATGTTAAGAACTCTGCTGATGTATTTGTTAATTATATAAATAATAAATTGAATGTAATGCATTGTGATGTCGAAGTTGAACTTCCATTACCGGATATTAGAATACGCAAAAGAAAACAAATGGACGGTGAAGAAACTGTAGACGAACCGGTAAGAGATGCATCCAAGCGGTATGAAATAAATACTTACAATTACATACTAGACACTGCAATTCATATCATGGAAAATCGTTTTTCAAAAAAACCAATTACTTTTACAATTAATTATGAATTCGCATGTTTGGATAAAAAAAAAAAATCTGAAAATATTCCTGAAAACGCATTTAAAAAATTAAGCAGTATTTTAGTAGATACAGTTTAATCCAGAAGAAACTCAACACAATATTATTTCAGAATTACAACATTTAAAATCGCAATGGAATATTTTAAAGGAAAATGTCAGTGAAACTTTCAAAAAAATTAAACGAAAATGAACATTCTACTGATGAAGTAGAAAATAATAAAGATGCAATTTCATCCTCTTATTGCTAAGCTTGCAAAAATTGTCGTATTTGTTGTTATAATATATTATTCCGATATAACATGTTAAGTAGTGCTTATTCTATACTTGGTCAAGCATACAAATATCTACTATCTATGTCTGCAACATGAGTGTCCTGCGAACGGAGTTTTTCAACATTAAAATTTATTAAAAATTTGACTAAGATCAAGTATTTGGCAAGAAAATCTAGAAGCATTCATGTTAATGTCAATGGAGAAGGATATTTTAAATGAAATAGATTTTGATGATGTCATTAATATTGTTGCTCAACAGAGCAAACTTCTAAATGAAAAATTAATATTGTAGACTTGAGGTTATTGTGATTTTCTTGTCATTACTGTATTTAGAATATGTTTAAATATATGTAAAAAACAAGACAAGGCTGGGCCGGTACAATTATTTCCACACAAAAATTTTAGGGCCAGTCCGCCCCTGACTCCTTAAAGTCATCGATTATGACGCCAAGAAGTTTTGTGTCAATTTGAGGTTCAAACGTATAGTTATTATATGTTATAGGTATATCAGATGAAAGGTTGCTCTTGTTAAAGAGAAGTAATTTTGTTTTATTTTCATTTACAACTAATTTATTTGTGTCGCACCAATAATTAAATTCTGTAAGTGCGACATTATTGTTGCGTTCCAGTACCCTCAGGTTGTCCGCTACGAGCAAAATTGTAGTTTCATCCGCGAACATGATGACTAGATAAGATGTTATATGATTGGGTAAATCATTAATAAATAAAAGGAATAGGATTGCTCCTAGTACTGAAACTTGGGGGACACCTAGTTTAACTTCGCTGGTTTTTATTTTAAGCGACTTTTCGTTAATTATTTTAACAATTAGTTTCCTGTACTCCATGAGGATATCAACCGACTGTTAATAGTTTCTTTCCAACTTAATCTTCAAGATTTTTTCATTCAAGCCATCGAATGCCCGAAATAAATTAAAGGAGGCTTTATCAATATTTTCATATATTGATGTTGTGAATGATCGTATTGCTGTTTCCTGGGATTTCCGGACGCGGAATCCATGTTGACATTTTGATAAGGTCTTAAATTTGTCTAAATATTCAATAATTTTCTTTTTCATATTCTTTTTAAAAATCTTAGTTATATTAAGTAAAAGTGAAATTGATCTATAGTTTTCTATATTTAGAGGGTTACCTTTCTTTAAAATAGGTTTACCATGGGCTCTTTTTAATACTATGAAAATTGCTTTGCTAATCAATAATCGGGCTGGCTATTTGTAAACTACAAAATAAATATTTAAATTAAGAACATAATAACAATAAATGAAAATAAAGACTTCTATTGTTTTAATAAGATAAATAATTACCGCTATGAAACTATGCATAAATTGGTCAGATATGATGTGAAATGTTTATTTAGATGAAAAATCAAAACAAAAGATTTTAATTTATACAAAATAGAAACAGATCGTATACGTATGTATCTACAAAACTGAACAGAAAAATCATATAGTATAGGTCTTTCTTGTTTGCCTTGCTAGCAAAATAATTTCTTTACACAATTTTTACACTTATACATTTTTGTTTGTGTACACTTTCCGCACACATATTTTTTACACGAAGAACACAGTTTTATTATTCTTGCAGTGTCCTATTTGACACCATTTTCGCACATTAGATGAACTTTTAGAAGTTGTTTCTTCTTCCATTTTAGGGACAGGGAGACTTGTTCTTGAATTTTGATATTCTTTGGCAAGTTCATTTGCTAGTTGAAACATAAAATCTTTTCTAGATATGTTTTCTCCTGTCGTTTCCTTATGCAACACCCAATCATTTATCCCAGCTAGATCTAAAATGTTAAAAAACACTTGCACTGGCCATCTTCTGGAACCAGATTTGACACTATATTTTCTTGCCATTTGGTCAGATGTATCCACGCCAAATCTAATTTTATTATAATATTCAACAGTCTCGGGCAAAAATTTTCCACTTTTTTCAATTTTGGCGGATTTGTGTTTCGTACTCAGTAAAAGTACCTTCTTTGTTCGCTTGCTTTTGTAAATTGTGAGAAGCATTCCTTCGGATTTATATAGAGATATTGAAAAACAAGGCTTGTTATCTTTTTTTGTTTGACAAATTTTGGTAATTCCTTTTTATTGGCGCGTATAGTTCCAACTATTGAAGTTTTTTTAGCTAACAGATCTAAACTGTGGTTATGGTAAACTTGTAAAAAAATTATCTGTCGTAATACATCGTCCTTTCATAGTATACGGTTCCATAAGTTTAAGCACAACATATTCACCTAGAGGAACTGATGATGATATGGAAACCCATTTATAATATATTTACTTTGAACATCTGAAGCCAGCCAAAATTTTATGCCAAATTTATTTGGTTTGTTAGGCATATATTGGGTAAATCTACATCTAGCCATAGTAGGGAATAGTTGTTCATCAACGGTAACATTTTCTCCTGGTTTATAATAGTTTTGGCTGTTTTGTATGAATTTGGCAAATCAGTAATTACGTTACAGATTTCTTCTGGAGTGGTTTCTACCAAATACATAGAACTGCAAGTGGATCCGGTCGAGTGGGAAAAGTTCTTTGTATGATACTTACTATTAATTAAATCTTAAGCAATATTCGCAAAAAAAGTACCCAAGTTAGCCACTTACCGTGCTTACTGTGTTTCACTGTGTCTCTAATTAATTGCAATTGTCTCCCACAATTTATAATGAAATATTTTTAAAGTTTTATCCTAGTGTAGTTAAAGTTTTGTTAAATTTGGTAGTACTCATAATAATACTTCATAATAAACTGCAGTTCTCTGATAAGTAAGCCCAGGTTCCAGCCGAAAAAACCAGTGTTAGCGTTCCTCAAACTTTTAATAGTGGGTGAGAGTTGGATAATGGCGCGCGGTTGTTAATACCGCGCCTCCTCCCAATAACAAATCTAATAACAGTAACGGATAATTGTGCAGGTCAAATCATGCCTAAGCAAATCTGAAACCACCCCGCAGGTCAACAGTGTGTTGCGAGCAATGATGCAGAGTGAGAGTGTGTTAAAGTGTTTCTTAGACTTTTGTTATTATTTTAGCATGACCTACGAATCGAGGTAAGTACTAATTTAATTATGTAAAGCTATATTCTATTAATGGTATTTGTAGTAAAATTTACTATATTACAGTGTTGCAGCCAAGGGGGGGGGGGCGAAGGGTCTCAGCCAGCTGAACTAGCACAATTTTTATCAAGTATTGTACAATACTAGCAGATTACCGGATGCTGCTCGGGGAGTTGAACATGAAATTTGTTAACTGCAACAGTAATTTATTTTTAAATTACTTCGCTGTAAACAATATTGGCATTTTACTTTTTTTTTTGTATAAATAAACATATTTTTAAGTTTGCCTACTCTTGAAAAAGCGACATAATTATTGTCCAAGTGAAAATGCATCACTTTCTAAATATGCTCCAACGAATTATATTAAGGGACTAAAATATTCACCCAGTCAAATGTTTAACAGTCACTTTAAACTCTACAATTCTTTACCACAAAATATTGGGCCAACATTCATTATTTTACACTATTAATTACTCGATTCAGGTAAGATAAAGTGGAAATCTGGTTTCGTTACAGAATTTAATTTTAAAACGATACGTCAAACGTGAAATAGCATAGAAATAGTAGAAATATAGTAAAAAGAGACAATAATACGTGAAGTCAATAATTGTTTTGAAAACCTTGAAAAAAATTATGCTTTTTTAAAACACCAAAACGAAATGCAGTATTGTCGAAAAAATTAATGAATTAATGACGCTCCTGAAACGAAACGCCAGAAACTTAAACGATTGTGCCCAGCTCGATGGGTGGAAAGACACGATTCGATTATCGTTATGGTACAATTATTAGAATCAGTCCTTTATGCACTGTAATAAATAGCCACTTGGAGAGAAAAAATTACATCTTCTTTAGCAGATATTTTAATGTTCAGAATACAGAAACCAAATTTTCTGTCTCGTTATTATCAATAGAAAAAATATTTGGATACACATTGCCAATATGAAAATATTTGCATTCCGAAAATGCGGATTTAAGTATGGCCATTCAAGAAGCAAAAAATGTTCAATCTTTGCTTAGCAATATTCGAATAAATTCTGACAATGAATTTAAAATCATTTATGAAAAAGCAAAAAATATCATTATTAACATTTTTAATAATAAATCAAATATTGCCCAACCAAGAATAACTGGAAAACAAATTCGTAGAAGCAACGTGCAGATTCACCAGAACAGTAACAGAAACATTTTTGTACCATTCTTGGACTATGCTAACATATAATTGAATATGAGATTTATTATACATAAACTAATTTTGGAATCATTTCAGTGCCTAATTACGACTGGAAAGGGTCCAACGCCCGCAGAAAAATAAAAAAATATATATATTTGATACATTTTTACAAAGAAGATATTTAAGCTATCGATAATGGTATACGCTTATACTAGGCGTTGGGAACCTATTATTATTTTAATTTTATAATTTAATAAATAATAAATGTCTACATATTAGTTTATTTGTATTTTTGATTCGGCCCTCCCCACGACAAAATTCTGGCTGCGCTACTGGTATAGTATAATGTCTAAATGTGATTATATTAATAAAAGTTCATGCCTAGACATTGTTGTAACCTTAAAACAAAAAGGCACAGTCTAATAATTGCGCGCTCAGGCTGCGGTAATATCAGACGGGTGGCGCGGTGTTTTCAACTATGTATGTGTATGGTAAAGAGTGTTTACTTTTATAGATGGCTGAAACTGACTCAAAAAAGAAAAAAAGGGTCTTTGGGGTCCACTTCAAAAATATTCTGGGAGGAAAATAAAGAAGATTGCATGAATTTTTATGTTACCTGAAATCTCACTAAAAAAGGGAGAATATTATGATCCTTGTATATGCCAACACACGATATGTTCAAAGGACGAAGAAAATGAGTTATATTGTTTTATTAGCTAAAACATTTTTTGACATAACACAACAGCACAATATTTTTTCAGCAGGTAATCAAAGAAAATCGAATTTTTTCCGATCCCATAATCGAAGATTCAACATCTCTTAGAAATGAAATGCGGACACCGTTATTTTGGACGTTTGCCATTGCTAATAGTACCAGGCAGTGTTGCCAACTACTGGATGTACCATTCCGCTAGATGGGCACCTGTAATCCGCTAGAAACCTGCTAGATTTCTAAAAATTTCTAGGTTAAAGAGCGAGTTACCGCTAGAAATCCGCTATATTTTAAAATTTTTCTAGGGTCAAAGAGGGAGATAAAAAAGCAAATTCTTTTTGAATACATTTTAATTGAATACAAAAATTTATTATAATTAATCACTAAAGACCGTGCGGAACTAGAATTTGAAATCTAGTGACTTTTATGCTTGATTGAAAATTTTGATTAATTGTTTTTAACATTGTAAATCGGGCTTTTATAAACATTTATATAGTCTATCCCAAATTAAGTTTAAGTGGAACTAAGCGAAATTTATCTTATCTTAAATTATCACGAGCTCACTTTTTAATGATTGAATGGGGCTTTTGTTAAACAAAATGGTCTGTCTAAAGTATCCATTCAATCGTTAAATGTTCCTAGATTTCAAAATCCAGTTCCGTTTAAACCAAAGAAATAGACTATAGGTAAAAATATAATTAAAAATATATAGCTAAGATAGCTTACAAGTTTTCAGTGTCAGTGTCAGAAAACAAAAAAAAAACCTATAATATTTAGTTACACGGTCTTAAGAAATTAATTATATAGCAGTCTAATTTATGAATGAAAGTAGTGAAGCATTTACAAAATTTTGGTATAATCCGTCTCAATTTTTAATACGAAACTAGATCTGGTTACTTTGCTGATTGTTGTGGTGTAAACAGACTTTGGCGTATCCGTGTGAACCAATACTATGATAATATTATAAATATATTGTCAATATACAACATAAAAAATGAACTTTCCCTGTTTGTTACGTATTACAAAATGAGGCAGATAATACATTAAATTATCAAACAATTCATCATCCTCATCACAAACATAAGTACTATTGTTTTTTATTTTTTAAATTAAATGTAGACTTTTTTGATCAGTGCCGCAACAATGGTGGTCGCACCAGGCGCCGGATTCATAGGGGCGCCAAATGACCAAATTTCATTTTTTTAAATTATTTTTTATATTAATAAACTACAATCAACACAAAATTGAATTCATAAAAGAAAAAAAAATATATATTTTTTAGAAACTTTTTAGTTAAGAAAAGTAAATTTAAACTATATTATTACGAATTGCAGTGTATTGGTTCCTATGGCAACCTGAACTTCAACTTTTATTAAGTAAATTGCTGTTTCAAAAATATTGTGTACGGCGAACAGCGGTAAAATTCCTTTTATGTGTGATAGAATCTAGGGGTAGTCCCTTATCGTTGCCCGACGGCCTGACGACTGACGCAAAAATCGAAATACGATTGTAAAAATTAATTTTTTGATAATAAAAACCAGTAATAAAATACCGAACACATTTTATTTTTGCATATATTGTTTTATATGTGTTTATCACAAATCGTCAGATTATCCGTCAAAAAAATATTTATTAAGCTAGAATTTCCGCTAGTCGCTAAATGCAATTTTCAACCGCTAAAACAATTTGAAATCCGCCAGATCTGGCGGCAAAACCGCTAAATTGGCAACACTGGTACCAGGCTAGAATAGTACAATATAATTAGTATTAGTATCAAAAAAGATATAATACTTCATGAGTATATAAAATAAATAAATTCTGACGTTTCGGAAACTGCTCAACAATCTGTTTCCGTCTTCAGCGATCACTACAAGTGATGAAATATTGGACCATGGCAAAATAATTTCAAAGATATTAGAAATGAAATGTCAATCAATAATCAGATAGCAACTTCTGACATATCTTCTATTAATGAAATACCACATTTAACGAATGATAACGAACCTACTCCAAGTACTGCGCGAGATATTTTGCAAGAATTAAGTCCTATGCCTCAAAAGGTTCTAAAAGGCTTGCGAAGAAATAACATTCACAAGTTTTGACGAACCCCCGTAAAAGCTCGGTTAGAAGAAAAGGAGAGAAAGAAATTGTTAAAAGACAAAGATAATAAAGGAAAACAAGTTAAAGAAAATATCTTGGCAAAGGGGAAATCGTACAAAAGACAAATTAAGTTAAGCAGCAGCGATGAAAGCAGTAACGAAGAAATTCGGTTGGCTAAATTATCCAACAACAACGAGGATGACGATATTGATGCAGAAAACTATTTCCTGGATAATCTTCGTTCGGCTAATAACCTCTGCGCCATATGTGAAGAATTCGGCCGTGATATGGAACTATGGTTTTGCTGTTCAAAGTTGATAATTTTATTTGCGATTTTTGTTCATTTGATACTATTAATTAAGGATTGCTGATAATTTTATTTGTTATTACTATTAATTGTACATAAAACAAATCTTGAATTCCAATGGAGTATAATTTTTATAACACGGTATTATCAAACCGGGGCACGGTATTGTCAGCCCAGTTTGATAATACCGCGATTTACAACATTGCCTTGTAGTGCCTATATTTGTATTTCTTTGTGCTATAACTGAATTTGTCATTTGGATATAGTTGCTATATTAACTATACTTTTTAATAATGTGGTTTCAATCGCATTCATTTGCACCAGTGTTATTTTATAACCATATTTCCTTCAGGTCTCGTCATTATCCAACTCTCCCCTACATTAATTAGAAGGACAATATATAGCTATGGTAAATGCAAAAAAGTCATCGACAACATGCAATTTGCTGTATGCGTTGAATGTGATAATTATTATCACTAAAAAGACCGTCAAGAAGAGCAATGGTTGGCGGTAATCTAAATGTACGGCAGGAGTAATCACTGGGAATAAGAAAGAATTGCTATTACATCAGTACATTCGAAATCATAACATAGAAATTTTTGGCGTTCCTCCAAAACCCGATGAAGATTGTGAGGACATGGTTTTGAAAACTGTCAAAGAATTAGAAGTAAATCTCAATTTAGAAGACGTCGATGTGGTACACCGAGTTCGAGCCAAGAAGCAACACAAATTACCGTCGATTGTTGCCCGCCTGACTGCACGTACCAAGAAGGATATTTTAGTAAAGAAAATAGTGTTAGTGACGTCAAATAACAACATTCCAGCTTTGGATTTAAAACAGAAAATGTATATCTCCCAACTCCTCACAAACACTAATAAAAATTTGCTAACCTAACCTAACCTAACCTAACCTAACCTAACCTAACCTAACCTAACCAAGATAAATGCATCTGAACTAAACTACAAGTATGTATGGTTCAAATATGCAAGGTTATTTGTGCGAAAATCATACAATGCCCAGTGATACGAATTACCAATGAAGATTACGAATTACACATTCAAACCAAGTTGGTACCTGTGAGTCAATA
Organism: Liopterus haemorrhoidalis; assembly: GCA_963971575.1. Lineage (NCBI taxonomy): Eukaryota > Metazoa > Arthropoda > Insecta > Coleoptera > Dytiscidae > Liopterus > Liopterus haemorrhoidalis. The sequence continues at coordinate 28,478,583 of OZ020620.1, forward strand.
TATTTCTTAGGTAGTTTTTTTTCTATTTTTTTACTATTAGTCTTTTTTTTTGTTATTATTTTTTTCTCTTTTGTTCGAGATAGCGAATTCAAATATTAGTGAAATTCAAGAGTCATCTGATGATGACTTTCTAATTTTATTTTACCTCAAATTTTGTGATTCTCTACAAAACTATAAACATTGTTTGTGCCAATTTAGTAAAAATAATTTATCAAAAAATAACATTGTTTCAAACAAATATCAGAAATAACAATCATAATTTTCAGCCTTTAGAAGTGTATATGGATTTCTTTAATAAAAAATTTGATGTAATTACCTTGTGCGAAACTTAGAAATGTAACAATATTGTTAATGAAATGTTATGATATTGTTTATAATGAAAGCTCTGTAAAGCTTCAAGTAAAATTTATTAAAACAATAATCACTATTAATGCTAAAACCATTGCAATAATAGCAATATATAGATCTCATGATATTTATGTGCATGAATTTTTACGTAGTTTAAGGACTTATTATAATATTTACTGTAAAAATTTGAAATATTTTGTGGTGACACAAATATTGATATTTTAACTAGCAAAACTGACAGTAACGATTATATCAATTTATTTTCAGAATTCGGTTTTAGATCATACTTAAATGCACACTGGGGTTAGATTGGCCACAAGTGCATTTCGCACCAGCCAAATACCAAGCCTTTTGTGTGAAGCAGGCGAATCGACACTGTACAATCGTCGTAAGATTCTATCCCTGCGATATTCGACTGCACTCAGTGCCAAGCCAATTCATCCCGCGTATGACACTATTCTACAAAATAGGCATACAGAGATTTATGACAGAAAACCAAGAGCCAATAGGCTTTTTGGTCTGAGAACTTTCGACATTTTGAGTGACATTGATTTTAATATGCCCGAAATGGCAAGTTTCGTTTTGTGTGCTGTTCCACCATGGACGCTACCGCGTTTCCTTGTGAATCTCATATTAACTAGGTTTGATAAAAATACTTTGTTGCCTATCGAATACCAACATGAGTTACAAAGAACACTGGTCCCTAGGTTCGAGGATACTGTCATTTTTACTGACGGATCAAAATCCGGAACCAGGGTTGGGTGTGCGTTCGTTGTCTTGAATCCACGTCAACAGTTTCAGTACCGTCTGCACTCCATAACGAGTGTTTACACTGCTGAGCTGTACGCTATTTTTAAGGCCCTGTGTTTTGTTTCGTCAGAGCAAAGTCGGTCAAGTGTTATCTTAACGGACTGGCTGAGCGCTCTGAACAGTATCCAAGATCCAGATCCAGTACATCCTCTTGTACTAAAGATCCAGTTGCTACTCCACAATCTGAATGCTCAGAATGAGAGGGTAGAGCTGTTTTGAATACCGGGGCATGTTGGTATTAAAGGCAATGAAGCGGCAGATGCAGCTGGAAAAGCCGCCTCCTACAGGCCTATGCCCCGCAAGGGAAGTTCATAATGGCCATAACAAGTCATAAAAGTCGTTCGTCAGAGGTATTTTCGGAGGTATGTATATTGATATAAGAAATATTGGGTCAGTGTCCGTGTATATTTTCAAACATACAGCATCAATTTCTTGTCTAACTCTATGAAGTGGATATTCTTCATGTTCGATATTACGTTTTATCAGTATTGCCGTTCCTCCTCCATCGCTGTTTCTGTCTTTCCTGCATTTGTTGTATCCGTTGACTTTTAATTTATGTTTTTCGTCTAGGTGTGTTTCGGAGATAGTTATTATATCTATCGGATTTTGTTTTTAATGGAGCGGGCATTCCAAAACATTATTTTTAGGTGTTTTTTGTTAGCAGCCATAATTATCCAAAGCATGATACTGCAAAATCAATTAGTATCATAAGCTTGCTCACTCCATCTGGGGCAGCGTTTATTTTAGACATCAGGTCTTTAATATTTTTTATATCTTTTTTAAGTCAAAATTTTGAACTAATGATTTGAGAAGTGTAATTCTATCACTTAACTCATTATTGGTGGAACTATTTTCATCACTGTTATTACGTGCAGGCCATGTTGGTGTTTGGTTAACTTCAGGACGTGTATTTCTGTTCAAGGGAGGAAATGAAGTTTTTGTAAAGGTCGGTGGTCTAGTGATGTGTCTTGGTTGTGGCCTGTTGAATATAGGTCTTTTAATACATTGACTGAAGTTTGCGGTGTGGTTTTCACCGCAATTTGCACAGGTGGGTGGTTCAGTAAGTGGTTTCTTCCAGTCCTTGGTAACATGCAACTGACCAGATTTTACGCATCGTGGGGTTTTTGTGCAATTTTGCGCAATGTGTCAAAATGACTGGCATCTGTAACATTGAACTGGACCATTTCTTTTTAGTTTTTCCCACTGTATCACACAATAACATACTTTTTTATGTTGTACAATGGTTTTTATGTCAGTGCCCTTTTCGAAGGTGACCATGTAAAGTGGATAGGCGTGAATGATTTTATTTTGTTCTTTCCGTATTATTTGCTTGATTTTGAGTACAGGCAGTTTTTTGTTCTCTAAATCCTCTTCAATTTCATTTGTTGATATATTCGGCGGTAAATTTGTAATCATTAACTTGACGTCCCTTTCATTATATGGGGTTCTGGTAGTGTATTGAATATTAGATTGATCTAGTTCTTTTTTAACCTCGTTGAAGTCTAATACGTTTTTGGTTAATATAATGATTCTACGACCTTTAAATTTTAACTGGATTTCTTCGTTTAAATCAGCTTCCAATTTTTGAATAGTACTTACATTGTTTTCGAAGTAACTATAAACTAGTATAGGGGGTATTTCTTTTTTCCTCCTTTGCAGACGAGCACTCCTGAGTTCTATTTCTTCATCTGAACTACAGTCCTCCTCTTCACTTTACGCACCATACGGATTATCTGTCGGAATATTGTACCTCTGCTGCAAGGTGTTTTGGGCATAAGTACGTCATCGGCTGGCCTTTTTCTTGATTCAGATGGGATTGATAAGGGAGATATGCCCTTAATAGACATGGTTTTTCACTTAAAATTCAACTGGTACAATATATTTATGGGTTTCACAAATATATTGCACATCGCTGCTGCCAGCTACAGGCAGTAGCGTGGTTTCAACTTGTTTTTCACTAGTCGCTACACTTGTTTATACGATGTGTACTCTACAAGAGTTGTCACAAGACTGATATATGTATAGATTAATACTTACCAATCTAGAATATGTGATTTTCCCAGTTTATTCTAAGAAAGTAGTAACATTTATTATAATAAAAAATAACTCTTTATTTATGACATTATTTTACATTATGGCACGTTTAAGTTATAATATTATTATATTATAATTATAATAGTTACAATTTAATAAAGAGAGAGACAAATATATAATTTTCATGGAACGCAGTACATGAATTTAAATAGCAATACCCAAAATTTGCATTGCATAAAATTTATTTTAATTAAATTAATAAAATAAAAAATTAAAATAAAATAAAATATTATTTATTATTAAATTAATTTTAATTATAGTTTTAAAAATTAAATAATAATTAAAGTATATTTTTGCACAAAGGCCTCCCCTAAGACCTATATGTTTCAATCTGCTGTGCTGTCATAGATAAGACCTCCTAAAAATGTTTTAGCTTCGCACTGTTTTCCTTTTTGTCAAAGTTTGTTTCTTGTAATTTCCTGCCCCCAGTATGTATTATACTTTTTTATCAATAGGGAATTAATTTCAATAGGGTAAATAAAAAACAATACTTAGGGTCCGAGTGGAATTCCTGCCTAAAGAAGGGACTCGCAAGCTCAGACCAATAACCAAGATTAACTTACCTATAAAGCAATATACCATTTTTATTCATATAATGCATACCATTATAATGTATTTATGTTATATTTAAACACACTCCAAAAACCACAAAAATTTGTCACGTAAAGATAATAATTTCGGCTATAAGTAACAAATATATGAGTAACTAGCTGAGTACCCGTGCTTCGCTACGGTTTATTGACGGTTTGCCATCATCGTGCAATTATTGTAAGTCATGATTCTTTATAGATCACATTGCTGACTCTCTCCTCAGGTGTAGATTCACCCCGTTAGAGGTTCATTTGTGTAAAATTCGTAGTATGTTTCTAAACATGTGCACGGGTAACTTTTAAGTTATAAAATGAATGTTATAACTTAATAAACACAGGAAATACGACGGGTTGTATAATTCACCCCGATTATAGATTTACCCCTTTAGGGATTGATTAGGAAAGAATCCAGAAATAAAATTTTCGACATTTGTATGGTTAATCTTTATAAGCAAAAGCCAAGTCGATGTCTTATTGGTACTAAGAGATATTAAGGAATTCTTGATATCACATTTCAGCCCTTAGGGGTTGAATTTCGAAAAATACCGTCTTAGTGGGAACTTACGTCATACAGGGAATATACTTTACGAATTTCATTTATCTTGTCCAGAGGACGTTCTATCGAGTAAAAAATACCCATTTACCCCTTTAGGGGTGAAATTTTTAAAAACTGTCAAAACCATTTCGCGATATTTTAAAAAGACACCGATATGCCAAAAAAGGATTATTATAACTCAATAAACACAGGAAATACGAAGGGTTGTATAATTCACCCCGACTGTAGACCCCTATAGGGGTTGATTCGGCCAACATCCTGAAATAAGTTTTTCGTATGGGTAATCTTTGTAAGCAAAATCCAAGACGATATCTTATTGGTCCTGAGAGGTATTGAGGAATCTTTGAAATCACATTTCACCCCTTTTCACTTCTTAGGGGTGGAATTTCGAAAAATCCCGTCTTAGTGGCTGCTTACGTCATGGAGGGAATATACTTCACGAATTTTATTTATCTATGTGCAAGGTATATTCAATCGAATACAAAATTCCCATTTACCCCTTAAGGGTGAAATTTTAAAAACTGTCAATACCATTTCAAGATATTTTGAAGACACCTATATGCCAAAAGGAATTTTATAACAAAGACAGGGAATATGATGGGTTGTATAATTAACCCTGTTCGGAAATTCACCACTTTAGGGGTGGGTTAGAACAAAATCCTGAAATAAGTTTTTCAATATTTATATGGGTAATCTTTGTAAGAAAAACCAAGACGATATCTTATTGGTCTGTAGAGATATTTAAGAATCCTTGAAATTATATTTCACCCTTTGGGGGTTGAATTTCGAAAAATCCCGTCTTAGTGTATGCTTACCTCATGGAGTGAATATACTTTGCGAACATCATGTATCTATGTCCAAGGGATGTTCTATCAAATAAAAAATATCCTTTTACCTCTTTAGGGGTGAAATTTTGAAAAACTGTCAAAACCATCGAGATATTTTAAAAAGACATCTATATGCCATATAGGAATTTAATAACTCAACAAACACAGGAAATACGTCGGGTTCTATAATTCTCCCTGATTGTAGATTCATCCTGTTAGGGGATGAATAGGACAAAATCCTGAAATAAGTTTTGCAACATTTATATGGATAATATTTAGAAGCAAATATGAAGGCGATATATAATTGGACCTGTGAGATATTGAGGAATCCGTGAAAACACATTTTATCCCATTTCACCCCTTAGGGGTTGAATTTCCAAAAATCATTTCTTAGGGGGTTGTTAAGTCATAAAAAGGATATACTCCCCGAATTTTATGTTTCTCTGTCTAGACGACATTCTATCGAATATAAAATACCAAATTACCCGTTTAGGGGTGAAATTAAAAAAAAAAAGGTCAATACACTTAAATATTTTCAAAAGACACCTATATGCCTAAAAGAAATGTTATAACACAACAAACACAGAAGATGCGAAGGGTTCCATAATTCACCCTGATTGTAGATTCACCCCTTTAGGGGTTGATTAGTACAAAATCCTGAAAAATAAGTTTTTCAACATTTATGTGGGTAGTCTTTGTAAGCAAAAGCAAGGCGATATATTCTTGACCTAAAAGATACTGAGGAATCCGTGAAAACACATTTCACCCCTTTTAACCCCTGAGAGGCCGAATTTCAAAAAATTATTTCTTAGGGAGTTCTTAAGTCATAAAAGGAATATACTCCCCGAATTTTATGTTTCTTTATCTAGACGAAATTCTATCGAATAAAAAATACCAATTTACCCCTTTAGGGGTGAAATTTAAAAAAACGGTCAAAACACTTTCTAAATTTTCTAAAAAGATACCTATATGCCAAAAAGGAATGTTATAACACAAAAAACACAGAAGATGCGAAGGGTTCTATAATTCACCCTGATTGTAGATTCGCCCCTTTAGGGGTCAATTAGAACAAAATCCTGAAATAAGTTTTTTAATATTTACATGAGTAATCTTTGTAAGCAAAAACCAAGTCGATATCTTATTGGACCTAAGAGATATTAAGGAAACCGTGAAGCCATATTTTACCCCTTTTAACCCCCTTTTCACCCACTTAGAGGATGAGTTTCGAAAAATCAGTTCTTAGTGGGTGCTTACGTCATGGAGGGAATATACTCGCCGAATTTCATGATTGTAGGTTCAGTGGTTTGGGCTGGGCGTTGATTATGAGTAGGTAGCTTAGTTACGATTTTATATATATAGATAAATATAACAAATATTCGTAAGGCAACGATTTATTCTAGGACAATGTAAACAATGTTGGACACACATTTAAATATAAACAATAGTGTCCATCTTGATATCTGGTCTGAGGGAGCAAGTATAAAAAGATTTTGCATCACTGTCCTAAACTACAGTGACTATAATAACAGTGGGGCAATAGCTGTATCATTTTTGACTGTGCCATATTTGTGCTAACTCTATCGTTTTTATTTACCGTGAATGTATTTTTAACTGAAACATATAGTTTTCATTTTCATGGTTACATTATGATTGCCAGCAATGTATTATTTTAAAATAAAACAAAATAATACAAATAAAATATTTAATTTCTATGCTTTGAATAAGGTAACTATTTGAAAACACTCCAAATTTTAGCACAAATATAGTGGTCCATTTTTCTACTGCCAAAAAGGAAACTTCCTTTACTTAGGACTCTTCCTAATATGGAAGAGTTGGAGTGATACACATATTAAAAGTTTTGTTCTTCAGATACCGTTAAGTGCCCAGAAGCGTGAACATTAGTTATTAATAAATGGTTTGTATTCTTCTGTACCAATATGTAAGTTACCTTCGGTATTATGATGACTCTGTGAGAAGCACGCCAGACAGTGTCATGTTAAAACCCCTGACCTTGCTAAATATGTTAAGATTATAATAGACCATTTTTATGTATTAAATTCATTCTGGTATTTAACATAAAACTATGTACTTCTAACATTTTTAACTTGTAATATTAAAATAAATCCTTTTTAAAAAGACAACTCCAGTAACGACAAATATTATTGGCGCAGTTGGTAGGATAACTAGACGTGTTAGTGAATATAACATTGGTGCGTATCAACGTTTTGCTAGTTAATCGAACAAAATCACGGACTCTGTGTAGACTGAACGAATATCGGTTATTCAGAACGTGAACGTGTGTGCAACAAAGAACTGTAAGCAGTGACAACGTCTTCGAGAGAACATCGAGGCAGATCGAGTCAAGCAGTCAACTTCCATGGACAGGAGGGCACACAATCTAACACTGTTGCTGTGAATATTAATGTCTTTTAGAGGCTCTTTATTAATTAACGAATTTTTAAATATACCAGAATCGGATAATAGTATAAGCTCTGATTCAGATTCAGATTCCGACATTATCCCTAAAATTAATGTTTCTAACCCTTCTAATATAATAAAAACAGGCAAAATGCCGAACACAACAATTCCGAGTACCGTACGCCCACCGGAACTCAAAAAAGAGTATCTGGCTATGATACCGGAGTTTTCGGTTGAAACCGAAATGCTACCTAGATTTCTAGAGGTGTGCGAAAAATTAGTTAACAAATTTTATAATGCAACAGACGTAAATGACTTCCAAAATGAGTACCTTATGTCAAGCATTCTTGCTAGAGTCAAGGGTGAAGCCGCCATAAATATTGCATCGAACAATATAACAAATTGGTCGGACTTAAAGACAGAATTATTAAACGGTTACTCTGACAAACGAGACTGTTTTACCTTAAACATAGAGCTAACAGAACTAAGACAGAACTCGAACGAATCGCCTTTCGATATTTACAATAAGATTCAAAAGGTCCTAAACCTTCAAATCTCATATATTACAACACATTGCTCCCAAGAACACTCAATTATACTAAATGATTATTTCAGAAATTATGCTCTGAGAATTCTGTTAAGAGGTTTGAGAGAACCCTTAGGTTCCCTTATGCGCACAAAGAACCCAACAGATCTCAATAATGCGCTCAATATGCTCACGAACGACTTTCAACTAGACATAAATAGTTACAAAACGAAACCTAATTGGAACACAATCTCTAAACAATCACATAAATCCTCACAAAATTATCATACACTACATGCAAATTACATGCACAATTCACCACTACTCAAACAACCCCCACAAAGGGCAAACTTTCAAAATTTTAAACCCAATATTTCATTTAATTTTCAAAATTCCAGTCCGAATACGTTTAACAGTAATAGATTTAACTCAAATGCTAAATCTTCCAATTCTAATCAAACTACAAACGTTTTTAGGCCAGGCACTAAAACGAATTTCTCAAAACCTACCCCAATGAGTATTACGACGCGAAATACTTTAGCTAGTCGAAATACTTCAAATAATCGCGCTTACAAACCAAGTAACAATTTTCCAAGATTTCCACAACAAAATCAAAATTTTATAAGTGAAGAATTATATAATATGGAAGAACAACCATTCCAAAATTCAGATTCTGAAACTGAACCCAACATTGAATATGAAAATTATGAGGACGATACTGAATACTATCAAACCCCTGAAGAGGTTGACCAAAATCATTTTTTAGAAATGACAGCCTCGGAACCAACTTCGAACTATTAAATTTAACAAATAACGAAAGCCAATTGCCACATGTTATTTTCCCTGAAAATAATTTGAAAATCCTTTTAGATACTGGAAGCACAAAATCATTTGTCAATCCAATTATTGCACAAAAACATTTCAAAAAATTTATCGTTAAAGACCCTTTCCAAATATCTACGGCACACGGAACATCAGTAGAACATTTTAGTACCCTTATGCCGTGTCCGAAAACATTCAAAATTAAAGAACAATTTTTAAAATTCCATATTTTCCAATTCCATGATAATTTCGACTGTTTATTAGGATTAGATAACCTAAAACTTTTAAATGCAACAATTGACTTTGATCAAAATTTATTAATTACCCCCCATTGTAAAATAAAAATTAACTATGGAAAAACACCTCAAGATTCAATACCAAACACTCACAATTACATAATATAACCTAACACAGAACATATTATTACAGTTCCAATCAAAAATATTAAAAACGGAGAAATTGTCATACCCCATACTAACCTTGAAAAATTAGAAATTTTAGAATGCGTCACTAACGTGAAAAACCATCAAGCACTCTGTACCATTTCAAATAATACGGATAATGAAATCCCAGTCAAAATAACACCTATTGTCGCAGAAAAATTCTCAGATTTTGAAAATAAACAATTTTCTCAAAAAATTAACTCAAATTTCAATTTTATTAATTTAGACAAAGTTAAATTCGATCCCGCTAAAGCTAGAACATCTCATGAATTCGGAAGAAAAGATGGCGACATTACCAAACTTTTAAAAGAATATTCCGATATCTTTCATTTTGATGAACAGCGTTTAACTTTTACAAATAGAGTCAAACACAGTATCAAAACTATAGATGAGGTACCGATTTACACAAAATCGTATAGCCCATGTTCACAAAAAAGAAGTCCAGACACATTGAACCAGATTGTTATACTTTACAATATAATCTTGAATGAGGTACAAAATTTGGAAACTTCACTTGCGTTCTGCAAAATTAAAACCTTGCATCCCAGTATTGCAACAAGCAAAGACTTGTTCCTTGAGCTACAAAAGATTTCAAGTCACTACAAAAATGAACTACCTTTCGAATTAACACGAAACAATATTTTAGATTTTGAATCAGTAATCGACGTTAGTTGTAAAATTGATAACAACAAAATTATATACCTTCTAACCATCCCGATTAATTTTGAAGAAATTTTCAGTCTATATCATTTATTACCTATACCTACCATACACGAATCAGAAATTATTACTATTATACCTGATGTAAAATACTTTCTAAAATCAAAAAATGATTTAATGCCTCTAAGCGATATTTGTACAAAAAGCAAGGTGTACCAATGCCCAATCAAACTAAAAATCAATCATCGGTCTCCATGCAAAGAAGGAATCCTACTCAACGGCCAGTCCAACAACTGTCAGTTCACTAAACTCCAAGTCAACGACAACCATCTCAAAATCATCACAGAAATCAACCAATATTTGGCAGTATTCCCTAAAAAGGAGAAGTTAGAAATCAAATGTAAAGAAGATGCAGAAATAAAAATTCTTCAGGGCATATATCTCATCAAAGAAGATAACTGCAAAATTATTTTCCGTAACGAAGAACTCCTGTTCCAAACCATCAGTCACAGACAGCCAAAGATAATCAATAGCCAAGGATTATCAATACAAGATCATCCAAAATCAAATTTTTCCATCAACCTGAAAACGCTAAAATTACAAGATCTACAATCCAATCCAATGCTGCCAATCGATGATGATCAAAAATTCTTTGATCCAAAAAGTATTAACATATGGACAGTAATCCTATATCTCTGTCTCTTGAGTATCCTGACCTACATCACTACAAGATATATCGTCCAGCGGAATTCCAAGAGAGGCCAACAACACCGGGAAGCAAACGTTATCAACCTTCCAGGAGAGGCTTCATTCTAAGAACGGGGGAGTTACCTTCGGTATTATGATGACTCTGTGAGAAGCACGCCAGACAGTGTCATGTTAAAACCCCTGACCTTGCTAAATATGTTAAGATTATAAAAGACCATTTTTATGTATTATATTCATTCTGGTATTTAACATAAAACTATGTACTTCTAACATTTTTAACTTGTAATATTAAAATAAATCCTTTTTAAAAAGACAACTCCAGTAACGACAAATATTATTTGTATATGTTTCATTAGAAAAATATGTTTGTACTTATTATTAGTTATTATAAATTTTTCTTAGTCACGCGGAATAATGCTAAATTTTTATAAAATTGGCGAGGGGAACGGTAACAATATGCGTAGAACCGGAAGGGGATATGCACGTAAGTTCCCTGTCATTTTATATAATTTATAACTCTATACTAACTTTTTGAACAATATGATTCTGTTTTTATTATTAAATACGTTGACGATATATCGCAACCTGAAAATAAAAGGGTTCTATCTACAATTTTGAGGAAACTGAGATTTTGAGATAAAAATGTTCCATTTGCATGATTCTACCTTCCTAATAATGTTATATTGCCATCTGTCACGATAAAACTAAAATTCTCTAATTTAAAAGGTTGTAGCTGCATGCATTACTGCTTCTGCATAGTTTACGTAAATAATCCAATCTACAATCACTGAAATACACTTAGAATCTTGTTTGTCAATAAGTATATTGCTAAGCGCAGACAGGGCTTTTTATTATTACTTAGAACCATTTTTCTTCACTGATTGAGCTTAATTTTGACTGAAATGCAGCAGATGGAACCTAATTATTCTTATATGATAGTGAAGCCATATAACGATTAATTTTATGAACAAGGTTCTATCACAATAACTTCGAACCTTGTTGATACATTTAAACAATATGTGGTTATGTGGCTTCACTATCATATAAGAATAACATATTTAGATGGAGTTGAAACAAAAAATTGTAACTAGGAATAAAATTTAAGATTTCAAGTGACTGAAGAACATTTTTAAATATATTTGAAGAGGAAATAGTTCACTGCAATGCCTTTCTGAATTTCTATATTGTTTAACGTAATATATGTGATTCATAACATTCACTTAGGTACATGGATGATGTTGGAACACGATTTTCTCAAAATGGTCAAATTATAAGATAAAACCTTTTTATTTTAAGGTCGCGATATTTCGTTATTATTCCTAAACTTAACAGTAATAACCAGAACTCTACTAAAATCGAGACGGCGAGGTAACAGGCCCAGGTAATGAATGATGAATCACTTTTTGGAAAATTTTACGATGTCACATTTAAAAAGTACGGTCGTGGTTTGTAACTAATTAAATAATAATAAAATTTATTTATGTAACAAGAGAATAAAGTAGTATTTTATGCCTTGTATGATGCGATAATTAGCGCATGGAAGCGGGTGCAACCAAGGACGATAATCATGGCGCGGGAGCAATGTTCAACTTTATTCACGCGTTACGTACAGTATTTTTCTACATACTGCATTAAAACGAAAATTATGAACTTTGCTCACCTTCACTTTAACGTTTTAATAAAAAACTTACTATACTATACTTATACTAGATACTATAAATATAAATTGGATATGAAACAATATCTATTTTATTCTATAAAGATTAACTATTTACTATTAATTTTATCCCGTTTGTAGAAAAAGTAAATTATGGTGCTATCTGAACAAATGGTTGTAATTGCCGTAAATTCAACAACGATGTAAATGCCCTACTAACGAAGTTTGAGACGTGTTAATTAACGAGCCTGTAATGTACCGTTTAACGTAATGCTCGCTTGAAATCTACGTGTCACGAATGTATTGCAAACTTTCTTTGAATAGTCCGAGAGTGGATCATGCTACGAACATAACCACAAAATTTAAATTTCAGTTAAAAGGTATTTTAAATACACAGTGTAACCCATTTTATGCAAAGTTTCGTAGAAAAAATGACTCCGGTATTACTGGATTAAGATATGTTAGGTTAGGATAAATTTGCATTGTAATATTTTTTTTTAACCACGGAACAGGCCTAAATGTGCCAATTACACTGTGGCTTACAAACATCCATGCCTGATCGGGATTCGAACCTGGGACGTTTAGCTCGTGAAGCAGGAGCGCTACCTATACGCTACCAAGACCGACATTTTATTAAATTCTTTAAAAAATTGTTTAAACCTTCCATGTATAATATATACAACACACAAAATCTTAAAGAAGCTAAACTGCTGGCGAAACATGTCGAAAAATAATTAAAGTAATTTATTAACTAACATTTAATATATACTTTAGGTTATGTAAACTTAGTGTCAAACGGCCTTGCTTGCTAGCGTCAAAACTGCCTCGAAAGGGCCCAATTAAATTCGGCGAAATCTATTGTGTTCGCGACCTAAAACGACACAGAGCGGATCAGATCGAGCACTTTGCGAACCGCTCGGCTTCTGCGTGCGATCCCGTTCACACTAGACAAAAATGTTACACGCCGTGTTATATTGCGCGGTGCATTACAGGATCGGCTCGCTAATCTGGATCTAGTTTTAGGTTATAAGATGTTCACAGCGATTATGCTAACCTATGGCTACGGATGTTAACATATAGGCTACAGTATAGAGGCTTTATTTATAACAGTGGCGACATACGCGTTAACATTTTTGACTAGTCCAAAAGTAAACATTGTTTATTCTGTAGGTATAATAGTTAGTGAATTAACACGTATTTTGCTGTTTTTAAACACAGTATAGGGTTATAAACAACACAATTAGCCTCAACAGAGTACTAAGGTATTTATACAAATATAACCCGTCATCATATAAATTTCATCAGTGACAAAAGAGTCATCAGCAAAATAAATTAAATTTTACATGTTTCATATAAATTTGCACACTAGTAATTAAACAAATAAATAACTGTATACAAAATTCATGATAATTAAAAACTGTAGTTCTTTTTTAGGGTTTTGTAGGTATGACCAAAATACCGTCATTTTGTCATCTGTCTGTTCGGTAAAAATTGTAGCCAAACGGTTAAACCTAGAAAGTTGAAATTTGGCATGCTTATACAACTCTTTGACCCGCACATAAAAAAAATACTAAAACATCTAAAAAACATATCACCATAAATATATAAACAAATATGTGCTCATCGAAAATATTTTTTTTTTTTTTTTTAACTCTGAGTAGGGTATCAAACGAAAGCCCTTAATAACGATCAAATTTTTATTTTTGCAAAATAAATTATTTTGATGCGATTTTTGCCAAAATTGTTGGAGCAGATCATATCTCGCAATCAACATTCCTAGGTAACCAATAAGTTACCGTTGTTATTGTTATGTAGAACAATTGAAATGACAGTTAATAGTGTAAAATATAATTGTGTATCTGTATTATGTTCTGTGTTGTAAATTTATTTGGAATCATCAATATATGTGTTAATTAAATCATATATACTTCCTTATTTCCACGTATGTTACAATAAAAATTGCCCAGATGGTTTGAACTAAAAATCTAAAAAAATTCTAAGTAATGTACATTGGTGTGTACCGGAATAGTACAATAGGAATTTTTGATCAAATTATGTTTTCGGAAAATAAGGCATTTTTTGTGTTTTTTGTTGACAATGTACAAAAGTTATAGTTATGTAACACGCTACACTAGAAGGCGTATCCTGGTGTAATGGCTATGGTGCTCGCTTCTTACTCAGCAAAATAGAGTTCGCTCCCGGCGACAGGAGATAATTTTATTTTTTATTTTTTTTTTGCATTTTTATTTTGTTTAAATTATTTTTTCAAAATTCTAGTTATATTTTGGCATATGTTGCATTTAATTTTTAAAAGCTTAAATATAATATCTACTGGAAATTGTTGAAATTATAATTTAATTCTATGTTTCAATGTACACGAAATCAGAGGGGCGGAATTTATGACTTATAACAAGCAATGGAAGCCATAGGCGCAATTTTCAAAATCTTAATCAACCTGGCTATATAAAAAAAATATTGCATATATTTAGAAACCTAAATAATGATATTAGGCATTCGATTAAAATTTACAAAAAAAATATTTTAACATAAAATTTGTTTTCAAGACTTTATTTAATATATCTTAGTAATTTTTCAGTTCAAAGCATAAATTTAAATTAAACGACATGTAGCAACTGACCGCCATTTTGTTATAAATAACACCACTGTACGTTGCAGAATAGAAAATTTGTAACAGAATTCGAACTTGGAAATAGACTGTGGAAGTGAACATATTGTGTTCAGAATAGCGCAAATAGCCTTTGTTGCTGTGCGCCAAAAATTTTTTTTAACTAACTAACTGTTCAGAATAACATCAATAATAATTATTTTATTATAACTTTTTTTTTTTGTTTTTGTTATTGCCGAGGCAATAACACCTCGGGCGTCGTGTGAAATTAAAACCGGTTTGAAATGCAAACAACTTGATGCTACTTGACAGCAAACGATGGTTCAGTGCGACGCATGCCCTTAGTTAACATGTGTTTGAAATTTGCTCGACAGCAAACGATTGACAGCACTCCATCAGTCAGACCGCGGCCTAATTCATGCAAGAAGTACATCTGCAGCTACTGTTACATCTTGAACCATTCCTTTTGCAACCGCATCGCATTGTGTTGCAACCTGTCCTGCATGAGCATTGCTGTTGTTCAAATGATGCACTTGTCATAGGAACAAAAGAAGATTGAAACCTTGCATTTGCAGTTGGTCTAGTCTGTAAAATCAAAGAAAATATAATTAGCATGTTATATATCATCGTAATGTAACATGTATAGATAAGTCACAAAAGCGAGTATTTTGATAAACCAAGTTTATTTATGAATTATTATTGTTCGACTTGCGTATTTAAAATGTCACTAACCGTGATATTTAACATACGCGCAGGTTTTAATATATTTCGTAAAGAAATAACACAATTTTATTGAGACAATAATTCTGTAATTGATTAATGCAAAATTTAGAAAAATATCACAAAAACTTGATTAAACTCTTTGACAAAATATAATAACAACTACTTCATTTTTTTACATAGCACAATACTACTAATGTCATCTGTCATCTGAATTTTTCATCTGTCATCTGACAATACAAAATATAAACTTATTGCATACAAAAAATACAATTAGTCTCCAACAATTAAAGTTTATAACTAACCTAACCTTACCTAACCTAACCAAATATTACTTGTCAAGAAGTATAATGATTGGGTTTACAGAGAGAAGGACGGTTAAGAACCAGTTGTGGGTCGAGGAAATTTCTAATGGATGTGCTGGAACCAAAAGTATATTTTTTCTTTCGGGAAAGAAAATTATTAGTAAGATGGACAGGTTAATGTTCCCTATAATCCCACCAGCACCAACTGTTTAGAGAGATAGCGCATACTAGTTAGAATGAAATTTGGCGAAGCGCCACCCGTTTCTTTCAATACATAACTTTTTTGATTAAGTCTTATCTTTTCTAGAATTTTTATTCAAAACTGAAATAAACATTTATGTGTTATTTAAATGTTAACAAACATTTGATGTGTTTGTTAACATTTAATTCGTATTAAATTATTAAAAAAAAAAAACTTAAAAAAAGTAAAAATAATGAAATTTCAATATTTATAAGGCTAAATTAACATTTAAAGGATTTTAAAGCTCAAATTCCATACACATACCCACCAGAGCTCATAGTGAATGTAAGTTATAAACGCATACCCAATATTTAATTGGGCAAATGTGGGAAAAATAAAGTAATGTGCACTTATATATAAGCTAGATAATTAGGTTAGGTTTAGTTAGCAAAAATTTTGGACAGAAAAGCTTAAACTTGATAGACGTATATAAACAGGTGGTCATTAGGAATATTTACCTGGTTTCAGTGAGATTTATAATATACATATTTTGAAAACATTAACTTCATAAAGAGTCCAAAAAATATCAGTTATATTCCGACGTATCGTCATGTTAGAACCACGTATTTCTCTGTCAACAACAGAAGCATGAGTGATTACTATTGGTTCCCCACTCTTACGACCATGTATTCTCGTTTCTAACGTTACAATATACTCCTAATTTTAATTTGAGGTGGGATCATACGGAACCTTAACCGATGGACATATTTTTTTAACTACTGTAATAAACTTATTAAAATCACTGTAATTTATTTGTCAGAATATAAATCACTACAATAGTTAATCTTACAGCGTCACTTGCCATGACTCTTACACAGTCTCGCTGACAAAATCTCACAATGTTGCCAACTGCAAAAATATTTTTACAATAAGGGTTTATTACACTCGGCCGTTCTGCCGGGTTAATGACCTCATTAACATTGTACAATCATACAAGAAAATAACTTAACTTAGTGTTCATAGTCTTTCAAGTACGTCGGTACTTGATGACTCCACTCGGCTACTAGTTCTTTTATTGTTTCGCGCTCTGCTATACTGGACTTATAGGGTTTTCTGCGCACTGGTACATCATTGTCTAGTATATCCATTTCGACTAGATCAGTACAACCTAACTCTTTGAGATTGAATGCAAAACAATCTCTGTATTCATTACACAGCGTGAGAAGTCGCTCTTGATCATTTTCACTTACATTCTGTGCATTTACTTTTAGCTGTTCCAGCCGGACTGGTTCACATTTTGACTCATCCACCTTAAGTATTTCAGCGGATTTCAAGTAACCAATCGCCTCGTCGTTCCTAATCGTGCAATCCTGTGGTCCAATGTTGACTATTGGCATAATTAGCTCTTTGTCGTCTACGGCACAGCTAATTAAATCAACTTTTCCAGCCAACAATTCACAGTCTTCTTTTGCTACGACGTTGATTCGAGCCGATTTTTCCTCGACTTTCATATCTACAAATGGAAAATCTGTGCATTAACCAAATACTAATTTGTCGTCCAGCTTGACATACGCTATATCTGGTTTTTCTGTAAACGGACGTCCTACCAAAACGTCTGTGATCTGCGTCGAGTCCGCTACCATATAAAGTTCCGTATCCGCGCTAACGTCATCTATCGTTATTCGCGCTCGTACTAATCCAAGTACCGTAACCGCTGTACTCTTCGAGCCGCCGAAACCATATAATTTCTTTTCGCTAGGTTCCTCCATCAAATTGCATCTAGCCGCCGCAGATTCTGTGATTGTATTTACCGACGATCCGGGATCTATTTGCGCAGTTACCTGCATTTTATTTACTAATACTTCGCGCAAAAACTTATCAATTCCCTCGCGTTGAGTGTTTTCTTCGATCTGCATCACCGCTGACCTATTCTGAGGACAGTCCCTTTTATAATGACCCTTTTCTTTACATTTAAAGCAAGGTAAATCCTTTACCGGAACGGTACAAGCAATCGCTGCGTGCCCTGCTTCCCTGCATTTAAAACAACGCTTTTGTTTGTTTGATAAAACATTTTCTTTCGGACTCGTGTCTCTTGCAAGTTCGTTTTTCGCTGTTTCCCTGGTTCCTACCCGGTTCTTTGGCTTAACTGTTGAGTGCACAGGCATTACATTCATTTTATCGTTCATTTTCTCCCGGTTAATACGATCTAGGACAAGTAAGTCGTCGACCAATTCGTCGACATCCGCATGTGACTTGACTAATAACCCATTCACGTTGTCCGCGCTGGTTAACCCTACGATAATCTGTTCTTTTATTTCGGAAAACGGCATATTCAACGCTTTACATAGCCAATATTTCTCGTGAACGTACGAATTAGGCGTTTCGTCGTCGCGTTGCTTTCTTTTACGCATAGTGTTCCATTTTTCCGCAAGACTCACTGGTGTTAGAAAAGTACGACGGAAAGCAAGTTCTAAATCTTTGAACGTCTTAATTTGCTCCCTACGCGCTGCGTACCAAGATTTAGCCCCACCTCGTAGATTAATCCGCGCTACCTCTACAACGTACGAATCGGCCCAGTTATTCATAACCGCAGCAGATTTCAACTGGTCTAGCCAATCCTTGGCTTCAACATACGATTTGTCACCGTTGAATTTACTAATAATATCAGTCAAATTTGCATGCTGAGTAATCACATTTGATCCTGCGGCCATTGTTTCTCTATCTCGCTGGATCATATTTAACATTTGTTGCATTTGCGCCAACAGAGTTGACACAACAGCGCCATCTCCTACCTGAACTGTAGTTCCGCTACCTGCCACCACTGTAGATCCCGCTGACAACTGCTGTCCGCTTATCGACCATGTGGTTTGGATTCCGTCCACCGTAGCTGGCTGCGCGCTGCTATCCGCTGACATGTCGAGAACGCTGTCTTCCATTTTCCCGCCTGAATATGCCTCTAACCTCCAAATGCTGACACTTTTAACCACACCAACGGTTTTCCAAAGTCTTCCACCTGTTCAATACCCGAACTAAGAAGCACTTTATCACCGCTCTATGCATTAAAATTGTTACCGACAGTATTTTAGGTGATATTCGCGGCTCACAATGGCGCAACACGTTTTCACAATACTTTCAACATTCACTGTCAGTTATAATAGCCTTCCGCGTGAACATAGATATGCTTATCCCACTTCTGAATATGTAATAAACTTATTAAAATCACTGTAATTTATTTGTCAGAATATAAATCACTACAATAGTTAATCTTACAGCGTCACTTGCCATGACTCTTACACAGTCTCGCTGACAAAATCTCACAATGTTGCCAACTGCAAAAATATTTTTACAATAAGGGTTTATTACACTACATATATTTTTACAAATAAAACCATATAATAAAAAGAAATATTACATTTTATTTACAATATGTACCTACTAGTCAAGTATGTAGCAGAAAATTCTGGGCCGTATTTGCTTATACTTCCCTAATTGATAAAGCAGTTTTAAAAATTGATTGGATAAAAAAGGCTTCTTGTAAATATGTTTTAGTTAAATTAAAAAATTGCATAATACGTTCATATTTATACAAAGAAAAAGAATTCAAATATGCAGGTAAATTTTGTATTTTTACAAATTCTTTTTTCTTGATTTAGTTTTAGCAAATTGGTCAATTATATCGTCATAATTAATTGTATTAACCGTTTTGGATTCTATAAATCGGCCAACATCATCTTACGAAGATCACCGTTACTCAATATTTTAATTTTTTGACTTTTTAAATATTAGAATACATGATATTCTTTATGTGAAAAAATATATATTTCTCACAAAACTGTACGTTATGCTATCAAAATTATAGTTTTGTGAGATACGAGTTTTTTTCATGGGAAGGTTACACGATAATCTAATATTTAAAATACGTAATTTAAAAAATTAAAATATTGAGTTGCGACGATTTTCGTCGGACGGGTCGTAATATTCGTGATAGACTGCTCAGTTTGTCATCAAGCATAGTATTTCTCAAATATTTTTTAGTTCTGTTTAGCACACAAAAAGACGGTTCTCGGCCAGCGTAGGACACTGGCATGGGCAAATATATTTTAATAATTGTTTCGATGCTTAGAAAAGTAGATCTCATACGGTCATTTATTGCTTTATATATGTACAACTTCCATATTGTCTTAACTAGTCACTAAAAGTTTCAACATCAATATCTTCTCGATAGATATCTATCAGCTTTGCTACATCGTCAAAGTCAGAATCAGTAATACCTTAAAAAAAAAAAAAAAGAAATACTAAAAGGACTTAAAATATCAGAGTATACTTTTGTTTTCGTGTTTAATTCGACTAACGTCCCGTCCCATTATTGTTACGTCTTGTGTCATGGGTTAAATAATTGTACCACCCCATGTCTTATGACTGAGGACCCGCAACAAGTTGAGCGACTTTTGGCATTTTTTATTGACGGCCAAAAAATGTGCCCGCCAAGTAAGACGAGTGTCAAACACGAGACCCAGAAATCTGGCAGTATCGGTAAAGGGTAAGTATGCTCCATTTAGTGTGAGTGTAGGATTGGGATGTACACCCATTTTCCTACTAAAATGGACACTTACAATTTTGCTGGTCGAGAATTTAAATCCATTTTCGGTTGCCCATGTATCGAGACGATTGATAGTCAGCTGAAGCTGACGTCCGTTTGTACTAGTCTTCTGTCCGGCGGCAAAGATACCATTGTCGTCGACAAATATCGAACTCTGTGCAGGCAATCGAATACATGAAGCTGCACCGTTAATGGCAATAAAAAATAACGTAACGCTCAATATAGAGCCCTGTGGGACCCCATTGTCCAGTGCGAACATTTGTGACAGGGTATTTCCGATCCGCACCCTGAGGCGCCGGTTCGACATGAAGTCTTTTATAAAGAACATCAAGCGTCTCCGAAGACCCCAGGAATGCAGAGTACGGAGAGTACCATAAATCCAAGCAGTGTCATAGGCTTTCTCAATATCGAAAAACACAGCTACCAGGTGTTTGTTTTCAACGAAATCATTCCTGATAGATGTCTCTAGTCCGACCAGATGATCTGCTGTAGCGCGGTGACGGCGTACACCGCACTGTGTATTGGCCAGCAAGTCATTTGATTCTAAAATCCAAATTAGACGCTTGCTGATCATTCGCTCCATTAGCTTGCAGAGACAACTGGTCAGCGATATAGTCTATATCTAGAAGGCAAGTGTTGCAACTTTGGGGATAGGAATTATATGAGATTCCTTCCACTTGGTCGGGCACTTGTCCTCAGTCCATATCCTATTATAGACATTCAAAAGCCTAGACTTAGATGATTCCGGGAGATTTCGGATCATACGATAATGTATCGCATCTGGAGACCTATCCTTACACTTTGACATCGCGCTATCTAGCTCTTCACGAGAGAAAAGCAGGTTGTATACCTCGTCATTTCTAGAGAAGAAGTTAAGAGGTATAGATTCTAGACCTGCTCTACGAGTTAGAAAGTCAGGTGGATAATGTTCAGAGCTAGAATTGAACGCAAAATTAGATGCCAAAGTGTTAGCAATTTCGACCAGTGATGTGACTACGTTACCATTTACCGATAGACCAGCAATAGTTGTAGCTGTGTTTTGACAAGATATTTTCCGGACCTTCTTTCACACTTTGGCCACTGGAGTGGCAACTGTAACGGTGCACTCGTATTTGCACCATGATTTGCGCTTGCTTTCTTTCACAATCCTCAACACGAGCTTTCGCTCGTTAGAAGGCTATCATGTTTTCCTCTGTTGGACAACGACGGAATGTATTGAAGAGGTGTCTCCTTTCACGTAGCGCCAAGTCGCATTCCTCGTTCCACCAGGGAACGGGAACTCGATGGGGCTGAGTGGATGACAGCGGTATGCTGCTTTTAGCCGTGCTCGTGATGTTATTCGTGAAATGATTAACCTCCTCGTCTACGCTCAAGTTCGGAATATTCTCGTGAGAGAATGATTCTGCGAACTTGGTCCAATCTGCTTTGCAAAGAACCCACTGGCCAGCGGGATTCGGTAACAGTATTGAACAGAGGCCTTAAGAGGACTGGAAAGTGATCACTATCGCACAGGTCGTAATGCACGTCCCATTTGAAAAACGGAGCGATGGCTCCTGGAACGACGCTAAGATCTATAGCACTGAATGTACCTGTTGCTGCACAAAACTGCGTGGGTCTGCCGTCGTTCAAAAAGCTCAGATTCAAACCGTTCAACATATTCTCCAGGTGACATCCCCGTCGATCGTTCCGCACCGATCCCTAACACACATTATAGGCGTTAAAATCGCCTAGCAGTATGAAGGGTGGTGGGAGTTGATCGATGATATTCAACACATCTCGTATGTCAGTTCGAACATCAGAGGGAAGGTAGATAGAACAAATCGTCACCTGGAGGGAAAGTGCAACACGAACTGCTACGACCTGCAACTCAGTATCAATGTCTACGGGGTCATGGTACAATGTGTCTCTAACGAGAATTTCTACGTCGTCACATGCTCTTGCTCCCGTAAGGAAATCCGTGCGAAACACGGAGTATCCTCGAGGAGAGAATGTGTCGGTTTCCTTGAAGTTTGTTTCCTGTAGACAAACACACGAAGGCGCAAAATCTGACAAGAAAAGTCGCAGTTCTTCGTAGCGCTGATATACACCGTTATAGTCAGCTGGAATTATTCCCATTCTCGGGTAACACACTAGCTAAGGAAATATAATCATCTTCTGAGCTCTTAACTAGTTTTAAAGTATTACATCTAATGTTAAAATTTTTATCTAAGTTAAAGATTGTCTACAGAAGAGAAAATGGTTACACTAGTTTTAAAATCATTGTATCTAGGATGTCCGGAATGAAACTGTTTTATAAACTAGGACAAGATGAATTTAGAAGCTCTTTGGAAATGATTTATTGCTAGCGTCTAATTTTGTAATATTTTATTGCGGAGAATAGTCAACAATGCCATTCCTAAATCGTTAAAGGTTTTTGCTAATTTTGAACTTTCCAGTTTGGCCAAAGTTTTTAATTGACCATAGTGGATATTTTAATGAGGCTATTTGAATTTGTTTATATCATTTTTTCAATGCTAATACAGCACCTGCTCTAACAGATCACCTAGTATCACTTAATTTTTTTTATTATCAAGGAATGTTTACCTAACTGCTATTAAGAATTGCCCATCTTTTGGCAGATACAGAGAAATATTGTAATACAAAAAATAATAATAACAATGGTTAATACTTCTTAAAACCTAACCTGTTTTCGACTAGACAGTCGTCTTGGCAGCCATTGGATGTGTAGTTTAGATTTTAGATTTGACAAATAATTAAAGAAGTTGTGTTTTTGTATATTCGGCGAGTTTTTATTTTTCACAATGAGGAATCAAAGAATATTCATTAAATTTTGTGTGAAAAATGAAATCAAGTGCTGTAAAGTAGTGGAAATGTTGCAGAAATAATTTGATAAGTTGAGTATGAATGAACGAGCGATTTACAAATGGTATGAACGCTTTCAAGATGGCCGTGGATCAGTTAACTATGATAATAGAGTTGGGAGACCCAGCACACAATCACCGGAAAAAAACGTGAAAAAAGTTAAGAAAAAAAAATCTTGATAACCGTCGAATTATATTTAGAGAGGTTGCTGAAGATTTGGGTACATCGTATGGTTCATGGGAAGAAATTTTCACTAATGTTTTGGGCATGTGGCAACAAAATCATGCGGTTTAATTTTGAACAAAAAATGTGTCGTAAAGAAGTCGCTTAGGAAATGATAGATAGTTGCCAATGACTCAACATTGCTCCAGCGCATTATAACGGGTGGATAGTTTACGATTATGGCATTGAATCAAAAGCTCAATCATCTCAATGAAAGCTTCCAAATGAACCAATACCCCAAAAGGCACGCTAAGTTCGATCGAATGTTAAAGTTCTACTCACTGATTTTTCGATTATCGGGTATTGTGTACCATGATTTTTACCGTACGATGTTACAGTTACTTAAGAATTCTATTTGAGCTTGTTGCTTCAGCTGCGTGAAGAAATACGTAGAAAAAGCAACATTTATGGAAGGACAATATAAAAATTGTTTTGTAAACCAAAACCTTTCCTGAACTCACGAATCACACCTCTTTGCGTGAATCTCGGATAAACGGACAGACAGACCACAACAATTGATGTTTGTGTGGATATTGTATTATAATCATCTGCGACGTGTAGAAACCAAATGTGAGGACGAAAAAATAATAATAATAACTAAAAAAAAAAAAAAAACAGATAACTTTATATAGGTCCCATAATTATTTCTTCTAAAATTTGATATTATTGTTAGGATATGCATCCACGCGGGTGCATTTTATATAGGTTACTTATAGTGATATCTGAGCAACATAGTAGTGACATTGGCTTCACAGCAGGTAGTCGTTAAGAGGATTAAGAATCATTTATGGGGGTAGAAATTTCAGGGGCGGATTTAAATTTTTAAAATAAACGCTCCACGTTTTTATTTCTTATTCACTATCATTATCAGTAATGTCACTGTCGTCACTGGGCTCACCAACAATTATAATAAAATTTGCAAAAATATTATTAATATCAATATATTTGTCTTCTATGTTTATTACATATCGCAGACTGTCAGTCTAATTTTCACAACTTATATCATGCATTTCAGTTTTTATTAGCTCAATAACACTGTCACTTGAACTGGGAGAAACATTTTGTCTTCTTATATTGCCTTTTAATTGTCCCCAAATTTATTCTATCGGATTTAGAATATAATAATAAGGTGGGAATTACAGAACTGTGTGCTCAAAATTGTTCGCCAAAGAGTCACAAACATATTGTTTTTTTTTTTTTTTTTTTGCTGATATAATTTTTACATCTTCCAACAATTCATATTTACTATAATATTCCTCGAAATATGGTTCATTATTTCGTAAATATTCTTGAATTTCGGCTTTCGTACTTGATTTCGACACCAGTTTAATATTTTGTCGCAAATGATAACTAGCGTTATCAATCACAATGATGCTGTTTGCAGGCAAATTTGGTATTAAATTATCGCGAAACCACGTTTTCAAAATGTCAGCACACATATTATCATGATAATCTAAAGTACTGTTCTTCACTTTATGGTGTAAGTTCACTTAATATTTTAAGCACTTTACCATAAGGTACTTTGGTCATTTTAGAAGTTTTTTAAATTTGCGCATATTCACTTTCGTTACATTTAAAATAATTATATACATTCAAAACTATTTGTTTAGCTTCATCGGGTAAACGAGTACGTGTGCGATTTATAGCACTATCTTCTACCACTAAGGCTGCATCGATGTCTTCCTCAAACGGTCTCCACATTTTAAAATATGTATGTATGTATGTGACCTGTTAGAACAGTATAACTACCAATACTACTGAGTGCAAGAACTTTTAAACCAATTTATATATGTTCTTACAAGGCTTACAATATGGCTGTAAGTATTGAATTTTATTTTATTATGTAGGTACTGTATAGATGCACGATAATTAATTATGAACAGATTACTTTATCATGACATATATTTTATATATTTATAATACAATAATTATATTCTTGTCATAGTTACAAAACAAAATATATATTCCATAGACATCTATAATGCCATGGTGTCGTTGCATATATCCAACACCCCCACTCGACGACTCATTGCTGAAGTCCCATTTCTTGACGAAGTCTGACAAACTTGTCCTTTGGCAGGGGCTTCGTTAGTGCATCGGCAACCATATTTTCTGTTGGAAAATATCTGAAACTAATGACATTTTTAGATATTAAGTCACGAACATAATGACATTTAATGTCAATGTGTTTTGTTCTGCAATTGATCTTTTCTGATTCCCTCAATTTAATGCATGCTTGATTGTCTTCAAAAAGAATAGTTGAACTGGTTTGTTTTAGGTTAAAATCTTCTAAAAGTTGTCTCAACCATACAAGTTCTTGGCAAGCTGACGCAGCTGACACATACTCAGCTTCGGTTGAAGATAATGCTACGCAGTTTTGCTTTCTGCTACACCAAGAAATTGAATTATTGCCAAGTTTGAAAATATACCCGCTAGTTGATTTTCTATCTTCAATATCACCGGCCCAATCGGAATCCACATATCCACTTAGTTCTAAATTTCCACTTCTTGAAAATACAAGCTTCATTGCTTTAGTGTCTTTTAAATACCTTAACATTCTTTTTAATGCTTTCCAATCCTTTTCCCTTGGGTTAGACACTCTTCTACATAACATACCTAAAGGTCCAGATATATCAGGGCGTGTGTTGGTTGACAGATAAAGTAATGCCCCCACTGCTTCGCGATATTTAACGTTATTTGGCATCAAATCTTCATCTCCATTTAATTTTGGATAAGCTGTATCCATAGGTGTGGCAACTCCTCTGGAATTCTTCATGTCACAAAGTTCTAAAATTTTATTTATTTTGTTTTCTTGTGACAGGAGAAAACTTCCATTTTTGTCTCGGTCGACTTTGATTCCTAAATAATATGTAATGTCACCTAGATCTTTAATTTCAAAATGTCGATTTATTTGTTGGTAGACAGTTTCAATTTTCTTGTAGTCTACATCTGCAACTAAAATGTCATCAACAAAAATTAAAACATATGTACTGTTACCAACTGAATCACTTCTCTTAAAACCTTGTTTTAATAAAACATTATTAATTTTAATGTTCCAGGCTCTTGCAGATTGTTTTAGCCCATATAAGGATTTCTTTAATTTACATACCAGACTGTTTTCCTTATATCCTTCTGGTAAATCCATGTAAATGTCCTCCTTAATGTCACCATTTAGAAACGCTGACTTGATATCAAAATGCTTAATTTTCATTTCCTTTTCTGCAGCAATTGATAATAATGTTCTAAAAGTGGTTTGTTTTACAACCGGCGCAAATATCGAATCATAATCTTCTCCGTATTTTTGGCTGTAACCTTTGGCAACTAATCGAGCCTTATATTTTTCTGGTTTTCCATTTGCATTACATTTTATCTTGAAAACCCATTTACAGCCTATGGTATGCTTTCCTTTTGGTAATTCTTTCAGTTCCCATGTATTATTTTTCATAAGTGAATTCATTTCTTCATCTACTGCTGTCATCCATTTTTCTTTTTCTGGTGAAGGTAAATTGATCATTTCATTCCATGAACTTGGTTCATTAAAATCTTCTAATTTAGCAAAAAGACCTAAACGTTGTGGTGGCACACCTTTATTTATTCTTTGGGATCTTCTTACTTCATAAGCTTCTAGATTATCATCTTCACTGTGTATTTCTACATCTTCGGGAGTAAATTCAACTTGTTCATCTGCTTCGTTTAGTTCATATTCTTCTATTTCTTCTTGTTTTCCCGGTTCTTGTTTTTCTTGCGCTTGTTCTTCTCGCATATTTTCTTTTACGAATTCGACTTCAGTTTCTCTTTCATTTTCGGGATTCTTTGCTAATTTTTGAGTATTTTTAATCGTATCATTTCTTGTTGTAGTGTTTATATCTTCAATAAACTTAACATTACGGCTGATAGTTATTCTATTTGTTTTTCTATCTAAAATTCTATATCCTTTTGACGTATTTGAATATCCTACTAAAATACCTTCCTGTACTTTAGCATCCCACTTTCTTCGTTTTTCTTTTGGGATGTAGTAAAATGCCTTACTACCAAACGATTTAAAATAATTAACTGTAGGTTTTCTGTCATGCCATAGTTCAAAAGGGGTATTTTTCACTGGTTTTGTTAAAATTCTATTTTGTAAATAACACGCGGTACTTATTGCTTCTCCCCAGTAAGTTTTTGGAAGATTGCTATCCTGAAGCATGCATCTTGCGCTTTCAGTCAAAGAACGATTTTTCCGCTCACTGACACCATTTTGTTCAGGTGAAAATGGAACACTTGTCTGAAAAGCAATGCCATATTTCTTTAAAATATTTTGACATTTCTTACTTACATATTCGCCACCATTATCGGATCTCAAAAGCTTTGGATAACTACCAAATTTGTTACGTACGGTTAAAATGTACTCTTCTAATTTTTTAGCGACTTCATACTTATTATGTAACAAATACAAAGTTGTGTACCTAGAAAAGTCATCAATAAAGGTTAGAAAATATAATTTTTTATTAGAAGTTTGTGCCTCCATTGGACCACATAGATCTGAATGTATTATTTCCAGTACTTGTTTTGTTTCTGTACTTCTCTTCTTTGGAAATGCTTTTCTTGTTGACTTCCCTTTCAAACAACTTTTACAAAAATCTTCTTGACAGGTGCAATTGTCAATTTTTAAACCATGTACTAAATTATTTTGAGACATGTCTTTTATTGTTTCCAAATTTCTGTGGCCAAAACGTCGATGCCAAGCATGAATACAATTCTGAGATTCCTTATATGCTACGTAAGCATATTCTTTTCATGACAGATTATACAAATTTTTATCTAAACTTCCAGTGGCTCTTAGATTATTTTTATATTTTATTAAACATCTATTTTTAGAAAATACGACTTCGTGTCCTCTTGTTGTCAATCTTTTGACTGACAGTAAATTTCCATGGAGATCGGGAACATACAATACATCTTTTACTAAAATTTTGTTCGTTTTATATGGTGTTTTGCAATATAAATATCCATCTCCTATGCCATATGAAGTCATGTGTTGTCCATTGGCAATAATTATTTTATTTTCTTTAGCGTTTTCAAATTTTGTAAAGAAGTCTATATTACTTGTCATGTGACTGCTTGCTCCTGAATCAATATACCATGACAAATAAGAAATATCATTAATTGTAGTTCCAAAACACGATTCTTTATTTTTATTATCTATCACAGCCGTTTTAACCCTGTGATAAGTTTTATGATAAGTTTTATTACTATCCTTATTGGAATTTTTCATTTTGCTTTCCAAGCATAGCAATCTTGTTTTAAATGTCCAGTTTTCTTGCAAAAAGAACATTCTCGCATTTCTCGTTTTTCATTATTTCTATTTTCATACTTATACATTGTATTACCTTTGTAAATTTTCAAAGCAGATTCTTCTTTCTGTAAATTATCGCCTTCATCTTTACGCATATATTCATCTACTAATTTTCCTTTCACGTAATCTAACGTTAATTCGTCATCTGGACGTGCATCCAGTGCAGTAACCAAAGTTGCATATTCTTGAGGTAACCCTCCAAGTAATAAAGCAGCAATGTGGAAATCTTTAATTTCTTCGCCTATTCCACGTAGCTTTTCTACCATTTCCAAAGTTAATCTGATGTATTCTTGCATATCCTGTCCCGGTTTTAATTTGGTTTGGTACAGTTTTCTTAGCAGATATAATTTGTTACTGAGATTTGCCCTCTCATGTACTGACTGTAATTGCAGCCACATTTCCTTGGCATGTTTACAGTTGCATATATGTAGCCTGGCTCTCTCATATTGCATAAATGGTAGCCTGGGCTCTTTCGTCTTTCCGACTCCAGTTTTTATCCATAGTTTCAGGAATTTCTTCATTTATAACTGGCCATGATCCTTCTCTAATAAGAATCATTCTCATTTTAAATTTCCAAGTCTGATAATTTCCATTACTCAATTTTGTAATAGGAAACTTGGTTTCACATGTATCATCCATTTTAATTACCTTTTATTTACTCTCCAGGAATAAATTGAAATTAGTAATCTAAAATGAAAAATTATTTGGGGCATTTACTGGGCCCATAACCTATTGAATTTAATTTTATTATGTAGGTACTGTATAGATGCACGACAATTAATTATGCACAGATTACTTTATCATGACATATATTTTATATATTTATAATACAATAATTATATTTTTGTCATAGTTACAAAACAAAATATATATTCCATAGACATCTGTAATGCCATGGTGTCGTCGCATATATCCAACAGTAAGTAATTATTAACAATTCGGTGAACTACGAGTATTAGAGTCAATTTCCAAATTTGTCAGAAAATATTTACGGTTAATGCGGCTCTGTACGATAAGTAGATAACTTCCTGACCGCAAGCGCTTAACAAGTCAAAGTAAAATTGACAGAGGAGTCCGTGTATTTTCGGTGAAACATATTTAATATAAAATTAATAAATAAAACACTCGGTAAGTTCCATTAATATTTGTTCCCACTGAATGTATCTGTTAAAAAATAAGTTTAGTTTGTAATTTGATCTCCTGTAGATCTCCGGCATCACTGCCGAAATACATATAGAGTAATATTAAACTTATATTTGTGAAACTTACCGAGTGTTTTATTTATTAATCTTATAAAGTCAAAGTAATATCACTAAAATGTTGCTCAGACTATACTTGTAAAATTTGTGTATGACATATAAATAAATAAACTTATTAAAACACTATATTTCATTAATAACCAGAACAAGGTTATCAATTATGTTATATATTAAATGATATTGTACGAATAGGTCAGTCCGCTGAAATAATGAACCAAACTTTCACAAATCACCCTTCGCGAGAATTTCTTTGAAAAGGGGTTGCTATCGTTTTTTCTTGATTTTACAAGGGGTATTTTGAATTCAGATAATGAAATAAAAATTAGAAATCTTACTTTACAGCGTATCTTTAGAAATATATTTTTTAATGGCGGGTTGCTAACGTAAGAGTTTTCTCTAACTCAAGTTAAAATCATTTGTTTTTGTATGTTGTAGCATACAAAAACAAATGATTTTAACTTGAGTTAGGGATAATTCTTACTTTAGCAACCGGCCATTAATGGTTCATTGTTCAAGAACACATTTGTTCGGAGTTATTGCTTAATAACTTTGAACACTAGCATCTTCTTGAACAAAGCTAAACCCTTTTTTTTAGAAATGCGACTAAACTGCTTATGTTCGGTCCGGTTAACTTAAACATCAAAGTTGTTGACTTCTAGAGGAACTGTGTCGGCGATCTGGTGGACTACCGATTCTCTTTGTTTCATATTATTATTATTTTTATAAATACATATACTTAACATTTAAACTAATTGTATATCTTATATTGTAATAAAACTTTTAAACTTAATGCTAAAAATCGTATTCTCTTATCTAACGTGTGTAACCATTTACCTCTAAATAATTAAGGGTAAGTCGTAAGTCGTCGGTTGGTAAGTACCAAAATATATCATTTAATTCACATATCATTATGATGAACCCTGGATAAAACTCACGCCTGGTACCCAAAGTCCTTAGTGAGGAATCTCACTTCAGTTTGAGATTAAAATTCTTATATTCACAATTTTTATTTGGATTTTGATACAAAATTGTCTTCGGACACTGGCTTCTGGTCTAATGGCCCCTATTGTCTAGCATGAAGGCTGACGATTATGCCAAATCGGAGGCTGATGTTTACTTTCTATCATGGCTCTCTACATATTTTACAAAAATGGTACGATACAAAAGATTAGTACCAGGGGCCCGCTACAATAAATCAGCTGGATTTTGAAAACATTCTTGCTCATTTGATAACTGCATACTATCAGTTTCATTGTATATAGTGCTATCACAATGTCTGCTGCAGCTTTTTTAAATACGACAACGGCGTTGAAAATAAAAATAATTAATTACTACAATTAAGTACGACTTGATAGTGAAATCAATTAGTGTGTCTCTCTGTTTGGCCTAGATTCACGAAACAACGCCTGGATATATTTTAACGTAATTTGATACGATGATACAGTAAAACCAGGGATTTGAACATAATCTATATGGCTATGATAATTTCCGCTATGCTGTTACTTAATGGACCCTTCAATGACTAATGAGACCATTCTTGGAGTGGCAGTCCTTATTACAGCCCTCATTGTAATATTGTTCCTGGAGCAAAGGGTTGTGCTGGTTTTGTTTGGATTTTCTTCTTCGTTTTTTCTCCTTTTCGCGTGCAAGGCGATTAATTTCAAAATTATTGGATCCTATTTATTCGGCGATCACTGCCCAACACAACTATGTTCTTCACGTAGTGTACCTCGACGGTATATTAAATCAAAAAATACAAATTCAATATAAAAATCTTACATATAATTGCTGTCGATCTCCATTTCCATTGTCACAGTTTATACAACTGCAGAAACTGCTGCAGGTAGAACCAGTTCTCCTACAACCGCATCTCATTGTAGAACATCCAGACTGACACGAACACTGATGGTCGGAAGGTGTTGCCAATAATCCCAGGAATGGGTGTAGTGAAGCAGAAGAATTATGTCGAGATGCCTAGAATTTATAGAAAGACAAAATTATAATTATTTTGCATACTTGATTACATTGATACTCAAAGCCGCCGTAAGCCGGGGATGCAAGGGAGCACTGCATGAGGGCAACAAATTTTAGGGACATCAAATTTTAATTCTTAGAGTTAAACATTAATTAATTGTTAGTACAAAAAGATCAGTGCTTGAAATATTCGGTGGTGTTTCCAATGAAAGGGGGCCGCGCATTCTTTCTATATGATGGTCGTACCCGGACGGAGAGTACACTCGCGGCACCCCTTTTGATACCGATATTATTAATAGGCTAACACAGCAGTACTTGCGTACGATATATACGTATCCCACTCATATTTTCGAATGTAGTTCAAATAATAATAATAATAATTTTATTGCTCTAAATATACAACATAATGTTAATACATTTTAAATAGCGCGCGAATGGTGCAGTTGTCGCCAGGCAGTCTACGGACGTGCCTGACACAAAGGTTTTTTTCCGTGACGTCACAAATCCTGCACGTGCAGCTTAAGTATTTACGACTGGGTATTTCTTCGCTTCAAAATCCGAACCTATCAGAGCGCAGGATCCGAGTTAAGCCGTCACCAAACCCGGCCAATAGGAGAGCCGCTCGGAGTGGGGGTAAAACACCGGACTTCGAATAAAAACCCGAGCAACCAGAGAATTGGGACAGTATCCATCAGATCAGCAACCAGCAAGCAGTCTAGCAGAGTATATCTATCTACGAGAAAATTATCAAGTGAGTTGAAAGAAGCTATCGGTCTAACCGAGTATACAAAAAGAATTTATGCACGCTGCATATTATTGTTTCATATATATATTTCTTTGTTTTGTTTTTACCTACAATAACTTTTGCAAGTAACGCTGACACCCCTTAGCGGTGCCCGGTGCGGTGTTCTACGTCCTTAGCCGTCTTGCCTGCCGCCGCCACGTTCGTACCCCCTGTTACGAACGCACGGCCCCACGCCGCACCAAGAAGCCAACGTCCACGCCGATTTCCGTCGTCGCCTGTTCTGTAGCGCCGCTACAGACCGCTACGACTCAGACGTCATCAACACCGAGGCCTAGCACTCACACGGCAGTTCAGCCGTTTACGCTGGCCCCCAAGAAGAGAGGTACCGAGTCGCGCCGTCTCCACGCCGCTGCGTGGAACTACCGACGTAACTTACGGGCTTGTGAAGCCTCTAGGCCGTACCAGGACCTAAAGAAGTCAGCGAGGAAGGCCCTCTACGAAGTAGACGACCCCAGGACCCGCTGCTTCCCACCGCCGACACCATCACCGCTCAAGGCAACAGCTCGCCCGCTCGTGCCGCTGTCACCCTTGTCGGTCACCACTCCTACTTCGGTGGCCACCCCACCGAAAGCAGGCTGCTCTTCAGAACCACTAAACACACCAGCTACTCCAGGAATAACTAAGAAGAACAGGAAATTACGGCGCCGCCTATTCGAGCTGTTCGGCTCTTCATCGCTGCCGTGAACACAGTGTCGAGCGACACTATCGAGCGACGAACGCCGACCAACGCATAGATCCGTCTTTTTCCTTCTCTCTATTCCTTTCCTGTTTGTTGTTATCTCTTATTAATTTTATTCATTATCTTTGTTTTACTCGTTGTTATTATTTACCATATTTTTCTCTGTTAATAAAAACCATAAATCCAAACTGTCGGACTATTATTTTTCAAACCCTGGGGAACCAAGTTTTACCTTTCAGGGCATCTAGAACGGACGTGCATAGTTCAGACTCGCCGCAACGCTAGCCGCGGCCGGTAGTAGTGGCCTCTCACGCAGGGTTTGATCCCCTGGCTGAGTCCGTCCCGCAACACAGTATTTGTGGGAGCAATTTCATTGATAAAGTACATGGAAGTTTTAAGTGAATTTTAAAGATGGTAGGAATTTGATCAAAGATGGTCAGAAATAAGGTATGTGTTTAATTTCTAATTCTCCATAAATGGGTACCAATAAGTGAAACAGTCAATCAATATTTTTATCTTGGGGCTCTGAAGCGAAACCTGAGTCAGTAGGGAAGAAAGAGCCTGACAGCAAGGAAAATAGATTATTGTTGTTACATTACGATAACGCACCAGCTCATATTTCTCTTATAGATCGATAGCTTTTGGAGAAAAGCAAAGTCACTCCCGTTTTCCGCTCTATATTGTTAGGCGAGTTCGTTACAAGGAGGCTGTTTTAAAACGATTGAATAGATACAAAAAAATTGGAAACAAATCTAAAACCTATACCACAAAGTGCCTAAAAATTGCGTTTCCAAAAGTGGAAAAGACTCTGTAGCGGGGGGCGACTGCAAATGCCGCTAAACCATGTATCAATGTGCGAAGAAATGACGAGTAATGGTTATTGAACATCTACAACATGCTGCAAAGCAGTTATGTCTTTACCCCGTTAGTGCTCAACAAGTTGCCACTGTAAATATTAATTTGCTGTAAGTATTAAATAAATAATTCCCATAAATAAGGCCTATACAACATATGTAAGTATTTAGATTAATTCCAGTATTTAATTTTTAAGTGGTAGCATTTAGTTATGAGTTTATTTTGAAAATATGTTATTATTCTTTATGATTTTGAATCTATAACGATTATATCAAGAAACCAATATTATAATAAAGGATGTAGTGTTTTTGTTCAAAAATAAAAAGCATTTTTTATTCTTCTTCTTCTTCTGTGGGCACTATCAGTCAGGTTGACATTTGGTCTCAGTCGATCTTGATCCTCCATCTTCATCTATTCATTGTCAGTTCTTTCCAAGTTCCCTGCATACCAATACTAGTTAGATCTTCGGTTAGTTGATCTCTCCATCTTTTGCGAGGTCTTCACACTGGTTGACGGGTGTTCAATCTTCCTTCCCATATCTTCCTAACCATTCTGTCCTCCCTCATAACGTGCCCTATCCACTGTAATCGTCTACCTCTCAGTTCTTGTGTCATACTAGGCCTTGAGTACAATTATCGGATATCTTTGTTCTTACGGATTCTCCATTCACCATTAATTTGAATGGGACCAAAGTTTCTGCGTAATATTTTATTTTCGAAAACTATAAGGTGTTGACAATCTGACTTTGTTCAGGTCCATGTTCCGGAGCCATACATAAGTACGGGACGTACTATAACTTGGTATAGCCTGATTTTGGTGCTCCTAGACAGGAGTTTCGTTTTGAAGAAGGGACCAAGTGCAAAATACGATGCATTAGCAACTTTAATTCTATTCGTAATTTCCTGCTGTATCACATTCACCTGACTTATTATGGTGCCTAGGTATTTGAAAGTAGAAACTCTCTCAAAAGTGTTGTCATTAATTTCTAAGTCAGTCGTGGTCTCATGACTGCGTCTACTAACAATAAGATACTTGTTTTATTCATTACTGATGATGTGTCCTACTTTACTATCTTCAACATCAATGAGGTTTGTCATGTATTTTTTATTATTATTATTATTTATTTTTTTAAATACTTTTTTAAATGCAGTTAAGTGTGTACGGCAACTATATTTGCACT
Source organism: Liopterus haemorrhoidalis (assembly GCA_963971575.1). Lineage (NCBI taxonomy): Eukaryota > Metazoa > Arthropoda > Insecta > Coleoptera > Dytiscidae > Liopterus > Liopterus haemorrhoidalis. The sequence goes on from OZ020620.1 coordinate 28,514,648, forward strand.
GGCAGGTGACTATGGAACTAACCAACCATTACCTGTAACCGTTGTCCACCTTCATTTCCATTTTCACAGTTTACACAGCTACACAAGCTGCTGCAGCTGGAACCGTATTTGTTACAGCCACATCTCATTGTAGAACAACCAGTCTGACATGTACACTGGTGGCTCGGAGCTCGGGTAGCTTGTTCCGCAGCTGACATACGCTTAATTTCGACAGAGATGCCGTCCAGTTGTGCCTACGAACATAAATAGAGCAAATCAATATGTATAAATATAAAATAGAACTCTTTTAGCAAATCTGATTTGTGGCTGTGAATGTAAAAATCATACGCACTAATTTACCTGTAACTGTTGTCCACCTTCATTTCCATTTTCACAGTTTACACAGCTGCACAAGCTGCTGCAGCTGGAACCGTATTTGTTACAGCCACATCTCATTGTAGAACAACCAGTCTGACATGTACAATGGTGGCTCGGAGCTGGGGTAGCTTGTTCCGCAGCTGATATACGCTCATTATCGACAGAGATGTCATCCAGATGTGCCTACGAACAGAAATAGAGCAAATCAATATGCATAAATATAAAATAGAACTCTTTTAGCAAACCTGATTTGTGGCTGTGAATGTACAAATCATATGCACTAATTTACCTGTAACTGTTGTCCACCTTCATTTCCATTTTCACAGTTCACACAGCTACACGAGCTACTACAGCTGGAACCGTGTTTCTTACAGCCACATCTCATTGTAGAACAACCAGTCTGACATGTACAATGGTGACTCGGAGCTGGGGTAGCTTGTTCCGCAGCTGGTACACGCTCATTATCGACAGAGATGTCATCCAGATGTGCCTACGAACAGAAATAGAGCAAATCAATATGCATAAATATAAAATAGAACTCTTTTAGCAAATCTGATTTGTGGCTGTGAATGTAGAAATCATACGCACTAATTTACCTGTAACTGTTGTCCACCTTCATTTCCATTTTCACAGTTCACATAGCTACACGAGCTACTACAGCTGGAACCGTGTTTCTTACAGCCACATCTCATTGTAGAACAACCAGTCTGACATGTACAATGGTGACTCGGAGCTGGGGTAGCTTGTTCCGCAGCTGAAATACGCTTATTTTCGACAGAGCTGTCATCCAGATGTGCCTGCGAACAGAAATAGAGCAAATCAATATGTATAAATATAAAATAGAACTCTTTTAGCAAATCTGATTTGTGGCTGTGAATGTACAAATCATATGCACTAATTTACCTGTAACTGTTGTCCACCTTCATTTCCATTTTCACAGTTCACACAGCTACACGAGCTACTACAGCTGGAACCGTGTTTCTTACAGCCACATCTCATTGTAGAACAATCAGTCTGACATGTACAATGGTGGCTCGGAGCTGGGGTAGATTGTTTCGCAGCTGATATACGCTTATTTTCGACAGAGCTGTCATCCAGATGTGCCTGCGAACCAAAATAGAGCAAATCAATATGCATAAATATAAAATAGAACTCTTTTACCAAATCTGATTTGTGGCTGTGCATGTACAAATCATACGCACTAATTTACCTGTAACTGTTGTCCACCTTCATTTCCATTTTCACAGTTCACACAGCTACACGAGCTACTACAGCTGGAACCATGTTTCTTACAGCCACATCTCATTGTAGAACAACCAGTCTGACATGTACAATGGTGGCTCGGAGCTGGGGTAGATTGTTTCGCAGCTGAAATACGGTTATTTTCGACAGAGCTGTCATCCAGATGTGCCTGCGAACAGAAATAGAGCAAATCAATATGTTTAAATATAAAATAGAACTCTTTTAGCAAATCTGATTTGTGGCTGTGAATGTAGAAATCATACGCACTAATTTACCTGTAACTGTTGTCCACCTTCATTTCCATTTTCACAGTTCACATAGCTACACGAGCTACTACAGCTGGAACCGTGTTTCTTACAGCCACATCTCATTGTAGAACAACCAGTCTGACATGTACAATGGTGACTCGGAGCTGGGGTAGCTTGTTCCGCAGCTGAAATACGCTTATTTTCGACAGAGCTGTCATCCAGATGTGCCTGCGAACAGAAATAGAGCAAATCAATATGTATAAATATAAAATAGAACTCTTTTAGCAAATCTGATTTGTGGCTGTGAATGTACAAATCATATGCACTAATTTACCTGTAACTGTTGTCCACCTTCATTTCCATTTTCACAGTTCACACAGCTACACGAGCTACTACAGCTGGAACCGTGTTTCTTACAGCCACATCTCATTGTAGAACAATCAGTCTGACATGTACAATGGTGGCTCGGAGCTGGGGTAGATTGTTTCGCAGCTGATATACGCTTATTTTCGACAGAGCTGTCATCCAGATGTGCCTGCGAACCAAAATAGAGCAAATCAATATGCATAAATATAAAATAGAACTCTTTTACCAAATCTGATTTGTGGCTGTGCATGTACAAATCATACGCACTAATTTACCTGTAACTGTTGTCCACCTTCATTTCCATTTTCACAGTTCACACAGCTACACGAGCTACTACAGCTGGAACCATGTTTCTTACAGCCACATCTCATTGTAGAACAACCAGTCTGACATGTACAATGTTGGCTCGGAGCTGGGGTAGATTGTTTCGCAGCTGAAATACGGTTATTTTCGACAGAGCTGTCATCCAGATGTGCCTGCGAACAGAAATAGAGCAAATCAATATGTTTAAATATAAAATAGAACTCTTTTAGCAAATCTGATTTGTGGCTGTGAATGTACAAATCATAGGCACTAATTTACCTGTAACTGTTGTCCACCTTCATTTCCATTTTCACAGTTCACACAGCTACACGAGCTACTACAGCTGGAACCGTGTTTCTTACAGCCACATCTCATTGTAGAACAATCAGTCTGACATGTACAATGGTGGCTCGGAGCTGGGGTAGCTTGTTCCGCAGCTGATATACGCTCATTTTCGACAGAGATGTCATCCAGATGTGCCTACGAACAAAAATAGAGCAAATCAATATGCATAAGAATAAAATAGAACTCTTTTAGCAAATCTGATTTGTTGCTGTGAATGTAGAAATCATACGCACTAATTTACCTGTAACTGTTGTCCACCTTCATTTCCATTTTCACAGTTCACACAGCTACACGAGCTACTACAGCTGGAACCGTGTTTCTTACAGCCACATCTCATTGTAGAACAACCAGTCTGACATGTACAATGGTGGCTCGGAGCTGGGGTAGATTGTTTCGCAGCTGATATACGCTTATTTTCGACAGAGCTGTCATCCAGATGTGCCTGCGAACAGAAATAGAGCAAATCAATATGCATAAATATAAAATAGAACTCTTTTAGCAAATCTGATTTGTGGCTGTGAATGTACAAATCATACGCACTAATTTACCTGTAACTGTTGTTCACCTTCATTTCCATTTTCACAGTTTACACATCTACACGAGCTACTACAGCTGGAACCGTGTTTCTTACAGCCACATCTCATTGTAGAACAACCAGTCTGACATGTACAATGGTGACTCGGAGCTGGGGTAGCTTGTTCCGCAGCTGATATACGCTCATTTTCGACAGAGATGTCATCCAGATGTGCCTACGAACAGAAATAGAACAAATCAATATGCATAAATATAAAATAGAACTCTTTTAGCAAATCTGATTTGTGGCTGTGAATGTAGAAATCATACGCACTAATTTACCTGTAACTGTTCTCCACCTTCATTTCCATTTTCACAGTTTACACAGCTGCACAAGCTGCTGCAGCTGGAACCATATTTGTTACAGCCACATCTCATTGTAGAACAACCAGTCTGACATGTACAATGGTGACTCGGAGCTGGGGTAGCTTGTTCCGCAGCTGATATACGCTCATTATCGACAGAAATGTTATCCAGATGTGCCTACGAACAGAAATAGAGCAAATCAATATGCATAAATATAAAATAGAACTCTTTTAGCAAATCTGATTTGTGGCTGTGAATGTACAAATCATACGCACTAATTTACCTGTAACTGTTGTTCACCTTCATTTCCATTTTCACAGTTCACACAGCTACACGAGCTACTACAGCTGGAACCGTGTTTCTTACAGCCACATCTTATTGTAGAACAACCAGTCTCACATGTACAATGGTGGCTCGGAGCTGGGGTAGATTGTTTCGCAGCTGAAATACGGTTATTTTTGACAGAGATGTCATCCGGATGTGCCTACGAACAGAAATAGAGCAAATCAATATGTATAATTATAAAATAGAACTCTTTTAGCAAATCTGATTTGTCCCCGCAGGGGCAGTTCATAATGGCCATAACACCTGGCCATCTGGCGAGCTTTCGGGCTTGATGATCCCGCGTACCCTTAATCACCCAAGGGAAGTTCATAATGGTCGCATCACCTGACCATATAGAGCTTTTGGGCCTGATGATCTCACGTACCCTGAATCAAATATAATTTGGGAGGAGACAGTTCAGAGAAGCCGATTGTGGGAATAGGCTTATCTGTTGTCTCTTTTATCTCCCATTTAAATTCCTACCCACGTGTTTGCCGTGCGTGGAGACCCGTATCGCCGGAGAAGAGGATCCTGCTCGGTTGAGGGAAACTACTGCCCGCGGACAGTACGATCCCAACACGCCTTCTTTGACCTCGGATTCGGTAAAACGGCAGGCTGAGTCTGGTCAGCTCAGTCAATCGGTTGGTGTCACGGTTCATGGATAGAGTGGCTCCACTACTGTATCGAGGATGCCGGGGTACTGCTGTGCCACTAGACAAGTATTCGGGGGTCTGTGGGAGCGGCTGCAGCTCGCAAGGTTCCAGAGTTGTCTACTCTGGTTCTCGAGCGGGTCGAGCAGCCCGTGACTACTTCCCTCGATGCTATATCATTCTGACATGCCTGGCGCAATGAGCCGGTTTGCGGCCAACGTCCCCGGTGTGGGCCTTCCTGGTGGGTGGGCATGGCAGGGTGATGAAACTTAATATACGAGTATGGCGACAACCCGGAGGGATAATTTTTCTTTAATTTCCGCCAAAGTTGAGAGTAAACTCCGTAAAAAATCAAACAAGAGACCTCGTCGTGATGCTCAGTCATCCGACGAGGGATGTGTTAGGCCAGCTGCCAAGAAGGTAGAAGGTAAGAGATGGTGAGTTTTTTGCGCCAGTACCACGATTTCTCATCGTAAAGGTTCAAGAAGATGGTGTCTTTCAAAGAGATGTCCCCCTTCTTTGTTGCCCGAACATTGAGAAATACGTGCTCTACTGGAATAAAATCGGTGCGAAAGTTGTCGGACGGTACACTGCTTATTGACGCAGAGACTGAGGCGTCGTCAACATTACAGAAATGTGTCAAGTTAGATCAACGGATCTCGACCTTGCTTATGTTACGGAGGAAGAGTTTGTGCAGGAAAAGACATCGCAAGGTGTCGTCGAATGCAAGAATTCGGCTTTACTACCCAAATCCGATGCGATGCTACAAATGCCAGCGTTACGGTCACACCTCTGTTCGTTGTGGCAAACAGTCCATCTGTGCCAACTGTGGACAGGACCAACATGATGTTGATACCTGTCCAAACGCGGCTCACTGCGTGAACTATAAAAGTGCTCATGCATCTACTTCACGCCATTGCCCAATGTACTTGGAGGAGAAGGCAATAAAGGTAATAAGAACGCAGGACAAGATACCGTATTTCGACGCCAAAATGAAATACAAAGAGAGTGCGCCGGTTACTTTTGCAAAATCTTTCGCACAAGTGGCCGCAAAGCGAACTGCAAGTGTCCAAACTCAGACAGAGTTAATGCCTCGCCCGACAACTGCAGCAGCAGTAACAGTTTGTACAAATACTGCTAGAGAAAAGGTGGTATTGGTCCCAGAGACCAAAATTCAGACCCCACAACCTGGGGGATCGAGTCTGAATAAATCCCCTCCCCTAAAGGAGAACGCATTCAACCTCAGTTCTCCTCACCACCTAAGGAGAAGACCCCACAGTCTTCTCCACAAACTAGAAGCGATCAGAGTATACCAGTGAGAACAAAGCAATCAAAAAAGGAGTCCAGTATGTCCATCAAAACACCTGGACTATCAAATGAAAGTGTAGCCGAGAAAATGGCTGTGGACCCGCAACCTAAGGGTAAACCAAAAATCATTAGGTTGCGGGGTAACTCCCCTAAACATGAACGGCCCACTACTCCAGTGGAACTCTAACGGTGTATATCAGCGCTACGAAGAACTGCGACTTTTATTGTCAGATTTTGCGCCTTCGTGTGTTTGTCTACAGGAAACAAACAAAGAAACCGACACATTCTCTCCTAGGGGATACTCCGTGTTTCGCACGGATTTCCTTACGGGAGCAAGAGCATGTGACGGCGTGGCAATTATCATTAGAGACACATTGTATCACGATCCTGTAGACATTGACACTGAGTTGCATGTCGTAGCAGTTCGTGGTGCACTCCCCCTCCAGGTGACGATTTGTTCTATCCCCCCTTGGTGTTCGAACTGACATCCGAGATGTCGTGAATACCATCGTTCAACTCCCACCACCCTTCATACTGCTAGGCGATTTTAACGCCTAAATGTGTGTTGGGAATCGGTGCAGAACGATCGACGGGGACGTCACCAGGAGAATATGTTGAACGGTTTGAATCTGAGCGTTTTGAACAACGGCAGACCCACGCACTTTTGTGCAGCAACGGGTACATTCAGTGCTTTAGATCTTCGCGTCGTTTCAGGAGCCATCGCTCCGTTGTTCAAATGGGACGTGCATCACGACCTGTGCGGTAGTGATCAATTTCCAATACTCTTAAGGCCTCTGTTCAATACTGTTACCGAATCCCGCTGGCCACAGTGGGTTCTTCGGAAAGCAGATGGACCAAGTTCGCGCAATCATTCTCTCACGAGGATATTCCGAAGTTGGGCGTAGACGAAAAGGTGAATCATTTCACGGATTCCATCACGAGCGCTAAAAGTAGCATACCGCTGTCATCCACTCAGCCCCGTCGTTCCCTGGCGGAACGAGGAATGCGACTTGGCGCTACGTGAAAGGAGACACCTCTTCAATACATTCCGTCGTTGTCCAACAGAGGAAAACATGATAGCCTTCCAACGAGCGAAAGCTCGTGCTAAGAGGATTGTGAAAGAAAGCAAGCTTGAATCATGTCGCAAATACGTGTGCACCGTTATAGTTGCCACTCCAGTGGCCAAAGTTTGGGAGAAGGTCCGGAAATTATCCAGTCTAAACACAACTACAACCATTGCTGGTTTATCGGTAAATGGTAACGTAGTCACATCACCGATCGAAATTGCGAAACACTTTGGCATATAATTTTGCGTTCAATTCTAGCTTCTAACTCGTAAAGCGGGTCTAGAATCTATACCTCTTAATATCTTCTCCAGAAACGACGAGGTATACAACCTGCTTTTTACTCGTGGCGAACAAGATAGCGCGATATCAAAGTGTAGGGATAGCTCTCCTGGTCCAGATGCGATACATTATCGTATGATCCGAAATCTTCCGGAATCATCTAAGTCTAGGCTTTTGAGTGTCTATAATAGGATATGGACTGAGGGCAAGTGCCCGACCAAGTGGAAGGAATCTCATATAATTCCTATCCCCAAAGTCGGGAAAGATAAACACTTGCCTTCTAGCTATAGACCTATATCGCTGACCAGTTGTCTCTGAAACCTCATGGAACGAATGATCAGCAAGCGTCTGATTTGGTTTTTAGAATCAAACGACTTGCTGACCGACCAATACACAGTGCGGCTTTCGCCGTCACCGCTCAACAGCAGATCATCTGGTCAGACTAGAGACAGCTATCAGGAATGCTTTCGTTGAAAACAAACACCTGGTAGCTGTGTTTTTCGATATTGAGAAAGCCTATGACACTGCATGGATTTATGGTATTCTCCGTACTCTGCATTCCTGGGGTTTCCGGGGACAGAGATGTCATCCACATGTTCCTACGAACAGAAATAGAGCAAATCAATTATGTATAAATATAAAACAGAACTCTTTTTAACAAATCTAGTTTGTGACTGTGAATGTAGAAATCATACGCGCTAATTTACCTGTAACTGTTGTCCACCTTCATTTCCATTTTCACAGTTTACACAGCTACACAAGCTGCTGCAGCTAGAACCGTATTTGTTACAGCCACATCTCATTGCAGAACAACCAGTTTGACATGTACAATAGTGGCTCGGACCTGGGAAAGATTGTGTCGCAGCTGAAATACGCTTATTTTCGACAGAGATGTCATCGTGTAAGTGTTGTTCGTCTCCATTTCCATTTTCACATTTCACACAGCTGCATGAGCTGCTGCAGCTGGAACTATTTTTCTTACAACCACATCTCAATGTAGAACAACCAGTTTGGCATGTACAATTGCGGTTCGAAGATGGAGTAGATGGTCCGAGTGATGAACTCGATGTACGAGGACAAGGTACCCGAGGACTATTTTCAGCTGAACCTATCTCCAATCTAACTCGATGTGTCTTCCAACATAAATAGCTCAAATTATACATAAATTATTAAGTGAATCACGCTATATTGGCTGCCGTTGGAGCCGACTCCGTCAGGCCCACACAAATATGTTCATTCTATTCCTAACCGTATTAAAATGTGCGAGATTTAGAAAAATAGAAACGAGTGCTATTTCTTAGCAAAATGACGCCAACTATTTCCATTGCATTAAAATTAAAGTACTATCAACTATGATTACATTATAAGTACTACTTTACCTGTAACTGCTGTCCAACTCCATTACCATTTTCACAGCTCACACAGCTGCATGAGCTGTTACAACTGGAACCAATTCTCTTACAGACACATCTCATTGTAGAACAACCAGTCTGGCATATACACTGGCGACTAGTAGACGGTTCCGAAGACGATATACGACTTTTTTTAACAGAATTGTTATCCCGACTTGCCTAAAAACATGAATAGTATAATAATAATAATAATCTTTATTCGTGCTTTCTTACATTACAAAGAATGTTTGCACAAGTCAAAAAATAATAATAACAAGAATACATTAAGTCAAAAAATTAAAAAATCATTGCACAATTCAAATAACACATTTAAAAAAATTTTCCACACCTATTAAACAAATAAATTAGACTCAAATTTGATTATTTTAAAGAAAGTGACAGCGTCATCCATAACCAAAGTGAAAAACAAAACTGCCATGGCCTACTACCACTGCATTGTCAAATATGATTGGATCAGCGAGAGTGATTTATGGAAATGTAGGTTTGTGATTGGCCGTAAGCAGTTAATTATGAAATGATAATTCACTGTAGTTATTTATGGGTACTATTTTTCACGAAAAAAGTGCTAATAATTGCAATATAATTAAATAGGGGTGGAAAAAAAAATTAAAACAATGCATGTTCAGAATTAATATTAAAAATAAAATACATAAGTAATTTTTTAAATTTCTAGCAAAATGCGAGGACAAATAAGGATTTATGATTTACGAGTTATAAAATTCCATCAAATCACTAAAATTATTTAACAGGAATTCTTCAGTGGAGTAAAAGGCTTTAGCTAACAAATATTTTTTCATTACGCTTTTCAATTTAGAAATGGTCGGGTATCTTATTGGAGATGGCAGATTATAAAATTTAATAGCGTAGTAATTTCAACTATATCTTGATTTTTGTAATCGTTTATATTCTGTTCTAAAACCGTTCTGATTTCTGGTATCATATCATCTGGTGGATGGAACTTTGAAGATGAAGATCGTTATTTTTGCCATGTATATATAGGAGACATTGAAGGATATACAGGCAAGGTAGTGTTAATATACCTAATTCTGTAAATTTGAGCCTGCACTCTGATCTATATCCTAAATTACTCATGATGCGGATAGCTCTACGTTGTAAGGAAAACAGCCGAATTGTATGCGATGAATGGCCCCATACTAATAGGGAATAGCAAAAATGGGATTGAAGGCAGGCAAAATAGTAAATTTTTGAAATGGAATCTGTCACGCAAATTTTTTAAACAGTAAATAGAGGAGCATATTTTATTACATAAATTATTAATATGGATGTCCCAGGTTAGCTTACTGTCAGTCTTTAGTCCTAGAAAGGTCACCGATTCTGCGTTATTTATTTCATGAGGCCTTTAGTAGAGAAAATCAACATCAATATAAAACCTTAAGTTCTAGACGTAATACTATTTTAAAAAAATTGATAAAATAATTGTCTTGGATCATTTTGTTCTACAGCTTACATACCTTTTTGGGATCTTTTCCCAGGGGCGCCTCTTTCTGTGCTCTTCCGGTTTTAAAAACAGGTGGATCCGGTGTTGTAAAAGCATTTGCAACTTTGCTTTCATTTTCTGTTTCTGATTCTGGTTCAGAAGAACTTGATGATTCTGATTTTTGGTAACAATTTTTGCACGCATACCTGTTTCTTATTAAATGTATGGGAGCACCTAACAATTTATTTTTGCAGTCTGAACATTTGACACTTGTCAATATTATCCTGTAAACAAATATTAACTTTAAATTAAAAGACAAAGGAAAATCAAGCTTATTTCAAAACAAAACTACTCAAATTGTTGAGTTATGAATTCATAACACCCAAAATATTATATTTTTAAATTATAATATAAAGCATAAGCTCCAAGATACTGTATAAAGTAAAATTTTCTTATCATTTAAGATTTGACCTCCAGAGAATATAAGATGAGAGTACCCGTATTTCGGATAGTTTTGTAATTGACCTTTTTTTTGGGAAAATAATAAAATTTATGATATTTTAATAAAATGATAATTTACTTAGAAGCTTACAAAAACAAAATATAGTCAAATATGTCAAATATCTGAGCAAATGCTCAGATATTATAAATCTGGAATAATTATTATAATTTATTGCTGGAATAAATATTCCAGCAATGTTCAAAAGGTTAAAAAAAATCGCGCAGGGCCATCTTCTAGTTATTCGGGAAACCGAATAACAAGCACACATTTAGCGCAATTTTACGTCTGATTGTCTTATCATATCAAAGTCTTCGCACAGACTAAACTGTGATTCATGTCACCTATCTATCATCACTAAATTATAAGCTAAACATTGTTCTAGGAATAGAATCCAATTATAGTGCAGCTGAAACTCATAAAATAGTTTTATTGTAAACAAACTAGATTTGTCGAAAAAATTTACGACAGCGCGCCCGCTCGACTGTTAGTGTTGATAATATTTTATTAAATTTTCGCTAAATTTTGGTGTTTAGATTGTCCGAAAAAAGTTCTACACGGGCAAGTTATTTAAAAAAAAAACTATATTTAAATTTAGTTAATGTATGAATGAAGTATTTATTCTGCATGAACTTGTATAATACAGCCTTGCGTACGTCATCTCATCAATCGTCTTTTTAGTCTCCTTTGTGCATGCAGCCAACATTACATCTGTGCTACGCTCACTATCAAACATTCAAGACCTGCAGGTTTAGACTGGCAGGTAACCAGTTTACCATTGAAAATTTGCTTACTATTGTAAAAGAAATTGGCGCAGCTATTGATTATCCATTAAAAGAGAATAATGACATAGATGCGTTGCATCGTGTAGCCTCATATAAGTTAAACAATACGAAGGCAAAAAACGTAATTGTTAGATTTGTCTCCAGAATTAAAAAGGACAAATTCTTGACTAGTGCACTACAGTAAAAAGTTTAACGCCTGAAACACTGAATTATACGGAAAACAACAGGATATATGTGAATGACCATATAAGCCCTGCGAACAAAATGTTGCTTACTAAAACTAAGCAAGCTGCTTCCGTTAATAATTTTAAATATGTTTGGGTACGAAACTGCAACATTTTCGCAAGGAAAAATGACAAAACGCAAATTATATTTATCTGCTCGGAATCAGACAACATTAATAAATTGAAATAAATTCTAATAATAATTACATACGTAATATATAATTTCTGCACACCATATCTGTAAACGCTTACCATCAAAATCTTCGTGGGATAAAGACAAAATTAAACAATATCTACAATGAACTTGCGCAATGTAATTATGACTTAATATTTCTAACCGAAACATGGTTAAATGATTCAGTGCTGGATAGTGAGATTTGTGATTTAAACAAATATTCCGTGTTTCGCCGCGACCGGAAAATCCCGGGTTTGTCCCAAGGTGGTAGAGTTCTAATATTGGTGTCGAACTCACTTCAATCAAAGGCTCAGCTTGCCTGGTGTTCATCTGCTGAAGACATATGGCTTACTGTATCCACTTCTAATCATCAGCGAATTCACCTGTGTTCTGTTTATTTACCACCAACAGTGATATTAATATATACTCGAGTCATTTAAATAAAATTTCTGAACTCACAACTCAATACCCTGATGATAATTTTTTAATTCTGGGCGACTGCAATCTGCCTGATATAAATTGGTGTGTCAAAGATAATTATTTTAATCCATGTTTTCATAAGAGATCTGACATTCTTGTTGATTTTACAAACACGTATTTACAATGTCGTACTGTACCTTACGTCATTTTAATGGTTTGATAAATTTCTCAGATAATATATTGGATTTAGCTTTGAGTTCATTAAATCTTAAGGTTGGATCATGTCAGTTTCCTCTAAGTAAATTAGATAAGTTTCACCCTGCACTAGAAACAAGTTTTTCTCTTAACCATTTGAAATATTTACCACAACGCTTAAATTCATCTTATAACTTTCAACACTGTGACTACGAATCGCTCGTTTACAAATTATCTGCTGTCAGATGGGATGAATTATTTAACCTATAAAATGTAAACGAATGTGTCGATAACTTTTATGAAATTTTATATAATCTTTTAAATTCATACTGCCCCCTTAAAACGCAATTAAATTGCAAATATCCTAAATGGTTCTCAGCATGTCTTATATAAATGGTGAAAGAGAAAAACAAGTTTCACAGGAAATGGAAATGCTATGGTAATTCGCAAAGCATCAGTCTTTTTCATTATTACACAGTAGAGTAAAATTTCGCATGCAACATGATTTTAACAATTATATATATTTTATTGAATCTAAAATAAAATCCGATATAAAACAATTTTGGTTTATACCAATAGTTTGAAAAAGAACAATAGCATACCTAAGGTTATGTACCATGGCATACCTGAAACTTCAGATGAAACTGTCATATGCAACCTTTTTGCTGATCATTTTGAATCTGTATACATTGACTCAAATAGTATGTATACCTTCAAACGTCTTGCATGAGGATGTCATCAATCTAGATTCACTAAGTCTTAGCGAAGACAATATTCTAAACGCACCAATTAAAGTGGATATAAAAAAAGAGTAGTGGTCCTGATAAAATTCAACCAGTATTTGTAAGAAACTGGGCTTATTATCTCGTTTATCCTCTCTATTTAATATTCAATAAATCCTTATCTTCTGGTCTCTTCCCCCATATTTGGAAGAAGTCTCACATAATTCCAATATTTAAATCAGGTGATAAAAATAATGTGTCCAATTACAGACCAATATCAATACAATCAACATTTGCAAATATTTTTGAATCCCTTATTGAAAAAAACTTAAGTACCACTCTAACAAATATAAATATACCTCAACAGAATGGTTTTTGCAAGAGTAAATCTGTTCTTAATAATTTAATCCATTTTACTGAATTTGTCAGTAGTAGTTTGGATAAAACAGGCTGGTGTAATATACATAAACTTCAGCAAGGCGTTTGATAGGGTTAGTCATTCCATCGTCATATGTAAACTTAGATAATATGGAATACACGGATCATTACTGCGCTGGATTGAAAGTTACATCATAAACAGGTCTGAGTTTGTTGCTTGCAACGGCTGCACATCTCGTGATATATTGGTTATATCCGGTGTGCCACAGGGTTCACATCTAAGGCCCATCTTATTTAGCTTATCTGTAATTTCAATTTATACTTGTTTTGAAAATTGTAAATTTTCACTTTTTGCTGATGATCTGAAGTTTTATAGAACCATAGATAGTGCAACCGGCTGCTACAAAATTCAATCTGATTTGCTTTATTTAGATAAATGGTGTATTGATAACGACATGTCCCTAAATTGTTTTGTTGTAAATTTTTCTAGAAATAAGATAATTACCAAGTACACTTATAATTTAAATGGTTCAAATCTACCTACTAAAACTAACATTCGAGATCTTGGTGTTATTTTTGACTCTAAATTACTGTTTAACGATCATGTAAACTACATTTTAAAGAAGTATTTCAAACTTTTGGGATTCATAACGAGAGTAACCAAGCTATTTCATACCAAAGAAACTTTAATTAAATTGTTCACGTCACTCGTAAGATCAAATTTAGAATATTGCTCAGTTATATGGAACCCGTCGTGTGCCACTAACATAAATTTATTGGAACAAATTCAAAAGAAATTCATTTCCATTGTAAGTTATAAAACGAATATAGTTAATTCCAACTATTTGTGTACATTGAAGCTGTTAAATATGTTTTTTCTTGAACAAAGAAGATGCAGATATGATATTCTTGTATAAGATATTCAATAATTTAACTGACTAACAAAACTTTATACATTACTTTTCATTCATTGCACCGATTAAAACAACAAGATCTATTACTTTATTTCATATTCCGAAATTTAACCACTCAGCTATAAGAATTCTCCTATTATTAGATTAATGTTATCATACAATGATAATTTTCTACACTTAGACATTTTTAATATGTCCTTTAATGCATTTAAAAGTAATCTTAAAGCCAGAATATTATAATCATCATCTTTATTATTCTCTCATTTTCGTCCAGTCACTTAATGTAATTTTGTTGAAAAACAAATTTCAAAATGTAATATCAATGCTTGTGTTTTTATTTTGTAATTTATTACTTGTTTTGTTATGCATCTCTGTGCAATTTGTAATTTATTTTGTAATTCGAGGAAACCTGTTATTGGTTCTGTGAACTGTTGGCTTCCCTCAAAAAACCAAATAAATAAATAAATAAATAATAATCATTTATGATAGTATATCATACAATATAAATAAAATGCAATATAATACAAAAAAAAAAAAAAAAAACAAGTATACAATCAAATGAAAATACAATAAAGATAATACACTTCAATACATTTACATTTATGTAACAAGCTCGTTTATGTCAAACAGAGTTTTTTCTAACAGATGACTAATTAACAATTTTTTAAATTTATTGATCGATTGTGCCGATTTGATTGTGCTAGGCAGCGCATTAAAAATTTTGCAACAATTAAAATATGGTAGCTACTCGTTTTGTGTGCCTTAGGTTCCAAAATAATTTTATTGCGTGTGTAATAGGTGTTAATTTTTGTATGTAAATTCACATAACAAAAATACATACACAGATGGCAGGGTCAAAATGTGTAACTTTTTGAACGATTCTTTACAGGACTCTCTTGGGCCGAGGGAATCCAAGATTTGCACAGTTAATTTCTGTAATATGAATATACGCTTCCATTAACTACATTGACCCCAATGCATTATAGTAAATTGCAAATGTGAATGGAGGCACGAAAAATAAAATGTTTTTAAAATATGTGCCCTACATTTAATTTTTAATGATCTTAGGGCAAATAGAGATGAACTTAATCTATATAATCTAGATTATCACTATTGTACACTTTAAGGGCATGAAGCTGGTTCTTGCTTTTTCTGGGACCCCATTTAATGATATCCCCTATCCAGCCCGGAGCTTCCGAATAGCTGGCCCTGTTCCACAAGTATGCGAAATTTTGTTGATTTTGTTTATTTATTGTTTAATTTATTGTTTTTAATATGTAGTATAGTTAACTAGATGGGCTGCGTTAGTCGCAAATAGCCTGTGTTGCTATGCGCCTAAAATTCTAACTAAATTACTCACTAACCTGTTCCACTAGTTATTATTATTTTTTAAATAATTACGAAGTAATTGAAATAGTATTTAAAAAATACTTACTCTAAATTAAAGTCTATGTTCTGGCTTTCATCAAGTACATATGTCAATGATTTCAGTGCTTGAGTACAGTCTTTCTCGTTGTCCAACAACTTTCGAAATGGCTGCACTTTACCTTTTTTGCATAAATTTCCTTCTGAACTGGAAAAGGTTACTGTATGTTTGAACAAGGTTACTAATTTTTCATCACCAACCAAACGAACAATGTACAAACGTGTTTCGTTTTTTACATTTATTATTAGTTGAAAAATGAACGTAAATCCGAATGCATTCAATAAAAAGTTTTCTTTTATATTACTGCTGATGTCTAGCTTTACATTGGAAGATGGTTCAATGACATTTGTGGGATGCTCGTTCCTGTAACAATAAATTGTAATTTCAGAGATTAGTTTTAATACAGGTTTAAACAAACTTCAATTAAAGTATTTTATTCCATTAAAAACAAAAATAATAATAAACCAGGTCTAGACCCCCCGGCCTGCGAAAAAAGTATTGCTACATTATATTTAAAATTCCAATTACAAAAATCTAGGTAATTAGACCCCCCCACGAAAATTTTCTGCCAACACCCCTGAACACTTGACTTAAAAACATAATATTTCAACAAATACCAGATGGCCTATTAAATAAGGAATGTATGAAGGTCTGGAAAACTACAAGTAAAAACTAACACTAACAAAACTAAATGTGACACATGGTCGCAAATATTAAAATAAAAAATAGATTGCACCTGAAGACCAATCATATACACGTTACTGATTTAACCGATTGTTTTGGAAGTTATAAAATTCCTCAAGCTAGTTTATGTGATTTGTCAAAAGATTTAGATTGTGTTCCCCACAGTTTGCAATTGGGCAAGCTTATCAGATCTTACTTCTCGAATCGCTATCAGTTCGTCACGTTAAATGACGTAAATCCAACTCATATGTTATCCATACAAATGATCTTACAAACATCCTTAATGATTATGTAAAAATATCAGATCGTAGAATGATGAAAGTTGAAGACTAGTATGTTTCAAATCACCTGTCCTTAAACAATAACAAAACCCAACAAATTATTTTTCTCCTAATCGCAATATTAACAACGTTGTTAAGTGTGACGTTACTAGGATTATTATAAAATATTCTATTGATGATACTTCTGGGAAAATTATTCTTGAGTAACATGTTAGTAGCTTTTTTAAAGTTTTCTTTATGGAATTTAGGGTCGCTTAAATTTAATATTTTGTGTTTAAATGATTTGACTAGGGCAATTTTATTTTTATATGGCCGTATTTTAAATTTTAAATTTTCACACTTAACAACACCCTTTCTAACAACAACAGTAACCTCTTATACTTTAAATTCCCCAACATTCAAAACATTTCTTTTAAAATTGCAAAACATTTTAGACCATTTAATATACAACTAGCATTATATAATCTTAAGACTGTTAATGAGCTTCACTCCAGACTTAAAGACCCTACCGACAAGTTAAAATTATCATCAGTGGTATATTACATCCCTTGTAAGGGGTGTGATTTGGGTTACATAGGACAAACCAAACAATATCTTAAACAGCGGTTATATCAGCACAAAAATAGTTGTCAAGAAAAATTTAAAAATAAGAAGGAAAATACAGCTCTTAGCACCCATACATTCCAAACAGGACATACATTTAATTTTGAAGAAACTCGAATATTAGAAACAGTCAATAACTTGAGTAAAAGACTTATTAGTGAAAGTATTAACATACAAAGGAATAATAAAGTAGTTAATTTTAAAACCGATTGCGACAACATGAGCGCTATCTATTGCAATATTTTTAAACAGTTCTAACCATTTTTTCTTTTATTCTCATAGATTACACTAGTTGTTTGATTTTAACTTATTAATTTTCCTATTCAAACTTGATTAGTTCACGGATTATTTTTTTCTCTAAGTTCAATGACTTCTCACATTATGTGGACGATCTATTTTATTTATCAGACCAATTTATTTTATTTTGTGACTTTTTAACCTAGGTATGTAAAAATCTTAATTTCTGATTTATTGTATTATTATTTTATTTATCTATTTATTTATTTATTTTCATCTTTTAATATTACCATAATTTTCACATTTAGTTGTAGTTAGATATTGATAAATTGATATTGTAAAATTAATTTCTTATACTTTATATTGTAAAACTAATTGTATCATCTTAAATTATAGCTATATTTTCATTCTAGCTCTGATGAAGATTTAATATTAAATCGAAACGTTAGCGAAGTTAAACTATTGTTTTAATTTTAATTTCTGACCAGTCCGAATACCATTACTTCCTCATCTTATTATATTTTACGGACGTAACCATCTAATTCAAGACTTTTATTTATTTATTTATTTATTTATTTATTTATTTATTTATTTATTTATTTATTTATTTATTTATTTATTTATTTATTTATTTATTTATTTATTTATTTATTTATTTATTTATTTATTTATTTATTTATTTTATTCGGGTGACTAAACAGAGAAAATTCTCCTATAAGTCTCCACATACATTTTACAAAATAAAAAAAAAATACATATGTATATATTTAAGTGTATAAATACTACACTAAATTAACAAAATAAACCATACATTAACTACAAAAGAAAAGAAAAGAAAAAAGAATACAATAAATTATGAGAACCTCAAAACATCAAAAATTTTACAGCGAAACATCCTGAAGTTTACTAGTAATTTCCTTCTTAAATTCTGCGAATGTCATAAAAAATAAATCAGAAGTGTTAAAGAAAAGATTATAGAGAATCATAATCCTGTTAAGGGGGAATTCATACCAGAATTGGATATTCTAATCCTTGAGTAAAAAGATATATTTTGGCGAGTATTTCTTTGTGGAATATTGAAGTTCAACAGTTCCAACAAAGAGGGGCAGTCAATCGTGTTATTTACTATTTTAAAAATGATATTCATCTCAATTTTAATTCTACGATTGGATAAAGTCATTAGGTCAAATCTGTGTAAATTTAAACTATAATTGGTTTGCATGTTATTTTTATGGAATTTAAAATTTAAGTATTTAATAAATCTTCTTTAAACTGATTCTATACGGTTAATATAAATGAAATACTGCGGATTCCAGATAATGCTTGCGTATTCGAGACGACTACAGACAAGCGATTTGTATAAACATAACAAACTTTCAGGTTGCGTAAATTTTTTACAGGATCTCATTACAAATCCCAGAGTTTTAAAAGCTGCTTTCGTAATTTTGTCAATGTGTGTATCAAATTTAAGTTTACTATCGTAATAGACACCTAAATCTTTTACTACGTGGGACTGGGAGAGGGACGTGCCATTAATGTCATAATTAAATTTAATGGGGTGATGTTTGGAAAGAATTGATAACATCTCTAATCGTGAACTCACTGACAGGTTTGAAAGAAAAAATTGTATTGAGAGTTTTATTCGAAAGGAAAAAAATCAGGTGCAATGTTAGAAACGGGGACTTTATCTATAAGTGTTTTAGCTATGGTCGAAAAATGTTCATTAAATTGGTTAGGGGTAATAATTGTATCGTTGGAGGATTCTATTGTATTGTTTCTGCGTTTATTAATAATTTGCCAAGTAGCTTTCTGGATGTTATCTGAGTTATTAATAAATTTTGAATGTGCATCAATTTTAGCAGCAGTTATTGCTTTGCGATAGAGATACTTATATGTATCGCGTGCTGTTTTATTGGTTCTACTTGGATTCATAATAAGAACTTGATTTAAGTTATGAAGTGTGTCGCGCATGTCACGAAGATGATCGTCAAACCAGTTTACCTGAGTGGTCTTGCGTCTATTTGGGCATATTTTAATTTTCTGTATAGGGAAAGATGATGAGAAATACGAAAGGAATAATTCTAGAAAATAATCATACATGTTACTGCTGTCAGCAACAGAACTTAGGCGGTCCCATTGAACACTATCAAGTTTGTGGAAAAAATCATGCATGCCAGTGTCAGAGATCTTTCTGCGATAAAGATAAGAGTTTGAAGTAGCTGAAGAAGTATCATAGTTATTTCTTGTAGGAAAAGTTGCTAAAATCCGATGTGGTCCGAAAATCCAGTGATTTTGTTCACATCATCTTCGCTGAGGTACATATTTTGAAATATGTTGTCAATTTTATTTTCACCCCGCGTATTAAAATAGACTGAAGATACTGGATTAAAGCTGCCTAATAAATCTGAGATGCATGTTACATCATGCGTATTGTAATTAAAATTTAGGTTAAAATCGCAACAGATCATTATGTATTTTGAACTGTCTAAGACAGTGGTGGCGAACCTATGGCACGTGTGCCAGAGGTGGCACGTACGAAAATTTTGCTGGCATGTGAATCGTTTTATACACTTATAAATTTTTCCATCATTGTTACATTGACGCGGTTCACCAGTACACGTAACGGCAGCACTCGATTAATTTTATTTGTAAATGTTATGCACGCGCACATAAAAAGGTTCGCCACCACTGGCCTAGGCATACAGCAAACAGTCTGAACTGAAATTCCGTATGTATGACGTGACAAGCATGCGCAGACCTGTAGTCTCTGACTCGGCACTGACTCATTCCACTGTAATCGCAAATTGCATTTTCAGTAGTTTCTAAGTAGTGGCAAGTGTATTGTTATTGCGTATGAGGACTATATTTAGTTTTTGCTCGAGTTTCAGCTGTGGATCAAAGGTAATTTAATTGAGACATACGATCACATGTTGATATTTTGACGTTTCTATAACTACATTTGATTTTATTTTTGAATAAATTTGTTAAAGTTGCACTTAATATGGCTAGTGAAAAACAAAAACAGAAATTACCAGAAACAAGTAGCAGAGAGTTCCAAAATTGGTGGACCGATATGTATGGCATGATTAACAAAGACAACAAAGCAGTATGTGTTTTATGTTCCGGGACAGTAGTATGCAGAACGTCATCAGTAAAACGCCATTTTGAAACAAATCAAAAATCACTCCTCATTGAAAAAAGCAAGGACAACAGAAAGAATTTATTGCTCGAGCAATTAAAAAAAGAAATACTCAGTCAAAATCTCTATTTAAATTTATCGACAGTCGTTCAAATATAACTGCTGCTAGTTTTTTGGCCTCCAACGTAATTGCCAAATATGGAAAACCATTTAGTGATGGTGAATATTTGAAAGAAGCATGGTTAAAATGTGCACCAGTTCTGTGTGAAGATTTTGAAAACAATCAAAAAATCATTCAAAGAATAAAAGATATGCCTTTGGCTAGAAACACGGTGAAAGATAGAATCTTGGAAATGGCTAAAAATATAAGTCACCAGCAAAAAGTAGATATTAAATCTTCTGGACTATTTTCTCTCTGTCTTGATGAGAGTACTGACATAACTGGATCAGCTCGTTTAGCAATTTTTATTCGTTACTGCGTTGGAAATAATATCAAAGAAGAAATGATTAATTTAGCATCTTTAGCAACAACAGCAAGAGGAATAGATATTTGCAATGCAGTTGTAAATGCACTCGATGAAAGAGAAATAGATCTTTCCAAACTTGTTTCTGTAACAACTGATGGTGCTCGCAGTATGACAGGAGAGGTAAATGGGTTTGTCAACTTGCTTACTCAACGTTTGGACACTCAATTCTAGGGTTTAATTGCATCATACATCAGCAGGTTTTATGCGCAAAGACCAGCTTTAAGCCATTGGAAGATATTATGATCCTTGTTACAAAATTGGTCAATTCAATATCTGCACGCGCTTTAAACAAACGAAAATTTTTAGAATTATTAACTGAGGTTAATTCAGTGTATAATGGCTTACTTATGTACAACAACGTCCGATGGTTAAGTCGTGGAAAGGTTCTTCAAAGATTCGTTGAGTGTTTAGATGAAATTAGACTTTTTTTACATAATGAAAAGATCATTGAACAATAAAATCAATTAATGGACATCGAATGGCTTGCCAATTTAATGTTTTTTACTGATTTGTGCTTACACTTAAATGAATTAAACGTAAAACTACAAGGTGGCAACAAGACAGTTGTTGTCATGTTTGATTTAATTAAAGCATTCGAAGCCAAATTAGAAATTTTGAACTGTGACGTTATTTCCAATAAATACAAATATTTTCCAAATACAAAAAAAATCTTTGTAGATCTAGAATCTCATGAGAAACCTGATCAAGTTAAATTAACAAAAAAAAAAATCTGCAGTTATTCAGTCGTTAATAGACGAATTTTCTTCAAGATTTAAGCAATTCAAAGAATTTGCAGAAACATCAAAATTTATTTTATATCCAGACACGTCATTAGCGGATAAACTCGATTTGGAGATTTTTGAGTGGCTAAATTTTGAAGATTTTGAAATGCAATTGATCGATTTTCAATCCAGTTCTATATGGACACAAAAATTTGTCGATTTGAGAAATGACATGGAAGTAATTGAAAAAGATCGATTATTGAACGTTTTTCAAAAGAATCCCGAAAATTTTAATTATTTGAAAATATTGGCGAAAGCTATTTTATCAATCTTCTTCTCTACATATGCTTGTGAGTCATTATTTTCCGAAATGAATTACATAAAAAACAGTAAAAGAAGTGCAATGACTGATGAATCTAGTTCGGCGTGTGTCTTACTAAAGGTGACGAAATATGAACCTGATATAAAGTACTTGTCATCCAATTTACAGCAACAAAAATCTCATTAAATGGTATTGTTTTCTTATACGACAAATATTATATGACTTATGTTTTTTTTTAAATATATTATTTAGGTGCCTCAGCAGCAAGGACTATTGGCACCGTTTACATACATACTTTGAGTTTTTACATGTTTACATTTTGTTTATATATAAACAAAATGACTTATGTTTATAATCTCATCTTTTTAGAATTATAAGTTTATTTATGGAACCTAGTTTTATAAGTTCATCTTTTTATAATTATATGTTAATTATTGAAATTTTCTAAAATAAATTCTGAAAATTTTTTTTTTTCAATTTTTCTTCCATTAAAACTTGTCCGGCACGCGCACATAAAAAGGTTCGCCACCACTGGTCTAAGACATTTAGTATTTTATTTAAATTACTAATCAAAATGTTTAGATCTGAGGAAGGCGATCTATATACGCATATAATAATTAAATTGTACATGCTAATAAAAACGGACTTCACACTGGCATTCGATGCTAAATTTATTGATTTTTACAAAAGGCATGGCGTTACATTTGGGATTTGTTAAAATCATAGTGCCACCACCTTTCATTGCTTTACGATTGGTATAAGATGTGCACACATAATCAAGAAGTCTAAAAGATGTTATTTCCTCTTCTTTGAGCCAGTGTTCGGTAAAGCAGATGAAATTGACGGACTTGTCTGCTAGGTGGGCTTCCATAACTTCTGCTTTATTTCTGATCGATTGCTTATTCATGTAGAGCATCTGGGTTTTCTTAACGGGTTTACTGATGATTAGTTACTGATTAGTTACTGATGATTAGTTACTGATGATTAGTAACTAGTTTACTTGTGATTAACCTTATCAAATGCCTTTTTCAAATCCGTGTAAATCACATCAACCTGGCCAGCAGAGTCGAGCTTAGAATGAATGAGTTCTGTATACGGAAGTAAGTTAGAAATACATGATTTTTTTTTTTCATGAAGTCATGCTGTTCAGGAATAATGAATGATCTGATTGAACTAGATATGAAATTGGTTATAATTGCTTCAAAAGTTTTTGCAAAGAAATTTAATTTAGATATTGGCCTGTAGTTGCTTATGTCACCAACTGAACCATTTTTATGTATAGGCGTGATAAAAGCTTCTTTCCAACAATCTGGAAAAATCCCTTCCTTTAGCGATTTATTAAAGATGATGAGTAAAGGATCACATAATGATTCGGCACATTTATTGATGAAAATCGCTGGAATACCATCTGGACCAGGAGGTTTTGTGACATCTATAGATTTTAAGTGATGAAGGATATCATGTCTATGTATATGATTAATATTTATAGTACAAGGAGAGCTCGTAACATTGACAGGACAAGAAAAATGCTTATTTGGTTTGAAATTCGATTGAAAAAATTTGTTGAATAAATAACTAATATTTTCAGAATCGTATGCTTTTACGTCATCAATGACCATGCATTTAGGAATGTTTGATTTAGACTTCTTTGCAGAGATGTAATTCCAGAATTGTTTAGAATTTGACTTAATATTACTTTCGGTAGAACTAATCCAATCCCTGTAATCATTCTGTACTGCAATTTTTAATCTTTCGCAATTTTGAATTTTGAAAAGGAATTGGAATCAGATATTTGACCATAATTTTTCCACTTCTTGTGAATTTTATTTTTTTTAAAACACATTTTAGTCGTTGCTTTTTTGTACCAAAAAGGAAATTTATGTTTATTTTTGAATTTACAGGGAACATTTTCATCCAAGATGTTAGAAATAATATTATAAAATTTATTTAAGGCCATATTAATACAACTATGATCTAAAGTTCTTTCCCAATTGAGTAATAAAACTTTTTCATTCAAAATATCAAAGTCAACTCCAGAGAAATCACGTTTAAGATAAACATTTTTAAGAACATATAAAGTTTTGTCAAAAGTGTAAGTGAATTCTATACATTTGTGGTGTTTGTCTTCTAAAACAAACGGGTTTTCACATTATTCGACTGTAACATTTTGTCTATTGCACAATATAAAGTCTAATATTTTGTGAATATTAGACCTTATATATTGTATAATGTGAAACAATCTAACTAAAGTGAAGTTTTTCCATCAACAGCTTTTGATGGAGTTAAATAACTGGCATTATATTTGGCTGACCATTGAATAAGCGGTAAGTTGAAATCACCAACAAATAAAAAAAATATCATCTGGATTTTCATTTAATAGATACACTAAGTTGTCAACAAATGAATTCAGTCAGTTTAAGTCAATATAGTCAGGCAAATAAACACAGTATACATTAATTTTATTCTTTTGATCAGGTAGACATAGAGATATCCATAAATCTTCAATAAATTTACTGTTTCATTTTGGTCGCTCAATAACTTGAAGAGTATTGGAAATCGCAATAAGACAGCCACAGCCATCGCTTTTATGTGATGTATGTACGTCTCTATCTCTCCGAAATACATTGTAGGAAGTATCAAATAATTCTGAAATAAGAACATTATCATTGAGTCAAGTTTCTACTAGACATATTATATTATATTCGTGCAAAGATACAGATTTAAAAAAATTGTTAACTTTAGAGCGCAAACCACGAACATTTTGAAAATAACATTTTAATTTATTAACATTATCAACCATTATATAATAAATTATTTAATTGTTGAAGAAAAAAAGAATTTTAAATTAATTTAGAAAGGGAGGATTCATGGACAATATGTATGATTCTCGAACTGTCATTTTTACGTACAAGAATTTTGCAGTCACTACTTACCCATACATATTTGTAGTTGTTATCACGACAAAATGTTTTAGTTTGAAAAAGCAAATTCTTATTTTTCTCGGTAAGGTAATCAGAGATATAATTTTTTTCATTACCGTTATTAATAGCCAAAATAGAAGTATTCAACTGCTGACTTTTACACTTGCTAGAAGCGATGAAGTTCTGTTTCACAAGTCGCGAATTAAATTTAACTATAATCGCCTTGGGTTTATTATAGGCTGCTCGGTGAGGAACTCTGTGACAGGCATCAATACAGGCAGTGTCAATATTCACACCAACCACTTATTTTTATGACAATATTAACAATATTTTCTCCACTTCGCTCAGGAACGCCGCTGATTTCCAAGTTGTTTTTCCGCGAATATTGTTGTAGATCTTCTATTTCTTGTTTCAGCAGTAGATTTTCACTAGATATTTCAATTACCTTGTGTTCCAAAGACTCAATCCTTTTCAAAGCACTTTTGAAGTCAGACAATTTTGTATTGAAATCGTCGACATTTGAACTACAAAATTCTAGTGAGTGGAGCATCTGGTCTTGTTTGGTTTTTAAAATGTCAAATTGAAGTAGCGTTTCAGAGAGTTTAACAGACACTTGCTTTAGATTTAATATACCTTCATCGGATGGTGACGTTATGACCAAGCATGATGGGCACCTCCAAGAAACACCCGGCATCTAAGACGAATTTGCGAAAATTGTAGGTAATTTCGCGCACTTGGTACCGTACAATTTATTATAATGACCATTACAAGTTATTCCTGGACTAGTTCTGCTAATAACAGATTGACATGAAGCACACACTTCCAGCATCTTGTGCAATGGTAATATGCAATTGTAAACAATTAGAGTACACCACTTGTTTATAGTCACCGGTATTAAGGTAGACAAGTAACCGCTCAAAACACGTGATAATCACGTATCTAATAATCTTTATGTTTTTTTTTTTTTGTATTTAGGGCTAAAGTAGTGTACGTCTTCTTCTAAAATTACAAATATAATAAAACATTTTTAACAGCTGATACTAATTTTTTTCCGCGGTGCACCCTAAATATTTGTAAAACCCTGAAATGTGTAAAAATTCACTTCACATATATTTATGCCACTTTCTGTTTGAGTATGTACGATGTAAGTTTGATCTAGAACTAAAATAAATTATGTTTTACCGAACGCTTAGTTAAATTACTAGCTGTCGTACCCATACCTTGTACGGTTTTTGTTATAACGTTTTGTTATTAAAAACTGAATTGAACAGAGTAGAATAATTCTTTTTTTAAATTTTAACAACATTTATTATATTAATTTTTACTGTTACGTAGATGAGATATTTCAACTTTATAAGTAACACTACTCTTGCCCCACTAAATAATATTCTGTTGGAATAACAGAATACTTAAATCGAGTAAATAACGGAAGTAAATAAGGCACAATGAACTGTAGAAGAATATATATATATATATATATATATATATATATATATATATATATATATATATATATATATATATATATATATATATATGTTAGGGTCAAAACTAGTTCTTGGACCTCCTTTGTAATATGTTGCGTTAGTAACCATAACATAATGACATATATGTGACAGATTGTACATAGACGTAGTAATAAATGCTTATATGTACTTGGATTTGTGTGTTTTAATTGATATTATCATGAACGCTATAAAGCGTTCTATCATCAGAAGTGGGATGCCTACACCTACAACTAATTTTGGCCAGTTTTTGTTGTTCCATACATAAAATATTTTGAAAATGATTAAAATGAAAAAAACAAAAAAAATGACAGAAAGATTGACAGTTGCAAAATAAATTAAACATGTCAAAAATTGGGTGACAAGAGTTTTTAAAATGGAAAACACAAGTGCTATATTATAATTAAACTGTAAAAAAAATAATTAACCCCAAAACGTTGCGTACCCTAATTATGGTGAGCCACAGTGATGAGTAGAAGTTGAAATGTTCTAGAATGAATTTGGATAAAGTACGTTAAAACTAATAGCAAGGGCAGGAAAACATCCTACAAGATGCAAATAAATTTTCCGATAACATTGCAAAGGTTAAATAAAGAATAAGTTAAAGAGGTATGCAAATTTGGCACCAAATAATAAGAGAATATTGAGGTATGGTATTTTTAATTTGTTCTTGGTAATTTAGAAATTTTGGATAAAGACTTAACAAGGTAATTCAAAGAGTTTTTGTTGGAGTTTTTGTTAATTATATTCCTTGTATGGAATCATATTAGATAAAATTATATTTTGCATTGGCAGATGACAGATGACAAATGACAGATAATAGTAGTTGTTATTTTTATTTTGTCAAACAGTTTTACTAAGTTTTTTGTGTAATGTTTCTAAATTTTGCATTAATGAATTACAGAATTATGGTTTCAATAAAAGTGTGTTATTTCTTTACGAAATATATTGAAACCTGCGCGTATGCGAAATATCACGGATAGTGACATTTTAAATATGCAAATCAAACAGTTTTATTATTATTATGAGTATGTTAAAAAGAAAAGATTTTGTAATTTCAGAAAACTAGGTTTTACAGAAATGCAAATTAAAAAAAAATTAAATCAAAATGAACGTATAAATTTTAGCTCTCCCAAGTTCAATAATACAAAAGTACTAAGTTAAGTTTTTAACTGATGTGGTAATTGTGGAAACACAGACAAAAATTGACAGCCGAAAGGTGTCAAAGATGTCTTGCTCTTAGGTCTGTACTAATGGTACATATTGGACGAAAGTGCTAATATAAATGACAGATTATACAATTGATGCACATGCTATGTAATACTAATGTGAACGATTTAATACTGTGCACATTGCTTGCGCAGATCTTTTATTACAGCTATTGCAGGTTTAGAACATATTTTAGAACCGGGAGATAAATTCATTTAATGTATTCTTTGTTCTTTGGAGATTTTCAACCAGGACTAAAACAGTGGGAACCGTAGGGTTCTGCTTAATTTTACTTATTTTACCAGTGAGATTGATAACAGATCAAGGTGTAGTTTACCTGAAATGACAAATGTAATGATCTGAAGAGAAATAATAATAAAAAATGTCAGAATGGACGAGCGTTTGTCTATTGACAGACAAATAGTACGAAAGTAACTAGTTAGATGATAATGATTATCAGTGACGATGATTAAAGTGGTAAGATTATTGCTTTGATTAAATGAGAAGGCACGTTGCGTGTGGGATAATAAGGTACTGAGTAGGAAGCAGCGACAGTCACTGAGCTTGTTGGGTACTGTAGACAACCTGTATTGAAATGAACTGATTGATAGTTGATTTGAGAATTGATAGCTTGTTGAGTACCGCAAGACACACACACACACACATATATATATATATATATATATATATATATATATATATATTAGTCTAATGAGATTACAATAAATTGTCTTATTTTTCAAAGACAAAAAACAAACTAATACATGTTTCTATGGTAAATAACTCACTTCATTAATATTATATGTGAAACATGTATGTTGCTCCTTAAATAATTCACCCGGTATATATTAGATTAATGACATTACAATAAATAATCTTATTTTTCAAAGAAAAAAAACTCACTAATACATGTTTCTATGGAAACTACATTGACATACATTTTAAAAAAAATTATTCACATCTCTGCTGTCAGTGTCATAATAAATGTCATACATTTACTGTCAATCTCATAATGTATGTCACATATTCCAGCACCCTTTCTCACTGAAGCAAGTGTCTCTTATTGAAGTCCCAGACTTCTGATAAATTGCAAAAATTGTTGTCCAGCCTTGGCTTTTGACATACTCTGTTTTTACTTTATAAACCAGTCGCCTTGGTGGAACTCCTTTGTTCCTCCGTTGTGAAATGCGCCTTTCAGATGTTGATGAATCTTCTTCATCAGTCAAATTTTCTTCGTCGGATAAATTATCAGACAACTCTTCATTATCTATTATTGTCTTCTTGTTGTCTTCCACTTCCGTCTGAGAATTAACTGCTTTTTCTGGTTTATTAGTATCTTCTTCCGCACCTGTTTCCCCTTCTTGCTTTAAATTCCGATATGTAAGCTGTTTAACATTACTTTCAATATTTTTTTACAGTGCGACTAATCCAAATTTTATTTGTTTTTGGATTTAAAATTTTGTATCCCTTCGTATTAACATTGTAGCAAACAAAAACCCCTTCTTTGGCTTTATTATCTCATTTCCTCCTTTTTTGTTTTAGTGCTAAAGAAAAGACTTTCGAGCCAAAAATTCTAATATGACTAATATCTGGTTTTCTTCCCATAAACAATTCAAACGGAGTTTTGTCAATACTTCGATTCGGCATTCGATTTTGTAGATAAGCCGCAGTTAAAATAGCCTCTTTTCCAGAGATAGTTTAGAACTGTATTGATTGTCGGGTGCAAACAGCTCTGTCTTTTATTTATATGAAATCTCTGTTTTAGATTTAAGAAGTCGAAATACTGTAAAACATGAATAATCATCAATGGAAGTTAATATATATCTGTTACCACTAGGAGTAGATGTTTGCATTGGCCCACAAATATCAGAGTGAATTAGTTTTAGTGGTTCTTTTTCTCTATGCTGACTTCTAGAAAATTTCATTTGAGCTAATTTATCTTTAATACAATGCTCGCTTACAATGTCATCATTGCACGATTTTACTTTTATTTCCGTGCCTAATTTTTCATGTAGTAATCGATTCATCACCGCTGGATTCCTGTGACCCAAACGTCGGTGCCACTGATGAACACATACTGCAGTGCTTGCTATGCGAACCGATTCTTGTGTTTTTTCTATCTGTAACCTGTACAACTTGCCATTGCTCCTACATTGTGCCAACATTTTTCGACCCTAATATATACTATAAGTGTTACCATTAAATATTACTTTATGACCCTGTCTGGTTATTTAATATACGGATAGCAATCCACCATCAAGTTGTGGAATGTAAAGTACATCATTAACTTTAATCAACTGGATTTTACCGTTCAAAAGTTTACATTTAAGCACACCATCTCCAATTCCTCTAGCTTCCAGAGATGAGCCATCCGCAAGAAATACTTTTGTAGAATTTTCATATAAACTTGTGAAAAATGTGCGATCATTTGTCATGTGGTTCGTGGCCCCGAAATCAATATACCACTCTCCCAAGCTTACTACACGTGCCTCTTCACAGACTTGAAAGTTACTGTACATCGTCGAGGTACTTTTTCCGTTTTCACTGCATTGACTGATTTTATAGGCATGTCATTCTGTTGCGATCTTTTGAAGATATAACAGTTTTCCTTAAGATGTCCAGACTTATTACAATAGAAACAGGTTTTTGTTTCTTTGCTGTTGCTTCCCTTACCAGTTTTACCTCATAAAAATGTTGGGTTGTTTCGTTTTCTTTTAAACGTTAGTTAGTTAGTTAAAAATTTTGGCGCACAGCAACAAAGGCTATTTGCGCCTAACGCAGCCCATCTAAATGATGTCTTTTAAACGAAGCGCTGTTTCCATGCTTGAATCACCACTTTGCTTGAGTTCAACCCTTCTCAGGTATTCATCCATTATCTTTCCAGTAACGTATTCTATAGTTAAATCATCTTCGTCACGGCCTTCCAGTGCTGTAACTAGTGCCGAATATGATTCTGGGAGACTAACAAGTAAAACAGCTACGATTTCGTCATCTTCGAGCGGTTTACCTCGTATCAATCCTACAACGTCATGATTCAATAAATATGGCTGTTCATTGATCCACCACGATATTGTATACTATACAATTTTCTTCGTAGATACAATCTATTACCGAAAGTCGACCTCTCGTACTTCTTGGACAATGCTTGCCAAATATCGTAAGCATCATCAAGATGAGCAAAATGGATCAATTGACTGTCCTCCACGCTTACTGTGATGTAAGCCATGTTTTTTTTTATTTCGCTTTTCCAATCGACCGTCACCATTTCGGGCTTTGGTTCTATTGTAACGTCTCACAAATCCTTTAACTAAAATAGCTTTAATTTTTACCTTCCAAAAAACCTAATTGCTACCCTTCAATAACGAATGTTCAGTTTTACATTGTCTTGAACCATTATAAATGCTGAATGATATCTGGATACTTCTCTGGTAAATTATAGTTAATTTTATAAAAGTTTAACTCGACAGTATTATACAGCCCATAACCAGTTGGAATAACAGAGTACTTAAATCGAGTAACTAACGGAAGTAAATAAGAAACAATGAACTGTAGAAGAATATACCGGGTGAATTATTTAAGGAGCAACATACGAGTACATGTTTCACATGTAATGTTAATGTAGTGAGTTATATCAAAAGCAACATAGCCATAAAACAAATGCTTATCGTATCCATAGAAAAAACAAAATATTTTTTGGACTTCGCTACTAAGTTTGTTTGTATGTAAACATAAACAAACTAATAAAAATTGATTTATTGTTTCTAATTTACTATTTCTTAGCTGTCTAGGAACTTTATCATGTCAAATAACTATTATATCTAATCCCCATTGCATATCTGTTGTCATGGATATAAGCTTGCCTTCATAATTTGCTATGTTGCTAATGAAATAACTCACTTCATTAATATTATATGTGAAACATGTATGTTGCTCCTTAAATAATTCACCCGGTATATATTAGATTAATGACATTACAATAAATAATCTTATTTTTCAAAGAAAAAAAACTCACTAATACATGTTTCTATGGAAACTACACTGACAAACATTTTAAAAACAATTTTTGACATCTCTGCTGTCAGTGTCATAATATATGTCATACATTTGCTGTCAATATCATATGTATGTCACATATTTCAACATATTCTTATTAAAAAACTGACTTGAACAGAAAAAAAGGAAAGAATTGTTTCGAGGTTTTACACCATTTGATGTATCTCATACTGAAACAACTGCTAATGGGGAAGTCATTGCGGCTGTTGGTAAAGGCAACATTAAAATTGAAGCGGATGTCTTTGGTAAAAGAAATAAGATATACCTGACTGATGTCTGGTATGTACCTAAAATTCAGAAAAATCTATTTTCAATTTTATCTATCCAAGACAAGTACCATGACAGTATTTTTATTTCGAAAACGGAAGTTTGTACTTTAAAGGTAAATGGACATGTTGTTTTAATTGGTAAAAGAAATAGACATGGTGGACATTATCAACTTAGAGTTAGAAATATTATTCCAAAGTTAAATGGTGATATAAATGCTTTATCAAATGACAATTTACTACAATTGTACCATGAAAGATTTGGTCATCAAAATAAACGCCACGTCAAAACGCCACGTCCAACATATTCAAGTTGGTAGCAGTGAGTCAATCAAGTGATTTTTTCTTTCTACTTTAATTAACTTATTAACTATAAAAATATTAATTATTAATTGTTCGAGTGCATATCAATGATTTCCTAAAGAAATTACGATATTAAAAATAATAAAATATTGCTTAATTAACAAAGTGTAAATGTGAAAATCCTACAAAATATCTTCAATTTTGCAGTCAAGGTCGTCTATTTTGCCGGCTTAATTTGGTTCGCACACACAGGTTTGCTATATACAGTCCAGTGTTCTCAACTGTAGTATTTTAAATATTTTAAATATTACGGAAAGTTAAATACTTTTTATTCTCTTTTCTCCTCGCTCATTAACCTTTGTTTTCACATCAAATTTACCATCCGTGGTCGTCTACGTCTGTCTTTATTAAAAGTCCTCTTGACCGGCCCCTTGAGGTGAAAAACTGTGTCCCTGTGTTCTCCTGCTACTAACTCACTTTCATAGTATCTTAAATTAATTTTAATTAATTTGGTTTATTTTATCAATTTTAATTGTTTTAATTATTTTATTTCTTTATTTATATATTTAATTATATTTATTTATTTATTTTTTTTAAATTATTTTAATCTGTTTTAACCTATTTTACATATGCATATTTTTAACTATTTTATTGTATTTATTAAACATAATTTGTTCATTCTGTACTGAATTAACTGTTTCATTATCATCTAATTGAAACAAAGGCAATGTCTAGGCTTGATGCTGAGTTGGTTAGAAAAGTTCTTGGGAACATTGAAATAGGCAATTTCTTAAGAACTGTAATAACTGAGAGTATTAATGGCTCAGCAATCATTTCACAACTTATGGCTGAAATAAAATCGCTGCGTGGATCCAACGCAAAGTTATCTGAAAAAGTGAAGGAACTAAATACCACTGTAGAAAACCTGAATTCTAGTATACATAGCTACCAATCTGAGCTCTCAGCTACTCAATCCATTCTCTCTGAAAAAGCTGATAAAACGAAATCTTATGCTCTTGTTGTTAGTGATACTTCAGGAACGTCAACCTTAGCCAATAATAGTGCACCTCCGATTACCGAACAAATTTCCACACCTGTCTTATCTGCAGTTACTTCAAAAACTAATTCTAAAATTAATAAGAACACGTCAAAACCAAAAGCTCCAGAAAAAGTGATTTTTGGGTCTGGACAAGCGCATTCGTCTCTAGTTGCTGCACCAGAAGTAAATTGGGTGTACGTTGGTCGCTTGCTTAAGGACTGAGGATGGTGTCTTAAATTATTTAAAACAACAGTGGCCTGAAGCAACATTTACTTGTACTGATCTAAAAAACAAAGGGCAAAATCGTTCATTTAAAATAGGCACAAGCCTAGTAAATTCTTCTGAATTACTGTGTCCTGATCGTTGGCCTCCTGGTGTCCTCATCAAGCCGTTTACGTTTTTTCGTAAACCAACCAACAGAACTCAACGACCTCAGGCCTTCTAAACATGTTAAAAATCTGTCTGTTTATTATCAGAACGTCAGAGGCTTGAGATCTAAAACACATAGTTTATCTCTGGCAGTTTTGATCAACAGTTATGATATCTTAGCACTCACTGAAACTTGGCTACATCCCGGGATAATGTCTGGGGAACTATTCGATGCCAGATATTTGGTATATAGATGTGATCGGTCGGCTACTACTAGTTCCAGAACCAGAGGAGGGGGTACACTCTTAGCCATTAAAACCATCTTTTCTTCCTCCCACGTTTTAGTACCAGAGGTTCCTGGCATGGAACAAGTATGGATACTCATGAAGCTTACACACTTATCTATCCTTTTCGCTTCTGTTTACATTCCTCCTAAATCTGCGCCTGAAATATACGAGCACTTTTCAGATATAGTCAATTCACTAGCTGATCGCTACCCTGAAGCACAAATATGCATCATGGGTGATTTCAACTTGCCCAAATTATCATGGACTCCTAGCTCTGAAGATAATGTGTTGGTCCCTAGTGCACTGAATGATAAACCTGCGGAAATATTGACCAGCATGATGGCATTCATAAATTTGGACCAATTTAATGCAACTCAAAATCAAAGCGGTAATGTTTTGGATCTCGTACTTTCTAACAATACGTCTCTCGAAGTTTCAAGATGCTTAAATGCTCTACTCCCAGAAGATCTATATCATCCTACAGTAAATATAATTTACAAACTAGATAACTTGGAAGTTTTATTTCGACCTACCACCGTTAAACATAATTTTTTTAAAGGAGCGTATGACGATTTAAACGCATCATTAGCTGAAATCGACTGGTCAAAATTACGATATCAGGGAGACATCAATGCAGCTGTTGATGTGTTTTATAACACTTTAAACAAACTGATCGATGCCTACATACCTAAATCTAAAACCAGAAACAAATATCCTAGATGGTTTACAGCAAATTCAATCAAATTTATCAAAGAGAAACTAAAACCACATAATTCATTCAAGCGAACCGGATCAGACGTTGACTATAACAAATTTTCTGAGCTAAGAAGCTTATGTCATAGATCCTTGAATAAAGACTATTCTCTGTACATCTCAGGTATTGAAAATGACTTACCAAACAATATTAAGGCTTTTTGGTCATTTGTTAACACCTCTAAAAATAGTTCCGCTATACCTAATCGTATGAATTATGAAAATAGGTCTGTAACTGGTGGAGAAGATATATGCAATTTATTCGCTCAATATTTTGGTTCAGTTTACTCTAAACCGTCTGGTAATATACCGTCTTTTGAGCATAATTGGGGTCCACAATTATGCACCATCCAGATAACACGTGAGATTATATTAGATAAACTGTATGCGCTAAATCCACGGAAAGGTTGTGGTCCTGATGGCATCCCCACCGTCTTTCTCCGGAATTGTCGACACACTCTCGCGGAACCGCTAGAAATTCTTTTCTCGTGGTCTTTGGACAGTGGAACATTCCCGACATTATGGAAACAAGCTCTTATAAATCCGATCCATAAGTCGGGTTTCAAATCTTCGGTTGAGAATTATAGACCCATCTCTAAACTATCGATTATTGCTAAGGTTCTAGAATCGATCGTAACTGATACTATAAGCTTAACTTATAGCATTGTAATTGTACCAGAACAGCATGGATTCTTCAAAGGTAGATCGACAACGACCAACTTATTAAACTACAAGGATTATATAATATCTGCGTTTGAAGAGGGACTTGAAGTTCACGCGATTTACACAGACTTCCAGAAGGCCTTCGACCGGGTTGATATCGAAATCCTCTTAGAAAAACTCAAGTCATATGGGATTTCTGGAAAGCTTTTAACATGGCTTGAATCGTACTTATCGGATCGTGTTCAGTTTGTCTTCATAGATGGCTTCATTTCGGATGTTATCGAGGTTACCTCTGGAGTTCCGCAAGGATTGCATATCGGACCAAAATTATTCTTGTTGTTCGTGAATGACATCGGAAGAAATCTTAAGTTTTCTTTTAATCTTCTCTTTGCAGACGACTTCAAATTTTTCCGTAAAATAACGTCAGCAACCGACATATTACAATTTCAAGAAGACCTTAACACACTGGTTGAATGGTGCGCCACAAACTGCCTTCCTCTCAACCCAAACAAATGTAAAAGCATCGTTTTCTCACGGAAAAAAAATCCTGGGGTAGTGCAATATCACTTAAGTGGAGTGAACCTTGTGCAAGTTAAGGAAATGACTGATCTAGGTATTTTATTTAGCAGCGATCTCTCTTTTGCGAAACATATTGGTATTATATCCAATAAATCGCTGAAAATGCTAGGTTTCGTTAAACGCAAGACTAATGCGTTTACTGATATTAATTCTGTAAAAATTTTGTACTTCTCATTAGTTAGGAGCCATTTGGAATATGCGTCAACTATCTGGAATCCTTCGCAAAAGTGCCAAATTGAACGTGTCGAGTATGTACAAAATAAATTTTGTAATTACGCACTGTTCAAACTTGGTATAGACTACAACATTCTCACTTATTCTGAAAAGTGCTATGTACTGAACATAGCCTCACTTACTTCTAGACGGTTTTTAGCCGACATGTGTTTTCTATACAAAGTTATGAACAGTGTCATATTTGTACCAGATATTTTATATAAGTTTAATATCCATGTACCTGCGAGAGAGACTCGTTCCCAGTCGTTATTTTATTACAGAAGTCACGCGACTAATTATGGGTCTAATACTTGCGTTGATAGACTGTCTAGAACATATAATTCATTAAATAACAGCAATACTCTAGATCTGTTCAACATGTCTTTTAACGCATTTATTAACCATATAAAATCACTTATTTTTGCCTGATTATGTATTTTTCTTTTTTTTTACTATGTATTAATTTTCCACTATGTATTTTTTCTACTAAGTTTTTTCTTTATTATGTATTTTGTTTTATGTTATATTTTTTTATTTGCTGTTTGGATTTTTATCTGTAAGTAAATTTCGTAAATAAATAAATAAATAAATAAATAAATAAAACTGTTATTTCTAGAGAACTGGGTATCAATGTAATTCTAGATTCTGAAATTTGTGAAGGTTGTATCTATGGAAAGCTACATAGAAAACCTTTTGGCACTAGAAAGCATGTCGAGAAACCTGGTGATATAATTTATTCGGATGTTTGTGGACCCTTTATTCGTTCTTTCTCTGGATATCGTTACTTTGTTGTTTTTAAAGATGAATATTCTCATTATCGTTATATTTATCTTCTAAAAGAAAAGTCAGAAGTTGTTGAAAAACTGGAAGAAATGTTAACAGAAGCTAAAGTGTCTGGTCATACAGTAAAAGAATTCATGACAGATAATGGTGGTGAATTTGATAATTATTCAGTGAAGAAAATTTTAGCAAAATTTGGAATTAGACAAAGATTTACAATGCCTTATACGCCAGAGCAAAACAGTGCTGAACGCGAAAATCGAACCATTGTTGAAATGGCTCGGGCAATAATGCATGCTCATCAAAGTCTTCCTCAACAGCTATGGGCGGAAATTATTAATTCATCTGTCTATATTCTGAACAGAACTGGAACTTCAAGCATAGATGGCAAGTCACGAATTATGGTATGAAAAGAAACCTAGTCTTAAACATTTACGAATAATTGGTTGCACTTGCTATGCTTACATTCCCATACACAGAAGAAAGAAGTTAGAAGAGAAAGCTCGGAAAGGCATTTTAATTGGCTATGATTATGATGATGGCTATAGAATATGGAGCAAAGAAAATAAAAAACTAATTAGGTCACGAGATGTGATTTTTGACGATAATTCGTTATTGCATAAATATGTCAGTATTCCTGAAATGGTTGATTCCACTAAAGAAAAAATAAAAGAAAGAGAAGATGTAAAAGTAAATGAAAAAGCGATCAATAGTAAAACTGACGAACAATATAATGAGGAAGAAGAATCATTAGAAGATGTTACTGTTTTTTCAAAAAGAACAGAAAGGAGAAAAAGAAAAAAAAATAAATTCTGAAAACGAAGATCAAATAAATGATTATAGAAAACGATAAAGAGATAGATCTAAACTTAAGAAACCAGAAATTTTTAATTATTTTTCTGTCTCTTCGATGGCGTCTGCAATGTCTACTGTATTAAATTTAGTTGAACCTAAATCTTATAAAGAAGCAGTACAATCAGAAAATGCAGAAGAATGGAAAGAAGCTATGAATAAAGAAATAAATTCCCTGAATGAAAATCAAACCTGGTTATTACATATTTTACCTCCTGGAAAGAAAGCTCTTCCTTGTAAATGGGTCTTTCGTATAAAGACTAATCCAGATGGTTCAGTTGATAAATTGAAGGCAAGATTAGTCATAAAAGGTTTTTCACAAAAGCAAGGTATAGATTATAACGAAACATTCAGTCCAGTGGTTAGAATGGAAACAGTTCGTGCCTTGTTAAGTGTTGCAGCAAGTGAAAAAATGTTTTTATCCCAAATTGACGTAACTACAGCCTTTCTCTATGGTAATCTAAATGAAGATATTTATATGCGACAACCTGAGGGATTTAATGATGGTTCTGGAATGGTGTGTAAATTAAAAAAGAGTCTTTATGGTCTTAAACAGGCTCCACGATGTTGGAATCAAAGATTTAAAGATCATTTGCTAAAATTGGGTTTTAGACAATCTAAAAATGATAGTTGTCTATTTATTCGAAAAAGAGGAGAGAAATTCATATTCTTAGCATTATATGTTGATGATGGTCTGATCGCAGCATCTGATAAAAAAGATATGGTAGAATTAATAATGGACATTAAAAAGGAATTTAAAATTACGTCAAAATCTGCCTCTTATTATTTAGGACTTGAGATTGAACAGAAAATTAATGGTTCAATAAAAATTACACAAAAAGGTTACATACAAAAATTATTGGAACGTTTTGGTATGGAAAATTGCAGATCCGTATCTACACCAATTTTAAAGGACAGTGAAGAAGATGATGACAGATCTGTATGTAAAAATTTTCCATATAGACAAGCTGTTGGCGCTCTTATTTATTTAATGTCTGGAACACGACCTGATATTAACTATGCTGTTAGTTATGCATCTAGAAGTTTAGAGAATCCGACTTCAAAAGACGTAACAAAAGTCAAAAGAATTTTCCGTTACTTAAAAGGAACAATTGACTACGGAATAGAATATAAAGTCGAATCGAAACCAAGAATGCTGGAATCTTATAGTGATGCTGATCACGGTGGAGATAAATCAACAGGTCGATCCACTTCTGGCGCAGTCTTTATTTTTGCTGGGGGAGCTGTCTCCTGGTTCAGTCGAAGACAGCAATCCGTCGCCATTTCCACTACAGAAGCAGAAATAGTTGCTGCTAGTGAAGCTGCTAGAGAACTTTTATGGCTTACGAGACTCTTCAATGAACTAATAATTTTAAAATCTGTTCCTAGTTTACAGGTAGATAATGAAGCTGCTGTAAGGTTGGCTATGAATCCCGAGTTTCATCACAGAACGAAACATATACGCATTAGGCACTTTTTTGTTAGAGAAATGGTAACTCGAGGAGAAATCTTTATCCAACGAACTTCAACTGAAGATCAATTAGCTGATCTGATGACGAAGCCACTTCATTCTCCAAGAATGAAATTTTTAATTAATGGCCTAGGAATTAGCAAATTATTGAACTAGGGGGAGTGTTAAAGTTATAAAAACTTTATAAACTATTTCTATAATTTGTACTAATGTTACTATGGTTTTTTAATGAAGTTGTCAAAAATAATAATATAATATGTTTTTGTGAAAATAAATACACATAAATGTTTTTGCCTTTTTCTATAATTAAAATATGTATATCTGAATTGCATTGACATTATAAATTCATTCTAAATAGAAGTTCTGCTTCTACAAATTTAACTTGTTACTTAATATGTAAAAGGCAGTGTTGTAATAGATACATTTGAAAATATATCTAGATACAGATACAGATACTTGAGGAAAAATGTATCTAGATGCAGATACAGATACAAATTTTACAGATATATTTTTTTTACAATGTATCTAGATACTTCAAGATACTTTTAAGATACTTTCGGAAAAATGAAAACACCACAAAAGAAAAAGAAATAACTATAGCAAGGAATATATTTGTTCACAATAAAAAATAAGTTATGCACTATTATTACTCTTAAAATAAACACAAATAGCCTTTGAAGCTGTGTGTCAGAAATATTAACTAACTATATACCTATGTAATCTTTAAAAAAATCACTTTTTTATTCCAATTTCAGCGGATATCTCGAACATTTTTTGTTCGCTAATAAATTACTGATTATTAAATGAGTATTTAGGATGACAAAAATAAAACAATAATTTTATTTATTATATTTTCCTTTATTTAATTCACATTTATAAAATTAATTCTTATTCTTAGATTAGATAATTACTTAACCGTTGTTAATAAAATGATTTAATTTTTTTTTATTTATTATTTTTTTAAATTTATTCAGAGCTGGAAATACAATTACACTTTATTAAAATTTTATAGATAAAAATAAATTAAATAAATAAATAAATTATAAGTTTGAGAATTATGATAAAATACAAGTTCTATAAATAACTAATTAAATTTTGGAAAAGATCCTTTTATTTTTTTCCTTTTTTTTTTAAATAAAAAATAAAAAAATAAATAAAAAATAAAAGAATGTTTTCCAAAATTTAATTATTTACATATAGAACTTGTATTTTATCATAATTCTCAAACTTATAATTTATTTATTTAATTTATTTTTATCTATAAAATTTTAATAAAATGTAATTGTATTTCCAGCTCTGAAAATGGCTTACGCCGAAACTAGTTAGCTAATTTTTTTTTTTTTAAATGAAATAATTATATTAACAACGGTTACCCAAACAACCTTTAAATATAGTTACTAAACGTGTTTTTTATTATTATTATTATTATTATAGTTTGCAAAGATAATTTTGCAAAGTAAATTGCCAGGCTGCAAGGGTTATACGCATTTCAAATGCGAAACATGTGGTGTACATCTTTGTCTAACAAAGATAAAAACCTTCCATAAATTTCATTTAAATTAAACTCTTGTTAAAATTTGAGTTGACCAAGCAAGAAAGAGTTTACTGGTCGCTGATTGGTTAATTTAAACTTAAAATTCAAATATCTGAATGATGCTAATGCTTGGTTTATATACGGAACAAGAATAAGGAATAGGAAATAAGAATAGTACACAAGATGTTAAAACATGGCTGCGCCGCATATCGGTTTATGTAGGAATGAAATTTAACTTAAACATAAGAATAGTTGGTAACATTCAACATTTTATTCTTATTTCAAGAATAAGACACGATAAGCCTGCGCACAGCAATTAAAATGTCTGCCGTAATAAAGTTTGTTCAACAGATGTTTTTCAGTTGTGATCGGAGGGTTGTAAACAACAATACATTTTTTTATTATTTTTATTTATTCTTCTTGTAAGTTTTAAGAACCTGTCAAGTGACAAACGTTAAACACAGGCTAACGTAAGTACGCAGGCGCAGCGACGAAATGTTATGTCCTATATAAACGGTTTAATATTTTTTATTCTTGTGTACTATTCTTATTTCCTATTCCTTATTCTTGTTCCGTATATAAACCAACCATAAATGTATTACCAACTTGAAAAATCGTAAGGACATATTTTGTAAAAAGTCCTTGAAAAAGACAAAATAGGAAAGTATCTGAAAAAAGTACCTGAAATACAGATACTTAGATACTGATTTAAATATCTAGATACAGATACAGATACATATTTTAAAATGTACCTAGATACAAATACCTAGATACATTACAACACTGGTAAAAGGTAGGAGAGGCCAATACCCCTAAAGGGTTTTATGGATTAATAATAATAATAATAAATGTAGATTTTAGTTAAATGCATTGAACAGAAAATAATTATTTTATTACTATAAACAATTTTTGTTATATATAATTATCTGTTAATAAAAAATTCAATACAGGGAGATAGGTATTTTAAGTCTTTTAATAAACAGTTTAATCATCTGAAACGTGTAGAAACCAAATATGAGGCTGAAAATATAATAAAACAGATATAGCCTCCAATTTTATTAATATCGATTAACTGTGCATAATTGTTGACTTAATTTACATATATTCTTTATAAACTTATTAATTATAATATCTATACCAAAATACCGATATTTCTGCATCAATAATAATATTCATAATAATTAGTCTAAATCTATCCTAATCTCAGGCGAAGACCTCCGCCATGTCCTTCCATTGTGTTCTGTCTTGAGCAATCTTGAGTCAGAGAGCAC
Organism: Liopterus haemorrhoidalis; assembly: GCA_963971575.1. Lineage (NCBI taxonomy): Eukaryota > Metazoa > Arthropoda > Insecta > Coleoptera > Dytiscidae > Liopterus > Liopterus haemorrhoidalis. The sequence goes on from OZ020620.1 coordinate 28,557,187, forward strand.
CGGCTGTTTTAATGATGTCGTTTTTCCATCATATCTTTTCTCTTCCTCGTGACATTGTCTTGGCGACAATAAAGTTGTTTTTTCGTGCATAGGTTGTCATTTAGGCATGCTAAGTGTCCAGTCTACTTCCATTTCAACCCTCTGCGGCCGTCTGTACCATCTCTAACTCCAGTTTCCTTACGGATTACTGTATTTGGTATTTTGTCTGGAAGTTTTACTCTCAGTATGGATCTTTCCATTTTTCTCTGTAAAACTGTTTTTTTATTTTTTTGAAACAAAGATAAAATTTGGCACCCATAAGTAATGTGGGAATTATGCAAGACATAAACACCTTACTTTTAATTGTAATAGGTATATTTGCCTCCATCACTTTTTCCAGTCCCAGAAATTTTTTACACTCTGCAGTTTGTCTATTTGCGAATGAAATGGATTGCCCTAGGTAAACTGTTTCGCTTACACAGTTAATTTTATTATTATGTATATTAATATTTACGAGGAAACCAGGCGTTAGTAAGGCCATTTTTGTGTAGTTCATTGTAAGACCTACTGTTTGGCTTTCGTAATTGGTTGGTGTGATAAGTAGGCCGTTGGATGGGTGAAAAACAGTTGTTATTGTATATAAGTCAGTTAAATAAACGCTTACAATTCTAGTTATATTTCTTAGTTATTACATTTGGCGACGAGGATAAAAGAATATAATATGATGAATTTGCTTAATAAATTTGGCGAATTTAACGAAGAAAATGAAGATTTTGTCACTTATGTGGAAAGATTAGAATTTTACTTTAAAGCAAAAAAAATAACTAATGAAGACAGGATAGATAATTTTATCGCCGTTTCTGGTATAAAAGTGTTTAAAATACTTAAAAATTTGACATTTCCAAAAAAAATAAATGATTTTACGTATGATGAAATTATCACGCTGCTGAAAAAACATTACAACCCCAAGAAAAATTTAATTAGTGAAAGAACGAAATTTTATCGCCGTATACAAACTGAAAAAGAAACTATAACTGAGTATTCCATCGCAATAAAACAACTAGCTCTGTATTGCGAATTTGGAAATTTTCTTCAAGAAGCTCTTCGCGATCGCTTCGTATCTGGATTGCATAACACGGAAATTCAAATCCACTTATCTTGTATGCAAATCTCTGAGTTGACATTTAGTTCAGCCCTAGAAAATGCATTAGCGATGGAAATGGCAATGGCGGATTCTGAAACTGTTTTTCGGCCTCTTCGCGACGAAGAAGAAGAAAAAGGGGAACTTAAAGTCTGCAAACTGAAGCAAGTAAGAAGACAGAATATTCAAAGAAGACTGAATAATCAAGTTACTTGTTTTCGATGCAATGGAAAACATTCCCACGAATCATGTCCTTATAAAAATTATAAATGTAATGCATGTAACAAAATTGGACATTTGGCAAAGGCATGTAGAAGTAAATCTGCAACAGCAAGGCCCAAGTTAACAAAAAACATTCAGCTTTTGCAGGAAGAAGATGAAGATGAAGTTGAAGATGAGTATGAAATGTCATATTTTTGTAATTCATTAAATTTCTTTAATCCTGCTAAACATCCTTACAAGGTTGAGGTATCTATTAATAATAAGATTATCAGTATGGACATAGATACTGGTTCTGGACTCACCATTATTCCACAGTACATGTATTACAATTTTTTTTTCGATAATATTTTAGCTCCCGTTAATATGGTTTTAAAAACGTATTCTGGAGAAGCAGTAAAAATTTTGGGTAAATTTCAAGCTAAAGTAAAATATGGTGATCAGAGTGAGCTGTTGCCTGTAGTCGTCGTGCAAGGACAAGGAAATCAGCCTGCACTTCTAGGAAGAAATTGGTTAGAAAAAATCAATTTAAACTGGAGTGAAATTTTTGGTATGTCAGTAAGTATTCCTGACATAGAAACTAAAATTATTAATTTAAAATGCAAATATGCAGACATTTTCAATGATAAGATAGGCACGTTTAAAAATGTGGAAGTTAGAATTTGTTTAAAGGATGATGTTAAGCCTGTATTTTGCAAGGCACGTCCAGTTCCGTATGCGCTGGAGGAAGTTGTTAACAAACAACTAGATGAATGGAAGAGTTTAGAGATAATCGAGCCTGTCACACAATCTGATTGGGCTACACCAATTGTCATTGCTCCAAAGGATCAAGGTAAGAGTTGGAGAGTTTGCTGTGATTTTCAAACTACTCTTAATAGGTACATAAGGACAGACCATTACCCTCTTCCTGTTCCCTCTGATTTGTTTAAACTACTTTCAAAAGGAAAGTACTTTTCTAAATTAGATCTGAAATCCGCTTATTTGCAACTTAAAGTAGCAAAGGAATCTCAAGAATTATTGACGATCACAACACACAAGGGTTTGTTCAAATTCTGTAGAGTCCCATTCGGTTTGAATGTAGCCCCAGCACTCTTCCAACAAGCTATGGAAAAAGTTTTGAGTGGTATTAAGTTTGTAGGATGTTATTTCGATGATTTAATTATTTGTGGTGAAAATAAATTAGACTGTTTACGGAAAACCGAAATAGTCCTTCAGCGTCTTTATGAGCACGGCGTTAAATTGAATCCTAATAAATGTGTCATTTGTAGTTCAGAAACTGAGTTTTTAGGACATAAAATAAATGCAAATGGAATACATCCTACTGATGATAAATTAAATGCTATTAAAAACGCTAAAACACCTAGTAATATAAAGGAGTTGCAATGCTTTCTTGGTCTTCTCAATTTCTATTGCAAATTTTTGCCTAATCTTTCTACTGTTCTAGAGCCTATTCATAAACTTCTTAGAAAGAATGCGGAATGGAGTTGGAATCATGAATGTCAAAATGCATTTGTTAAGTGTAAACAATTATTATGTAACAGTCCAGCATTAATTCCTTATAATGTCACTAAACCAATACTAATATCTTGTGATGCTTCACCATATGGAGTAGGTGCAATTCTTTCTCACGTAGTAAAGGCTTTGGAAAGACCAGTTTGTTTTGCTTCAAGGTCTCTAAATACCGCCGAGAGAAATTATTCTCAAATAGAACGAGAAGCTCTGGCTATTATATTTGCAATTAAAAAATTCCATAAATATATTTATGGTCGAAAATTCACACTCATTACGGACCATAAGCCATTAACGGCAATTTTCAGTCCAACATCTGGCATATCTTCTACCAAAACTTCACGTTTACTTCGTTGGTCTATTTTACTTTCTGGTTACGATTATAACATTAAATATAAACATGGTCAGGAAATTGCAAATGTTGATGCTCTTTCCCGACTTCCCTCCGAACCAGCTCCTAAAAAATGTGATGTCAATTTCTTTTCTCCTATGGATGATTTGCCCTTGTCATCCGTTGACATATCACAAGCTACAAAAAAAGATAAAGTTCTCAGTAGAGTCTTAGAATTCACTAAATTTGGTTGGCCTATTAATGTAGAAGATGATTTAAAAATTTATCATCAAAAACAAAATGACTTAACGTGTGAAAGTGATTGCTTACTTTGGGGACGACGTGTCATAATACCAAAAATATTACAAAGATACTTGCTAGAATTGTTGCATGAAGAACATCCAGGTATTTCTAGAATGAAAAATTTATCTAGGAATTTTGTATGGTGGTTAAATATTGACAAAGATATAGAAAACGTTGTTAAAAGTTGCGATATTTGTCAATCAGTGAGACCAGATATAAAAGAATCTACTCACCATCCTTGGACATGGCCACGGCGAATTTGGCAACGAATTCACTTAGATTTTGCACAATCTGGTAAACATTATTTTTTAATAATTCTTGATAGCTATTCTAAATGGGTTGATGTTCAGATAATGTCCCAGATTACAACTTTAGCGACAATTAATACCCTCCGAAATTTGTTTGCTAATTTTGGTTTACCCGAGTCTATCGTTTCAGATAATGGTCCACAATTTACAAGTGTAGAATTTAAAAAATTTCTTCAAGGTAATGGAATCAGGTTAATATTAACCCCGCCTTACCATCCAAAATCTAATGGCGCAGCTGAAAATGCTGTTAAGACTTTTAAAACTGCATTATTAAAGCAATGCATACACGATTTGAGAAAGAATGATAAAAGGTCTTTACAACATAAAATTGCTTGCTTCTTGTTTGCCTACAGAAATACTCCTCACACGACTACAGGCTACTCACCCACAGAACTTTTTCTGAAAAGGACAGTCCGAACAAAATTGACTATGTTGAAGCCCAATTTTTCTGAAGAAATGAAATTTAAACAAGAAATTCTTAAAGAAAATTTAGACAAAAAGAGAGACAATCGAGAATTTTCATTAGATGAAGAAGTCTGGGTTCGAAGCGTTCGAAATGAACACATATTATGGTTCAAGGGAAAAATACTAAAAATATGTAGCCCTACAACCTACTTAGTAAAAGTGGGGGACAAGACACGATTTTGCCATGCTGATCACTTACGCAAAGTTCCCGAAAATGGAACTAATATTTTAGTTAAAACCAATGATCAAAGTAAAAAAATTTTAAATTACAGATCAGTTTCCAGAAAACAGCAAGATAATCTTCAGAGTCCAGCCGAAGATCCAATAAGAGCACCTGCGCAATTAGATTCAACAAGACAGAATCTGGAGAGAACACTACGGCCACAACGACAAAATCGTGCTCCTGAACGCCTCAAATATGATCGTTTGGGGGGCAATTAACCAATTTTATTTGGGGGGAAAGAAATGTGATAAGTAGGCCGTTGGATGGGTGAAAAACAGTTGTTATTGTATATAAGTCAGTTAAATAAACGCTTACAATTCTAGTTATATTTCTTAGTTATTACAGTTGGTATATCATTTTATCGATTTATTCTGGATCTTTTGCAAAAAATACGATGTCGTCGGCTGAACAGAGATGGCTTAAATGTTCTCCTTCAACCTTTATACCCATTTGTGATTAGCAAAGCCTTCGAAGACGTATCTGAGTGAATTTATAAATAGAACTGGTGATAACGAATCTGCTTGTTTAACTATCCCGCCCACCGGGGAAGCAATTCTTCTAATTGTTCGGTATAAGCTGGCTCTAGTTCGTGCTCCTGTAGAGCTCTAATAACATAATAATGTTCTAGTTGGTCGAATGTGGTATTGTAGTCAATGTGTTAATGGTATATGGTCTTGTTGTATTTAATAATTTACTCAATAAGCTAGTTTAAACTTCTGCATCAATACCGGTTTTGAATACTGAAAAAATATGATCGGAATCCCGATATTCGGGATTTCGGTATTGTAATCCAAAAAAGTCACCTTGTTCAATATATGTTTTTAGAACGATAAATTAATTTTTCAATACTAGTGAAAAAATATTCCTTTTTTGTTCTCAAAATAATGGACATTGTAGATATCCTGCAAATCGTATGTCAGTTTTAGAAAAAAATAATCACTAGATTCCAAGTCGGGGCTATAAGGTAGATGATTTAATTTTTGGAAACATGTTGAACAACAATATTTGCAGCAACAGAAGTGTACACTGGCGCATTGCCTTGCAATAATTCGCGTCTCGTTACAGCTTTCCTCGGCGTTTTGTTTTTTAACAACCTTTAATTTGTACAATAATCAGGCATAATACTCGCTAGTAACCGTAGTTTTTCTCTTTTTGAAGTAAATTAGTAAAATTCCTTGAAATTCCACGAAATTGAGGTCATAGTCTTTTTTAAATCTTTTATAGAAACACACTTGGGTCCGAGGCGAGAGGCGTCTACGCCACGTTCAGGCTACGGATCTGGTTAAATTAAAAGGTTTTTGTTTTTTCCACTATCTCTCTCATAGTGTGTATAGGTTTTCCCGGTCGGAAATCACACTGAATTTCCGATAACTCTTTCTGCATGTACGCTAATAAAAAAATATAGAAGTAAATAATGAAAAAACGCTTCTATTCTGTTCAATCCAGTTTTTAATAAGATATATATTTGAGGGGTTATGGGTAGCGCTACCTATTAACTTGAAACATTTGTTTATTATTTAATTAATGGTATAATCCCTAGAGATTACAAGTTCTTTATACAAAACTAACAATCTTAAATAAAATAAGTAACAATCTATTTATCAAATTTTGCACCGAATTTTTATCTATTTAATATTATATTTTTAAATATAGAAAAAATTGTTGAAAAAAATTTATCGCTCAAAACATTAACAATAGATATCAGACAACAATGTTTCTTTCATATTGTTGTAGTTCTTCAACTTCAGAGATTGAACTTCTGTATACATTTTGCTATTTCTTTCAATCAAGTTGTTCTCCTTTTGCTCAATGTTTTGAATTTTTTCTTGGAGTATTTTATTTTCTTTTAACAGATCATCATATTGCGCAGAGGTGAATTCTATTAATTTCTTCATTTCTTCTATTTAGCCATTAAAAATTCCTGCATGCTTATTAAGAGATTTCTCTTTTATAAATTCTATTTTTGACTCCATTTATGCAAGGAAATCATCCGGAAGATCAGACTGAGATTTGCGCGGAAGGTCAGATTGTGATTGCTTAGCATCACTTGCGCGACATAGGACACATTTATAGGTATCTCGTCGTTTGTCTCCCATCTGAATATAGGTTTTCTTGGAGATATTTGCACATAGTACGTAGTGCGGCTTGCAATCATTGACTGTACACTTTACAAAGTCATTTAATGGCAGAATTTGCTTGCAGTATGTACAATTCCCGTTCATTTTTTTAGTAGAAGAAATGATTTTATAACTTAAAACAATGTATTTGATTATTTCTTATTGCAGAAGAGACTTGTCTTAGTTGTAACTAGTGCTAGAGTGAGATAGCTATATTGTTCACAGGTGGAATTAACAAGTCTGTTAGATATTTTATGCTAATGAGTACTATGACACTTGAAATTTAACGGTTTTTTGGAAGATATTTTGCATAAAAAAACCAAAATAACTATGATGTTCTGACGGTAATTGTTTATTTAAGCTTGAGACTTGTACACTTACTCAATAATTCAACAATTCACTGTTTTTGCAATTTTCACTACACTTGTTAACCACTTTTTTTTTTTTTTTTTAGCTTTTTAGGTACATCGCCTGCAAGGCCATTAGTACCATATATATTGTGCATATATACATGTAATACAGTATTGTAGTAATACATTAATAGATAACTTACATTGGTAATTAAATATAATAGTAATGGTAGAATTGTTAGGTAATAGGGTAAGTATGGTTTAATATTGCTTACTAGCAAGTAAGAGATTCTTTTTTGTTATGAGTTTATCACCTAGAGACAGAATTTCGGTAAGATTGTGGAAGGGTTAACCACTTTAAGAAATAAATTAATCGGAGCAAATAAAAGTGTGACTGACTTATACAGGGTACTCGCACTGTGTGTACTCGCTGTGTGTACTCGACTTATACAGGGTACTCGCAATGTTCTGTAATTTGTGGATTTCAAATAACTTTTATATTTATATATGTAGTTTTGTGTAGAAATGTGCAAGTAATACCTTAACATTTTCGAACCGGCCTACTTCATGGAAATATTTTTCTTTTTTGGGTCCCAAATAATATCCCAGCAATAAAAAAGCTAATCATCTTTTCACGAAAAATCTGCTTCCGAGAGCGGGGCATCATTTTTCTTTGGTTTGGAAATCGGTTTGGAAAACGAGCCTGTTCTCTCCCCAACTACAATAAATGATCACATATTAGCACTTACTGCTTCTGTAGAATCATGTTACAATATGCATCATTCAAAGAAAAGAAAAACATTTTGAGACCAAATAAGTAAGGATATTTCGAGTCTAGGAATTCACGTTGTTTTGCAAATTTAATTTAATGAAAATAATGATGCAAATACTGTAACTTTGAGTATTAAGCCAAGAAGTGTAAGAAAAAGTGGAATAATTTAGTCATGACGTATAAAAATGCCAAAGATAATAAGAAAAAGTGTGGAGACACGTTTTAAATTTTTTGATCGCTTGGATGAATTGTTGGGAGACAAACCTAATAATTCAAGTCCTCCTTCGATATACGTTGCAATTATAGAAAATCAAATTGATGTACAAATTGACACACAATCAGTCTCAAGTGATAATGAAAGCATTTGTATGGAAAGTTCGCCTGAGAAAACTCCGAGAACTAGTAAAAGACCAAATAAATCAGAATATGTTGAAATTAAATATATATATATATATATATATATATATATATATATATATATATATATATATATATATATATATATATATAACAAAAAAGATCAAAAGCGAATATGGAAAGGTATTAGCTTATAAAAATTATGTTACAAGTCTAACAGAACTGAAAAAAAAGAAACTCGAAATCTTGGAGAGAAGTAGAAGAAAGAAGAGTTCAAAACCTTGAAACACTTGCTCAAGAAAAGCGATAAAATAGTTATTAGCATTATATTTTAATTATTATTTTTATTAAAGATTTATTAATGTTCCTGAGGTATAAAAAAGTAATTTTAAAAATTATGGTTTCTAAGGTAATATAATTTTGTATATTTTTTTATTTAAGATTTACAAATGAAACATTTCAGCAAATATTTGGTTTCTTTTATTATAACTTGGTGCTATCCCACTAACATTCTAAACCAATGCTTCATCATAATCTTCATGAACCTTTTCGATTTCTTTGTTCACATCATCATGAAATTGTATGCAAATGTTGTAAAGAACTGCGGCATATACTACACAGCAATAAAATTTATGTTGTTATTGTCAAAATATTTCAGTCTACGGAATCTTCCTTTTAAATTTATTTTCTATTACAATTCTCGTCGAAGAATGGCGATAATTAAAGGAATTTTGCTGTGGGCTTAATCTGCCACTATCTTTAAATGGTGTTACTAGACAGTCCAAACATGGATACGCTGAACCCCTGTAAGAGATCATTTGCAAAAAAAAAAAAAACATATTCATACCTTTTTCATAAATTGACGATCTTTTCAACAATCGTGCTTCATGCATTGACCCTGCTTCACCCCATTGCAAGTCTTTTTTTTTCATGATCGCAAACTGCTTGTATAAGAATACTGTATTCTGATTTTTTAATATTTATATGGCTACCAGCAATTGCTCCTATCCTATACAGTTACAACTACAGACAAGTTTCTTCTGCAATAAGAAATAATCAAATACATTTTTTATTCCCTTCTTGTTTTTAAAACCCTCACGGATATCATTGTTTCTTTCCTCATTCGGCCATTTTCATCCATGCAATACATCGATTTTATTTTAACTCGTATTTTGGATTTGCTATTCATTTTACAACAAACTAATGTATAACATTTAAGTGTATTTTACACATTGTTTATTGTCCCTTATGATATACAGTCGTCTAGACTGTAATAATACGTATTTTTATTGGTTTTATCTTAGAATCGGTAGTTTTAAGCTCACATGATTACTCGCTGAATAAAAAAGTGCAGTTCACTTTTAGTGATTCTGATTATTAATAAGCTTGTTTTTGGCCTTTTAGGGCTATCTGCGACTATAATAATATTAAATTCCAATTTAAAAAAAAATCTAGAATTTATGACTGCTGACATACGCCACAAATTAATTATACAAATCTACACACAGTTTTACTTATTTTACAAAATAAATAACTGATTTTTTAAAATTTGTTTTAAAGTTTAACTGTGAAAAAGTGTGTAGTGCCTGGTTGTACAATCTTCGCTGGGCAACTCTTCATTTTCCCCAAAAATGACTGTTTCAGACGTAAATGGTTGTAAGCTGTTCCAAATATTGGGAAAGGTCTACCATGTCGTGCAGAAAATAAAGAATTTGCGTACTCGATCCTGAAGAATTACAGGATGTGTGGTGACCACTTTAAAAAAGAACAATTTTATTCAGCACAACGAAAGAGATTACTACCAAAACAAGTTCCAGTCTTATTTGGTTCAGGTATGTTATAAGTTATAATATACAGCGTTGTAACTTAATTTCTTTAGTATAGTAGCTTATTTTTTAAAGAAGGCCTTTCTCAGCAAAATGGATAATATGTGTTACAACTTAAACCCCTTAATGGCTTTGGGGGCGCTGGGACTAATTACCATAAGTGTTAATCTCAATTACTACCTGGATTTAGACATGACTAATGTGTAGAGACCGATAAAAATATGCAACGGTACTTTTGCCATAGGCGTGCTATTTTAAACTTTACTTTAACAAAAATCCAACAAAAAACAAAAGAATAAAACACTTGTACCGCAATGAATTCTTATCTTAATAACGACACCTCATTATTTTGGGATTATATCCGAGATATGTAATTCCGGTCACTCCTTTGCCATTGGTCAGTTTTTGATAAGATATTAAATTTTTATACGATACACTATTTGTCAGCAGGGCACATTACAAATATATATAATTACATTTCATTTCTACAGATAACACATGTGCCGCTTTTTATCGAAAAACACCTAACTAAAGTACCGTTGCATATTTTTGCCGGACCCTAGTAATGTGTAATGTCTAAAGTTATCCTTTATTGATGGTATATTTTGTATGGTATATGGTATATATATATCTTTTATTTTTCCCTTAACTAAGCTTTTAATTCTTTTTCTAATATAGTTTTGCATGTGTATTTCTTAATCTTATTATGCCGATAGTATTTGGATGTAACTTTTATGTACCCTTTCACTTTTGCCTACAGTAAGTAAAAATTAATTTTTACAGCCAGTTTTCGCTCAACCCATTTGATAGACCAAATATATTAACATCAAGACAGACAGCATTAGCACGTTTAGGATATTTTCCCCATCGTTGTTTATAAGCAACGGTAATACTTTATATCAGTTTTTTAATTTAATACATTACCACATCATACCATAATCATACAATGCCATATATGCATACAATTATTCACATTTACAAGTCCTATACTCCAGATTACTCGATTATTACAATTAACTGTCCGTTTGCAGAGATCAGTTAGTTAGTTAAAATTTTTGGCGCACAGCAACAAAGGCTATTTGCGCCTAACGCAGACCATCTAAATGACTACACTACATATTAAAAACAATAAATTAAACAATTAATAAATAGATAAAATCAATAAAATTACACATACTCAATAAAAGAAATCTTGCACAGACAAACACAAATAAATAAGATAAAAAGGTCTGTTCGAAAATTTGAACAGACTCAGGGTGATGGTAAGAGGCTGTAAAGGGGCCAATCACCATCGAATATCACAGTTTAGAAATAGAACACATTAAAATAAGGTGCAAGACTTCACACATAAAACAGTAAATGTTGATGAATTATGTCCGTAGATAATATAATAGTTAAGTTTATGGGAGTCGGACAGGTGTAGAAATAAATAAAAAAGTTTATTTAACTAAGCTAACGTAAGCTTAGTTAAATAAACTTTTTTATTTATTTCTACACCTGTCCGACTCCCATAAACTTAACTATTATAAAACAGTAAGTTCGATTCTCTCAGGAAGAGTATCAGCCTGTCCATGAGTACTCTGTCGTAACCTAAAGCAACTGACAGGTCATAGCACAGGCCTAGCCTCTCCCTGATATTCTCGAACTGCGCACATTCGGTTAAAAAGTGTAAAAGAGACAAATCTGTGTTACACGTCTCACAGATAGAGGACTCTTCACCTCGAAGAAGGTGCCCACGGGTCCACCAACAGTGACCTATACGAAAGCGTGTGATGGCAGTTTCCTCCCTGCGGTTAATCCTACAGGAAGAACCCCATGGTTTAACATCTCCCTTAATCTGTCTCAACTTAACGTTCTGTATGCTGCTCCACTCATCTTGCCACATGGCTAAAACAAGATGTTTCAGATTACTCTTTGCGTCATCTGGAAATATGAAACTCACATCAATCATAGGTGTGTGGGAGACGGCTTTTGCTGCTACATCAGCCGCTTCGTTGCTTTTAATACCAACATGTGCCGGTATCCAAAACAGCTCTACCCTCACATTCTGAGCATTCAGATTGTAGAGTAGCAACCGGATCTTTAGTACAAGAGGATGCACTGGATCTGGATCTTGGATACTGTTCAGAGCGCTCAGCGAGTCCGTCAAGATAACACTTGACCGACATTGCTCTGACGAAACAAAACACAGGGCCTTGAAAATAGCGTACAGCTCAGCTGTGTACACACTCGTTATGGAGTGCAGACGGTACTGAAACTGTGACAGTGTCTTCGACCTAGGGACCAGTGTTCTTTGTAACTCATGTTGGTATTCGATAAGCAACGTAGTATCTTTATCAAAACTAGTTAATGTGAGGTTCACAAGTGAACGCGGTAGAGTCCATGGTGGAACAGCACACAAAACGAAATTTGACATTTCAGGCATATTAAAATCAATGTGACTCAAAATGTCGAAAGTCCTCAAACCAAAAGGGCTCTTGGTTTTCTGTCATAAATCTCGGTATGCCTATTTTGTAGAATAGGGTCATACGCGGGATGATCTGGCTTGGCACTGAGTGCAGCCATATATTATTATTATTATGGGGTTTGTCAGGTCTTGACAAGCGTCCACTAATCTCAAACTTCAGCAACCTTTTGAGCCGCGTCATACTAGAGACTAGTGGAGCTAAATACACACGACTGCATCCCAAACCCTGGCGATATGCAGCCGCGGAAATTACGCCAGATCCAGTGCCCGCACAATGCGGAGCGACCCGAGCAGCACTGCTTTCTGCATCCTGCAGATCAAAGAGTTGGCAGAAGATCTGCAGACGGGAATGGACTCGATTTCCCTTCGATAGGAGGCTTTCATGCCACCCAAAACACCAACTATCAGGACTACAAGCTTAACTTTATACCCGGGATACAGCTTTCTAAGCTCGGACAAGAGGTCCATATACTTGGACCTCTTTCCTCCTCCTTGAGAGAGATATTCTTCTCAGCTGGACTTGAGAATTCGATCACAAACATCTGTTTGGTCTCGATATCCAGGAGGGTTATGTCCGGCTTAGTGGCTGTCAGTAACCTCGAGGTGGGGAAGGAGTAATTCCAATAAATTCGGCACTTGGAATTTTCCACCACCGATTCTATGTCAGAAGGGACGTACGGTATAACCGGTATTTGGTCAATACCATAGGCATGTCTAAGATGATAGTAGAGCACGCGGAGAACAGCATTATGTCGAGACACGTAGCTCGACGCTGCAAGAGATGGACAAGCAGACAGAATGTGCATTATCGTTTCAGAATGGTGGTGGCACAACCTACAGAGTGTGGACTCCGCTATTTAGAATATGCGGGCCCTGTATGCCAAAGTATTTATAACACCATCCTGACACGCAAACACAAAACCTTCTGTTTCCGATCTCAAACCAGTAGACTTAAGAAACGAGAACGTGAGTTCTGTGGACAACTCTAGACTTTTAATATGTTGAAGAACACAGAGTGCATACTTTTACTCATGTGTTCTTTTGTCAACATGTCTGTCTCGCCTCGTTTCACCGAACCGGTAACTCTGTTGTACTCCTCCCGAGAGAGTTGTACTCCAGCGTTTTCCCTGACGGGACTCAAGTCTGCCAGGTTAAATCTCGTTGCTGCTCTTCGCGCTGCCTGGTAAAGAAACGCCCCTTTGCCACTAAATTCGTGCTCACTAACGAATTTTAATAGTGGGTCCTGACTTCTGAGGATACTGTTAGCTGTAACCAGGACGAGACGATCGTGCAAGCACTCCAGATTTAGTAATCCCCGACCCCCATTTTGACGAGGGAGGTAAATGCGCTGCACAGAAGATTTCGAGTGAAGACTTCGGTTGATGTTCATGATCTTTCTGGTTCTTCTGTCGAGATCCTTAAGATCATCAACATTCCATTTCATTACACCAAAAGTGTATGAAATTAATGGGACAGCAAGCATGTTTGTGGCAGCGATCTTGTTCTTGCCAGACAGACATGATCTCCATATCTGCCTAAGTCGTGCCATATACTTGCTGCGAAGGGCCTGCTTAATAAGAGTGATATCTTGGACACCTCTCTCACTGATGCCTAAAAATGTGTAAGACCCTTCGGCATTAAGATGTTTTATAATGCTCCCATCAACCAATTGAACGTCTTCACCGTTGTCTAAACCTTTTCCTCTGTATATATGAAAAACAGCGCATTTTTCCAACCCGAATTGCATACCTATCGCGGCAGTGTACTCAGCCACAGTATCTAAGGCGGTCTGCAGATTCCTCTCGTTCGAGGCGTAGAGCTTCAAATCATCCATGTAAAAAAGATGGGTAATTTTGTGCTTACGCTTCGACGGGGGACCCGCTTGTAGCCACTGCCGCGCCTAAGCTCGATCGATAGAGGAAGAAGTGAGATGCAAAATAGCAGCGGGCTTAGGGAATCTCCCTGGAAAACCCCACGCTTGAAATATATCCACTCTGTCGACACTGCAGTTGATCCGCTTGGGACAACAAATTGTGTCTTCCAGAGGGACATAAGTTGCCCAATGCATCTCTCTATCTCCGGGTGGACTCGTAACATGCGCAATAATGTTAAAATGAGAGCGTGTGACGTAGTGTCATAAGCTTTTGCGTAGTCCACCCAAGCCATTGACAGGTTGCGTTTGAAATACGACGCGTCATGACAGACTGACCGGTCGATAATAAGGTTTTCTTTGCAACCTGCTTGGCCCCTCTTCGATCCCCTCTGTTCGTAGATGTCTGACCAAACAGAGGCAATGGAGCTCAGTACCCGCTCGTTTAATACGCTGGTGAAGATCTTATACAGCGTATTGAGACAAGTAATAGGTCTGTAGTTCTTCGGGTTGGTTAAATCACCTTTTTTGGGGATTAATACTGTACGCCCCTCTGGTAACCAAGATGGTATTGGTATTTCTCCACGGATAAAAGAAGTAAAATTTCGTGCAAGATGGCCGTGCACGCTTGTGAATGACTTCCACCAGAAAGCAATAATACCATCAACTCCTGGTGCAGCGAAATTGCGCGCTTTCGAAATAGCACGTGTAACTTCTTCCGTGGTAACAGGGGGGCATGCCTGAGGATCTGTCAGGTGTTGTGAACAGAATTCCTCAAATCTCTCCAAAACTGGAGTGTCCTGCACGATCGCCTCGTGTTCATAAAGTTCCCTCCAGAAAGTCTATGTCCTGTCGACTGATAATGACGGTTCAGAAATCTCAGGTTTGGCCATGAAAAGGCGTGCAGGCTCGTGAGGAACATAGTATTTTCCTCCATGGTCCTAACCCGGTTGACCAGTTTCTTTCTTGCCAGGGTTAGTGCTCTCAATTTGTCCACCGCTTTCTGCTTTAGCAGAGAGAGAGTGGACAAATTCAGTGTGTGATGCTTTATGCGCAATTGATATAATATGCGCTTAGTATTCGCACTTAGCGGCTTAATACTTCGTAAAGCATCAATACCACACTGAATATGAGAAGCTTCCTGACGTGAATGCGTCATTTTCTTCTCTAATTGCTGTATACGCAGTTTGCCGTTAAAAGCCTTAGCCCGCTTTGGCGTCAGCACAGCTGCTGCAGCGTATACAGCACAGTCGATATCCCAGAGACTACTCTGAGGGAAAATTTGCTTGTCAATAAGTTCATGAAGTCGCGTGAGGTCATCAGCACGAACTTTGAACTTATTGTGTCCGAGTCGGGTACGTTCAGAATGAGGCGAGAGAAGGGCTAGAAAATCCTCGCGGAGATTTTTTTCCGGTAAAGACGATGTTATTCCTGCATAAACTGGGGAAGACCCAGTGGCTATCTGCCCACCTCCCGTTGGTGGGCTTGCAGGTGTCGATGGCTGTACCGGTATTTGGGACAACCTTCTCGACTCTCTTCGTCTCGATCGCCTCATCCTGCGTCGCAGGCGTGCTACTTGGTCGCGCAGATTTTGTTGCGTCATGAAGTCCAGCTCAGGATGATTTTCACACCATTGTGAGTGGACTCTGACCATGTAGCCCCTGCGATGGGGTGACGCTGCCTCGTAAACCTGAAGCAGGTCTTCCTGCTCCTCGGGTGTCCACCTGTGGCGGGCCCGGCTAGCGGGATTGTAGCTTCGCCCAACTGTTTGTGGGTCCCCATCCGAGAAGGACCCGTTGTGGGAAGCTCTATGGTTTCTTATATTTTCCTGAACCATTTGTACGTTTCATGGGAAGGTTGGCCCCATGAAACGGTGGCAGGATTCATCGACCAGATGATAGGGTCGACGTTACCCCCAATTGGTTCCTGCCGTGGTAACAGTGTGGTAGCGATCCGGGGGGAAAGGGCGCTAAGCCTTTTCGGTCAAAAGACCGCCGTACCCCGATTATTATTATTATTATTCAGGATACGTGGGATCATCAGGCCCAAAAGCTCGATATGGTCAGATGTTGCGACCATTGCGAACTTTCCTTGCGTGATTCAGGGTTCGCGGGATCATCAGGCCCGAAAGCTTAGCAAATAGCCAGGTGTTATGGCCATTTAGAACTTCCCCTGCGAATTTTTGCATTATTATTATTATTATTATTATTATTATTTATATTTTTTCTTTTCTCGCGTCTAATTGCGCGGAACCTTATCCTGACGTCTTTGAGAAAGAATGGTACAGGTAAGTACTATTGTTTTGTGTGTATGTGCATTTATACAGGTAAGTAAAACATATTGTGGTTAGTGAATTAGAGGTTCAAAAATTTTCTAACTGTGTTGCAGGTACTAAGGATAACAGACTTCTGCATTGTTAACACTACCGAAGAAACTCTGTCAATATCTAGTGTTTTAAGATTATCATGTAGAGATTTGGGAATAATTGCAGTGGCGGAAATTACAATAGGTAATATTCTGACTTCTTTTAACTTGTAAAGTTGCATGACTTCTATGGTCAGTTCACTGTATTTACTTAATTTTTCGTGATATGCTTTTTGAAGGTTGTTGTTGCACGGAATTGTAATGTCTATTAGAAATGCTCTCTGCTTATTTGTGTCAATAAGTGTTATATCCGGTCTATTGCATGGTATTTCTTTATCTGTCAGGATACTTCTGTCCTAATAAATTTTGATACATTTAGTTTCTAATACATTTTGTGGTGTATATTTATATAATGGTACAGTTTCTTCCACGAAGTTATATTTCAAAGCCAGTTCTTGATGTAATATTTTAGCTACCTTGTCATGCCTTAGTTTGTAATCGCTGTTTGTGATTGACTGGCAACCAGATGTGATATGCTGAATAGTTTCAGAGGCAGCTTTACAGCGTCGGCATGAATCATCAGTGGTGCCATCTCTTATTATGCATTTCCGGTAATTTTTAGTGTTAATTACTTGGTCTTGGATAGCAATCATGAAACCTTCAGTTTCTGGAAATATATCACCTCCAGTAAGCCAAGCGTTCGACGCATCTTTGTCGACAAATGGCTGTGTCATATCGTAGATATGTTTTCCATGAAGCGGTTTCTGCATCCAGCTGTTGATTTTGTGTTCCTCTTCAACTATTTGGCAATTAACATCTGCAGCCAAATTTAAAGGTGAATAATTTAGGTCGGCTTTGACAACGGCGTTGTGCAAAGCAGATAACTGTGCCTTTATCTGGAAATAATTTCGTAATAATATTTTTTGTTTTATTTCTAGGTTACTGAGATCTATCAACCCACGTCCTCCTTGTTTTCGCGGGAGGGTCATTCTTTCAACTGCTGCTTTAGGATGGTAGAATCTTGCATAGGTAAGTAACACTCTAGTTTTTCTTGCTATGTTTTCTAAATCAGTGTGTGTCCAGTTTATGATGCCAAACGAATAAGTAAGTAATGGGATGGCGTAGGTATTAGTTGTCTTTATGACATGTTTGCCAATTAACAGAGTTTTTGTGATCTTTTTTATTCTGTCAGTGTATTTTTTAGTAATTTCTGCTTTAATGATGGCTGTTTCAATTAGTCTGGACTGTTGCATTCCTAGATACTTGTAAGTGTCTGTTTCTAGCATGCCGGTAATGACCTCATTATTTTGTAACCTAAAATCTTCCAATTTTCTTTTGCCACTGTTTATGCATTGTGTTTTACATTTTTCTAGGCCAAATTTCATACATATATCATTACTGAATAATTCTATTATTTTCAGCTTCTGTCGAAGGTGTTGTGATGTATCGCTATAGATCTTGATGTCATCTATATATAGCAAGTGAGAGATGTTATATAAATTTGATCGGCCTGCCTTGATGTTATAGCCATGAATAGTGCCGTTAAGCAAATTAGACAGTGGGTTCAATGCTAAACAGAACCAGAGTGGACTCAGTGCGTCTCCCTGAAATATTCCACGTTTGATGTTCACCTTTTCACCAGTTATGGTTTTGTTTTTGGTACTAAGTCTGGGTGTCGTTTGCCAATGTTTCATAGCTTGTTTTAAGAAATTTATAATTGTTGGATTAATTTTATAAATTTCCAAAATCTTTAATAACCAGTCGTGGGGCACGGAGTCAAACGCTTTCCTGTAATCGATGTAGGCCGTATATAAGTTTCGTTGTTTTTTGTATGCTTGACTCATGATGATTTGATCTATTATGAGTTGTTCCTTACAGCCTTGACTATTCTTACGACAACCTTTTTGTTCTTCTGCTAGGATGTTTTGATTAGCGCAGTGCTGGTAGTAGTATAGCTATATACGTTCTGCCTCATTTCAAGGCCACATAGACACTTTACTTCCACATTTTACTTTCTCGTCCCATCCCCCTCCACATTTTACTTTCTGGTCACATCGCCAGGTGTTTTCAAGAAGGTCATATTTTTCAGACCTTGCGTGTTAACCCGAGGCGAGTTGCAACCTTAATTTCACACCCCGCCCCAACCCTAATTTCACACCCCGCCCCTAGCCTAGACATGTTATTGTCGTTAGAATGTGAGGTCATATTTACTATTACTTTAGATAAAAAAATAATTAAGTTAGAAGGTAACATTTATATTACATTACATTGTAACCTTGTCAACATGATATTAATCTAATGATCTGAAAAAGGGTCATTAAATAAAACATAGTTTGTGACCTACATTGCGACCTCGTTGGGAAAAACTTTATAATGAATACTTTTGAAAGAAATATGCACAGTCTTGAGAATATCACACACACACGCGCACATACATCACAATCATGTTTTATGTAAAACTCGTGAATGAGTATCATGTTCATAAACTAGCTCAGGATTTAGTACCTAAATTGAATCTGCAGTGTTTTCAATCAAATCTATTTTATTTAACGGATCTGCAAAATAATCAGATAACTGAAAATTTATATCTAAACTTTGAGGAAAATGTTGGTGAAATAATATCTCTCATATTATATGAGCCATTCGATCCACCTGTAATTGCCAGGTTTGTCATCGGAAAATATTCTTTGATTCGAACTTTTTTATGCTCGAAAGATAACCTGGAAAGAAGTATTGGAGGGATTGGTTATGAAACAGATATACCAACGTGGGCCGAAGCATTCAAAATTTTTCCAGAAGAAGACGATTTTCATCTTAAACATTTTATGTATGAGTATTTATGATCAAAATAATTAATAAATATTTAATAAAAATGTAAATGTTTTTCCTTTATAATCCTTTCACGTTACGTATGTTAAAACAATTTTGCAAATGTGTTACATATAAATAAAAAATCTTATTGAAGTATAAAATACCCTTTCGATTTCTAAATATCAATTAACCTACTTTCCGTTCCGTTCCGATTCACTTTCTATTATTCTTTGGTATAAAGGCGACTGCATTTGTAGCTATGTTTAAAGTTATAAGTGTTTAAGTGGTTTTACAAAACAGTGATCCTATGTTTTGTTTAAATTGTATCGAAGAAAAGAATTAAGAATAACAGACCCTTGTAAGTACATAGTTATTTTAACACAGAATCTATTTTGTAATAAAAACCCTCATGTATTTTTACCCTATATCATTAATATGAAATAAAAATTACTACATTAATATGAAATAAAAGTATTTATTTACATATACACATATATTTCTTACAATAACTTACAATAAAATACATGACAAATATATGTTAAAAGAAACTAACAAATACAACTAAAAATACTTTGTATACTTAGTTAGAAAAAACAAAAATCGGTATAGAATACAAGTGTTTTTAAGAACTTAATACCTGGGAGCAAAGTCTATCGGGGAAAATGTCTCTTAGTGCAGCAAACGAAGGTACGGTAACCGGTACTGCTTGAGTTCGCCGCATACAGCGACTTGACCTAGATACTAGCGTTCACTATACAGAACCGTACTCACACAATTTTTAATTAATAAACTGTGTCTCTTTGAACGTGTACTGTAAAATAATTAAAAAATAATTTAAACTAAAATTATAATAAAAAAAAAATTAAAAAAAAAAAAAAAAAAAAAAATTGCTTTGTGCAGTTTACCTCGATAACTAATGAATAGCCCCCCCTCTGACACAATTTTATTTAATTTCACTAAATTTTCCGGTCAAATTTAGTTGAAACTTCACCCAAGAAAATAGTTGAATTCCTACTGTTAGTTGTCATAGATTTAAGGAATTCAACTTTTTTCTTGGGTGAAGTTTCAACTAAATTTGACCGGAAAATTTAGTGAAATTAAATTAAATTGTGTCAGAGGGGGGTCTATTCATTACCTATCGAGGAACACTAAATAAAGCAAAGAAGTTTTAAAAAATTACTTTAGTAACAAGAACTGTTAGTTGTCGTAGATTAATTTTAAAAGAAGTGTGTCTCTAACATGGGTGGATATAAAGTCAGTTTTCAAGAATCGAATTAAAACTGGAGCAATAATCAACAAACCCGG
Source organism: Liopterus haemorrhoidalis (assembly GCA_963971575.1). Classification (NCBI taxonomy): domain Eukaryota; kingdom Metazoa; phylum Arthropoda; class Insecta; order Coleoptera; family Dytiscidae; genus Liopterus; species Liopterus haemorrhoidalis. The sequence continues at coordinate 28,577,904 of OZ020620.1, forward strand.
GTACAAAGATCCAAAAATATTCTTTGAAAAAAGTAAGAAGATTTTTATAAACAGAATCAGAAATGCTTTGAAAACTTCAATCTTAAAAGTTAACACTGTCTTCAGTGCAGAATTTATTCTTCCCACAACGGGAAACGTTGAAATAAAAACTTTTAACGTTAAGAACATTGATGAACATGTTAAAGAAAAATTACAAAATAAACTAGAGAATTTTCAAGAAAAAGATTCTGGATGGGCTTTATACAATATTCTGCATCTAAAAGTGAACATAAATAACAATGTACCTATCGCAGCCAGCGCATATATTGAATTGCCTCAAGATATTAAAATTTTAAAGGCAATCATAAATATTAAAAATAATGACAATTATTGCTTTTTGTGGGCTATAATGTCAGCTCTATACCCCATTCACAAAAACTCAGATCGTGTTTCTTCCTATCCACATTTTGAAGATGTATTACAATATGATGGAATTGATTTTCCAATTAAAATAAAAGATATATCAAAATTTGAAGATATGAACAATTTGGTTATAAATGTATACACCCTTGAAAAAATTGGAAGAAAACATGAAGTAGTTCCGGTTAAGCTCAGCACTAAATTCAATAATAATATGAATGCAATCCACCTTCTGATGATGTGTTCTAATGGTGAGCAGGAAGAAGAAGATGAAATGATTGAATATAACCAGGATCAACAGACAGTGAATCACATCAGAGCCCCTGAAAATTATCACTTTATGTGAATTAAAAATGTATCCAGACTCTTACGTAGACAAGTTTCTAAAAGTTATAAACCGTTTTTATGTGATAGATGTCTCAATTATTTTAGTACAGAAACATTATTAAAAAAACATGTGATATATTGTATTGAAGCAAATAAATGCAGACTTGAAGTTCCAGATGAGGAACATAAAATTCTAAAATTTAAGAATTTTAAATATAAACTCCAAGTAACGTTTGTGTTGTATGCAGACATCGAGTCAATTGTAGAGAAAATTGATGATAAACATGGACTAAATACTACATATACTCATAAACATATACCATTCAGCATTGGCTACTACTTAAAGTGTTCATATGATGAAACTCTATCAACATTTCAGGCATATCGTGGTAAAGACTGTATCGACTGGTTCATCAACCAATTAAACCACCTGGCTCGAAAGGTTGATAAGATAATGAAAACAACATTACCTATGAAATTAACGCATGAAGAAGAAACTCAGTTTGCTAGTGCTACGGTATGTCATATTTGTGGTGGGATATTTAAAGATGGAGATATTATCACACGTGACCACTGTCATATAACATCGAGATACCGAGGTTCTAGTCATCAAATATGTAACCTGAAGTTTCATAGCTCGAGGGTAATTCCAGTTGTTTTCCATAACTTGACCGGTTACGACGCCCATTTCATAATAAAAAATATTGCAACAGGAATACCTGGCCATGTTAATTTGCTTCCGATAAATAAGGAACGCTACATTTCCTTTACTAAATATGTAGAGGGTACCAAAGTACAATTTCGCTTCATTGATTCATTTCGTTTTATGGCAAGCAGTTTGGATAAGTTATCTTCGTATCTGAAGGATTTTGAGAAGCCGATAACAAGATCGTTTTGTAATTCAGATGAAAAGTTCAAGTTACTCACTAGGAAGGGTATATTCCCATATGAATACTTGGACTCTTGGGAAAAGCTTGATGATATACATCTACCACCAAAAGAGGCCTTCTTCAGCACACTATTAAATGAAGGTGTAAGTGAACAAGATTATCAACACGCTCAAGATGTATGGAATACATTTGGTATAAAAACGTTGGGTGAATATGCCGATCTCTACTTAAAAACAGACATCACGCTGCTAGCAGATGTGTTTCAAGGTTTCCGAGACAGCTGTATGCAAACCTACCAATTGGATGCTTTGCATTATTATACTGCCCCAGGCCTCGCGTTTGATGCCATGTTGAAGTGTAGTGAAATTGAGTTGGAACTGTTAACAGATATTGATAAAATCATGTTTATAGAAAAAAGTATTAGAGGTGGTGTGTCTCAGTGTTGTAACAGGTATGGTAAAGCTAATAACAAGTATATGGGTGAGGATTATAATCATAATGAAGCTGAATCTCATTTAATGTATTATGATGTAAATAACTTATATGGTGCAGCTATGTCTATGTTTTTACCATATGCAAATTTTGAGTGGGTGCCAGATGTTGACATTTATAAAATTGATTTGTTAAAAACATCAAATGAGTCCAATATTGGTTATATCTTTGAAGTGGATTTAGAATATCCATTAGAGTTACAAGGGTTACATAAGGATCTACCCCTTTGTCCAGAAAAATTCACACCACCTATATCTAAACGAGCAAAATTAATTACAAATTTATATGATAAAAAAAATTATGTGACTCACTATCAAAACTTGAAACAGTATTTAGAACTCGGGATGAAAGTTATCAAAATTCACCGCGTGTTAAAATTTCAACAAAGCTCATGACTTAGAAAATATATTAATTTAAATACTGAATTAAGAAAAACGTCTGATAATGAGTTCAAAAAGAATTTTTATAAACTAATGAACAATGCTGTTTTTGGTAAAACAATGGAAAATGTACGCAAATATAAAGATGTGAAACTGGTCACAAAGTGGGAGGGTCGTTATGGAGCCAGGAAGTATATATCCCAACCTAATTTTCATAGTTGTACAATTTTAGATGATGACATGATACTTATAGAAATGAATAAAAAACAGGTCATATTTAATAAACCGATTTACGTTGGGTTTTCAATTCTTGACTTGTCTTAAATTTTTTTATATGATTTTCATTATAATTACATAAAGAAAAATTTTGGTGAAAACGCAAAACTCCTTTACACAGACACAGATAGCCTCATATATAATTTTTTCAATTTTGACATTTTTAAAGTGATGAAGTGTGATATTCACAAGTTTGATACGTCAGATTACCCCGAAAATAATATATTTAACATGCCTCGAGTCAATAAAAAGGTGATAGGTTTGATGAAGGATGAATTAAATGGTGATATTATGACTTCCTTCGTTGGGTTAAGATCAAAAATGTATGCGTACAAAGTACACAAGAAAAAGGTTGGTAAACGGGCAAAAGGTATAACCAATGCAGTTCTGAAAACAATCGGATTTGATGACTACTATGACTGTTTGTTTAATAACACCACTATAACAAAAGAGCAAAGCAATATTATATCCAAAAAGCATAAAGTTTTTACAGTTAAACAGAAAAAATTGACTCTTAGCCCCCATGACGATAAAAGGGTTGTAAATTATGTATACACAGATACATTACCATGGGGGTATCGAACAATACAATAATTTCTTAATATATATATATATATAAACTGTAATGTGTATGTAACTATAATATTAATAAATAAATAAAATAATTATAATGAATATTTTGTTTTTATTTTTCCTTCCTTACAATACCTCCTTACAATTCCTTCATTACAATTGTTACAATACATAATAATATACAATTCATAATTTCTTTATTTAAACTTAATTGTTGCCATAGATTCATTTCCATCTTGAGTCATATTCATTTCAATATTTTTCAATTTACGATTTGAAATTTTGATATTATTAAGGTTTGAAAATATTATTGTATCTTCATCAGCCATATTCTCATTTTTGTTAACTGGTAAATTAGCATCCTGCGATTTATTAAAATTTTTATCAGGAATTTTAGCGGTATTTTCGTTATTTTCACCATCTGTAAATGTCAAATCAACTTCGTCAATATCCATGTTAAATTCATGTTGAAAATCGGTAGATATTGGTATATTCCCCACATCAAGTCCATTAATAAATGGACAATTTGCTGACCAGTACCGATGCTCTTCTGAAGGGTTGTCTCCATCTTCCCAACGACAGATTTCAATTTTGCAGAAAGGGCAGCGAACAGTGTCCTCCACGTTGTAATAATAAAATCCGGATCTTGCTAAATCACGTGGATGTACATAATGACAAGGCCAATTTTCAAACGTCTTAAGCCTGTTTTCTTCTTTTATCATTTTTAACCTTTCTTTTTATGGTTGTTACGGTGAGTTATTTCCCACAACTAATTCAAAAAATATTATCATTACATCTCTTATATACAACTCCCCACCAGCAGAATATTGTAAGGAATATAATGATATAAAAATGAAAGTTATTTTAATGTTAAAACATATTTATTTATTTTAAAAATTGATATAATTAATACATAAAAATATACATATTATTGGTTTATATTACACTGTAAACAATCCTTCCTCAATGGATTGGAAAAACCAACAACATCTTCGTTTTCACCGTTCCATTCATTATAATGGGTGTGGCAACACAAATATTGTTGAAAACGTGTATCATTCCTCCAAGACACTGGAAATTTATTCCATTGATCGTTGATTTGTTTTTCTGCAAACACCATAATAAATTCCATGGGAAGTTGAGTTATTTCTTCGACATCCATAAAATTCAAAACACCACCATGAATTTGATATGTTTTGAAGGCATTATAGGTATTAAATGTTTTTTTAAACCATTTTAATAATGCTTTAACATTACGAACAGCACAATTATTAATATGTAAATTGCAATAGTCTGTTTGAAGAGGTTCACTAATCTCAGCTAGTTTTGGACACCCTAAATTTTCAAGATTTATTATTTTCTTGTCTATGTAATTTTGCAACCATTGCACTTTCTCCAACCCTTTCACATATACATTTTCAATTTCAACACCATCTAATAAATCCTTGAGTGTTGTAGGAAAGTTGATATATGAATCGTTTCCACAACACCATTCCAAATTGTGATACGTTTTTGTAAGCCATCGGGCATTGTACTTGTCCTCAGAACTCAGATCGGACCATGGACATGGCGGTTTAAATATTTTTGAAATACATATTTCACTTTCCACATCAACTACAGCGAGTTCTTTACATATAAATTCATTATTTTTCACTATTTTGAATCCTTGTAAATCAACTATCATAGAACGCATGATGATCCCTGGAAGCCTAGAAGCAACGAATTGAACACCAGTTTTACTCTACATTGCTTTTATGTATCCAACTGTTGTGATTATTATTAAACCCCAACCACTTTACAAACACCATATCACCTTTTCGTTTAAGCACTTTTTCAACCAAGTACAAGTCAGAATGTTTCACTTTTTGCAATTCTTCGTTGTAAAATCCTCCCTGTATTGGTTGATCTGTAAAATCCTTCAGGATATATGTGATAGGGTTTGTTAAACATATCTTTGAGATAATGAATATTTCGTTTGACCAGTTTGGTGTGTAACCCTTTTCAAATTCACTACGATATTTGCTTATACGCACATGATCACCAACCCTGTATTTTGACTTTATATCAGCAATTTTAATACGATTATAAGAGGTATTCAACACCTGTTTTTCAATCTTTTTTATAACATCAATCGGTCTCATATTAATCGTGCTATGCTTCCTCATATTATACTTCAACACAATATCTTGCAATAATTGTAACCATTTGTATGTTCCCTGAAAGCTAAACTCCTTCCACATGAGTGATTTAAGTGAACGATTTACACGCTCCACAATACTCGCTTTCTTGCTACTAAATGTTGAGTAATGGTTAATATTATATTTTTCCATTAATTTTTTAAACTCTTTATTATAAAATTCTTTACCCATATCAGTTTGTAGATTTTTAGGAATTCGATTATTTCTAGAAAAAATTTTTTGCATTGTTTTAGACACATCAATTCCTGATTTACTTTTAACTGGTTCAGCCCACACATATTTTGAAAATGTATCGATCACCACCAGTATGTATCGATATCCTTTATTTAGTCGCGCATACGGAAGCATTTCTACCAAATCTGCTTGAAATGTTTCATCTAAACCTTTAATGATAACTTGTCTCCGTTTAAAATTAATCCTTGCAGATCTATGTAATTCATTAACAACATCACGTTTTGCTTTAGACATGTTCAATCATTCAACGGTTGTCACTGTACCCGTTGTTGTTGTAACAGAATCGAGGTCTAACTGAACGCTCTTGCTTGAAGTATCTTCTATTTCAGGTTTCAGCATCTTCAACTCTTCAACTACTCTTTTTACTACTGATATTACACGTTTCAATATGATATCAATATCATCCCTATGCTTTTGAATCCGATCATTTAATTTAATTGATGTAGAATCCAATTCCTGTCTCATATATTTTTTATTAACTACATCATTATCATTTATAGGATCACCAACGTTTGCTATTTGCCTGTTATTGAAATTATATGCATCATCATCATCGTCATCATCATAATGACGGTATTTTGTTGCATGATGTCCAAACTTGTTGATGGGCATTTTGATACTGATTTTATTGAATAATGTTGGCTTCTTTTAACTCTTCAATGATGGATACAATTTCATTATTATGATTGTTGTTACCAGCCACTTGGGATGCAATTAAAAGCTTCAATCTATCAACTAGCTCGTTTGGATCATCCCAGTGTACATATTCCACAGGATTATTACTATAATTCATAAGTAATCCTCCCCCATGCAAACCTTTCACAACCTGTCTTTTAGAAACCCGTCTCGGAGTTGATGTTGTTTGTGTTAGTAACGGTTTAATAATTGTTCTATATTTTAGTGAGCGATTCCCACGCACCTGCTCATCAGGATCATAATTTCTTTTATGAACATTAAATCTCTCTAGAATATCATGATAATTGGCATTGTCAACTTTAGTATAACCTGAAGGTTTACTTTTAAAAAGTAGTTCGTACAGACCAGGGGTGCCACTATATTTTACATTATTTATAACTATATCTTTATCAACAAAGTCAACATCAGCATTAGCAATTTTAAATTTGTTACTAATCGGATTTAAAGTTATACCGGTTGTATGATCAAATTTAGTACCCTCATGTGTTATCATTTCTTCAATGTATTGACGTGGTAGTGGGTGATACTGTGTAAGATATTCTTCCCATGCTTCCTCAGACATTGATTTAGCTAGAATATTTGATAAATAACTATAATCAATATCTCGATCTTCTTCTTCTTCCTCCATGCTTGGTGCATTCTGTGCAATTACACTACTCTCGAGAAATGAGGGAATTTCCTGATCGGTTGTTGTACTAGCATCGAAAACATTTGGTACTGATTTGGAAGGTTTTTTTACGTTTGAAGAGGAATGTTTTTCAATTTTTGGTTCACCTTTTAAATTTTCTTCATGATTTTCTTCTTGTTTAATCGCACTCACATCATAAAACTTACTCGTTAGTTCTTTCAGTTGTTTTGTAACCGGTTCATATGATTTCTCTAGCTGGCTTTCCTGCTCTTTAGCACCTTCTTTTAGAGCTTGCAGTTTTCGTTTAACCGTTTTGCGAGTTTTTACCAACCTCTCTTTCAGTTTTTTATCCATACTACTAAAACAGGTTAAAAACAACTAAACAGAGCTGTTTTCTTCACCAAATCTATTTTATTTCTAGAAACAATCTGCTCTACTCCCCCAAAACAACTAAAAATATGTTAAAACAGGTTAAAATTAGGTAAAAACAAACTAAACAGAGCTGTTTTCTTCTCCGACTCTATTTTATTACTGGGAACAATTTGCTCCATCCGAATTATTTATCCAATATTAAAAAATGATCAAAACCTTTCCTGTAGCGACCACTATTCAAAGCACATTCTTTATTAATTAACAAAAAACCATAATTGTCACGCCAGCAAAACGAACACATGTCTCTGAATTCATTGTAATTCATATCTGTTCCCACGTGATCTGTGTACGCGTGCTTCAAATTCATTTCATCTTGTTTGAATAGAATGATTAAATTTGAATTATCACGAATGAGTTGTTTCGGAATTTTTGAATATGTCTGGGCAAGGTAGAAACAGTCAACCAGAAAATGTCGCCCCATGGAAAAATACTGACGTACTACGTCCTGTCTACTTGTCATAATATCATCAAATATAAAAACAGTATTACATTTTGTATGAGCAGGCGATACAATTTTTTCACAACTGTTAAATGCTTTAAACGTAATGCCATTTATAGGTTTCAACAACTGTTCCAAATACTTATACTTGGGTTGATACAGAGACTTGGAATAAACATTTACATTTTCAAAACGTAAACCGTTTGGATGTTCAATTAATGCAACGATTATATTTGTTTTCCCGCAACCGCTCGGACCAGAAATCAAACATCTAACAATTGAAGGTAGTAAGGTACTATGCCTTTGTTTTTGTTTGCATTCAATATCACAATTTACAACGTTTAATGTTTGGGAGTGTTTTACTACACGCATGGTGGTTGTTGGAGGAAAACTAATAAATATCTCAACATTTTTATTTATTTAATCATTTGTAATGTATGATCAGAGAGGTGTGTATCGCAAACAGGGTGCAGGTTTCTTAAACACTTTAATAAACAAACTTCCAATTGAACTTCATATCCCAGGATATAGATATTGTGGTCCTGGTACCCGCTTAGAGAAAAGATTACTGCGTGGGGACCCTGGAATAAATAGGTTAGACGAGGCTTGCAAACAACACGATATCGCCTATAATCTAAGTGAAAAAATTAAAGATCGACACGAAGCAGATCAGATTCTAGCTGAGGAGGCATCTCAACGTCTCAAATCATCAGACGCATCAATAGGTGAAAAAATTGCATCGCTCGGAGTAAAATCAGCTATGAAGGCAAAAGTGAAGTTAGGCATGGGTATGGTTAACAAACAATCCACGATTAAACGTAAGACTAGGAAACGAAAAAGTCAGGGAGTTATCTCTTTTCGTGATGTAGTGAAACGGGCTCGTACTGCCATCAGAAAAAATAAACCTGTAAACATAGAGAAAGCAGCTCAAGTAGCTCTCCGCTCACTCAAACAAATAAAGAAAAAAATTGGAACACCACGTGTAATACCACTACCAAAATCTGGTGGCTTTCTTCCCTTAATCCCTCTTTTTGCAGGGCTTAGCGCCCTAGGAGCCTTAGGAGGTGGTGCAGCAGGAATTGCAAAGGCTGTTGGTGATGCCCGTACCGCCTCTGAACAATTAAAAGAAAGTCAGAGACACAACAAAACGTTAGAGGCGATAGCTATGGGTAAAGGATTGTACTTGCGACCACATAAAAAAGGTTATGGAATGTATTTGAGAGCTCCATGTAAATCAAAAAACTGTTAATAAAGTTACCAGAACGTGCACTCACCGACATCGATATAAGCAAATATGCAAAAAAATTAAAATTACCATATTTTCGTGGAGTCTTTTCTCGAAATGAACTACCCGTAAAAGTAAATAAAAATGAAATGGGTGTTATAAATTTGGATGATGCTAACCATCCTGGTTCACATTGGGTGTGTTATAAAAAATATGAAAATGTGGCTATATACTTTGACAGTTTTGGTAACTTAAAACCACCGATTGAATTAGTGAAATATCTTAAAAGTAATAATGATTGTGATATTATTAGATATAATCATGATGTGCATCAAACTTACAAGGATATAAATTGTGGTCACTTATGTTTAAAATTTTTGTATGAAAACAAATAAAATATATATGTAAAGGTGTAACATATTAGTTGCTTTAAAGAAGCCATGTCATACACGTTCACTCTCACAGGACGCAGCTCTATCTTAACTGCAGATATTAATCCCGCTATTGATTTAGATGATGATGGGGAATATGTGTTGGGGTTAATTAATTGTGAGTCATATAATGCGATTCCAAACATTGAAGAGAGTGTTAATAATTGTTTATATTTTGGTGATAAAAAATGTGAATTACCAACAGGATCATACGAAGTGAGGGATATAAAAACATACTTGAACAGGTTTATTAAAAAACTGAATGAGGATGCTCCGGGTGGGAAAGAAACATTAATAATAAAGGCGAATAGAAGTACTTTAAAATGTGAAATATTAGCAAGTCAAGATATTGATTTCACTAGAAATGATACCTTCAGAGAATTATTGGGGTATAAATCCAATCTTCTAAAAGCTAATGAGGTACATATAGCTGATTATCCAATAAATATTCTCAAAGTAAACGCTATATGTATTATGTGCAATTTGATATCAGGATCATATAATAATAATGAACAAACGCATATTATTCATGAATTTTTCCCAAATGTAGAACCTGGTGAAAAAATTATTGAAAATCCACAAAATACGATTTACATGCCTATAAACACACGGAGTATAAGATCGATTATTGTACATATACAAGATCAAGATGGCAATTTAATCAATTTCAGGGATGAAGTCATAACGTTAAGACTACATCTAAAGAAAGTAGCTCAGAATGGTCATTAAATACAATCAACCCACTATCCGCACGGTAATAAATAAACCGTATGAGTTTAAAAAACCCAGTTCGTTAAGGACGGTCAAACAGTTAACGTTGGATAATCGGAAATTTCTGCAATCGCTTGGACTTCAAATTAAGATTTAAAAATTGGTGGTAAAATAAAAGATCTTGCTGACAAGAAGAAGAAGAAGAATAAATTCTCTACGGTAGTTATTTGGATTAGGATTAAAATCAGTACAGTTTTCAAGTGTACTAGGAAAAATGGAAGGGATGGAAAACCTTCGACCAACGTAAAATTTACGAATAATGGTATTACATTTTTATTCGATGAAATTCGCTATGAAGTGAACGGGGTTGTAATTGATAGGGTTCGAAATCCGGGTATTACAACCACTATGAAATCGTTTGTTTCATGCAACCAGAATGAAAGTAAGGCGTTGAAAAACGCTGGCTGGTATGGGTGTTCAGAGACTGCTGATTCGTTAATAGATGAAAAGGGTTACTTCAATGTATGTATACCACTAAAAATGATGCTTGGTTTTGCTGAGGATTTCCGAAAAATTATAATGAACTTGCGTCAAGAGTTGGTTCTCATACGCAGCAACACGGATAATAATGCTTTTAAAAATTCTGTTGCTACAGAAAAACTAAAACTTGAACTAAATAAAGTTCAGTGGAAGATTCCACACATTTCAGTGGCAGATGCGGAACGCTTAATGTTGTTGAATTTACTTAATGCTAATGCTGAACTGCAATTAGCGTTTAGAAGTTGGGAGTTGATCGAGTATCCCGTTTTGCAAGAAACTCAACATCATACCTGGGCGGTGAAAACTACCTCTCAACTTGAAAAACCTCGATTTATCATTTTCGGGTTACAGACAAATGTGAAAAATGATTTGGGTAAAAGTATGAGTATATTTAACCATTGTAATTTAACTAATATAAAATTATATTTAAATTCTGAAATATATCCGTATGATAATTTAAATTTGAACTTAAAGCAAAATTGTTATGCAATGTTATATGATATGTATGCACAGTTTCAATCATCTTATTACGGTCGAGATAATGGGCCGATAATGTCACCAGATGATTTTAAAAGATTCGCACCATTGGTGGTTATTGACTGCACTCATCAGAATGAAGTATTAAAATCTGGAGCTGTAGAAGTACGTTTGGAATTTGAAACTGGTGAAAACATGCCTGCGAATACTACTGCATATTGTTTAATTTTACATGATAAAATTGTTAAATATTCTCCTACAACCAGTATTGTACGTGTATTGTAATTTTCTTTTAATATGTATACTTAACGTATAAAATATGATAAAAGTGTGTAATGATATATTTGTAATGGACTTCTTCAGTAACACAGTAACACAGGTAAAAACCGTTTGAACATAGCTGCTGCAAAAAGTTCTAAATAATCGTTTGTTTCTATAATTTAAATTATCAAAAGTGTCTAGTGTGTTGGTGAAACCATTATTGTTGTGTAAATCTAAATTGTGCATAATATGAACATCGCTAAAGGTAGTTTTTCACTATTTTTGTAAGTTATAATAATGTTAAATAATATATGTTATATGTAGAGTTCATAGACCTCTTCAAACCAAAACCAACAAAGTTTGACAGACTTTTGATAAGCAAATTTATGAAATTTTCCGCACACAATTTGACATATATGTAAATTTGTTGCATAATCAGTTGGGAGCATTGCATTATCTTTTTTCACAACAAATTTTAACAATTAGTTTAAAAAATATTTCAACCAAAATTTAATTTTAACCAAAAGTACTAATTTAATTTTTTAATTTTGGACATCGTTGTATGTACTACCAGTTTATCAGTTATTTATTTATTCATCAAGTATATTTTAATTAATTTTTACTACGGAAATTACTATCATAAATTTGCAATTTTTAACACTACGACTAATTTTTACTACAAATCTCTCTGCCTTTAACATTCCCTATTCATAATCCGTGGTTTTTTGTTGTGTGTCTATATCTTAAAGTCCCTCTGAAGGACCCCTGGGGGTGAAGCGTGTGTCCTTGTTCTTTTCCCTCTGTTTTATTTTATTTATTTATCTATTTAATTTATTTATTTATAATGTCTTCTACAAATACTACCAGAATCACACGAAAACAAACACTCAAGAAGAAAAATTTTGTTAACAAATTGTCGAACAGTCCAAACATCAGCTACGAAGAAATAATACAGGGAAAAAGTGACGATACAAAATGCGAATTGACTGAAATAAATCTAAAACTACAAAATAAAATAGCTGCTGTGAATTCTCTAAACTTAGAACTAACTCAACAAATTCAAAACCTAACGGCCAACGTAAAAATGTTAGAAGCTGAAAACAATCTAAAAAATAATTTAATTCAAGAGCTAGAGGATATCATTAAGACTAAGCCGAACACTATTAAAACGGTCGCAACACAGACAGAGCAGACGGTAACTAACAGAAGTACACAAACGCAACACATTAAATTAATAGAAAAACCAAAAATAACTCAAGCCACATCTCAGTCGATTTTTAAATCTTCCTCAAAAAAACTACTAATTCTAGCAGATAGCCATGCACGTAACATTGGCAATTTTTTTAGAGAGTCCATGCCAGACTTTGAAGTTAGTGTCATTTTCAAACCTGGGGCGCCGCTCAATGAAATAATAAAAAATCTGGATACACTCACGGAGAAATTTAATAAATCAGATTTTGTTCTTATTATTGGAGGAACAAATAATTTTCCATCGAGACATCTAAATATTATAAACAATTTTAAAGATGTGCTTAAGAAATGCGGCCATACTAATGTAATTATCAGCACTATACCATATAGATACGATTGTCAACAATACAACTATGATATTTACTACACAAACGACCTTCTATTTGATGTGACTAAAGACGCTAAAGACTGCTATTTATTCGATATTAATTTCTATATAGACTCCAACTCCTACAACCGACATGGACTACATATAAAAATGGCACATAAGAATTTCATTAGCTCTAAAATTATTAATATAATAACAAGTAGCACTGTCTTCACTTGTAATTTAAAACGAAACGAACATCTTGTTAATCAGTGTGTTTAACACTGAAACAATTCGGCAACATATAAAATTAAACATCTTACATTTAAATCTTCAATCAATTGGCAACATCAAGCATGAAATGGAAGCATTTATAACTGACAAATCCCTGGACATACTTTGTTTCGTCGAACATTGGCTCAATAGAGATAAAATGGAAGCATTTCATCTTCCAAATTACAAGATAGCTGCCCAAACTACAAGAAGCGTGATGATCCACGGAGGAACCATGATCTTAGTGAAAGAAAATTATACTTGTGTACCCTTGCCCAAAATTAATAAACTTAGTTTAGAATTTTATTGTGAATTGTCAGCAATTTTACTAAGTGAACTTAATATTGTAATTATATCTTTTTATCGTTCTCCAAATGCTAGTTTTGATATTTTTTTAGAAAATTTACACAATGTTTTTAATATATTGGATTTTTCAAAACAAATAATTATCTGTGGAGATTTTAATGTGAAATTTAATCTAACAAATGATAAACAGGCTTTAGATCTTCTTGATTTCTTCACTAGTTATAACTTGACTTCATCGGTTAATTTTAATACAAGAGGTAACAATCGTCTGGATAACCTTTTTCACAATTTTGGAGACGATAATACTACTACTTCCAAATTAACTACCTCTCTATCTGATCATAGTGGCATTGTATTTTCCGTTTCTCTTTCTTCATCTAATCACTTTAGAACAAAACAACAAATATCTCGAACTTACAGACCCATAACTGATTCTGGTAAATATTTGTTTTATCAAGCTCTAGAGCAAGTCGACTGGAGTTTTCTCAATGTCACCAAAGACAGTAATGTTTCATTTAAAAACTTTTTTGAAATATTTCAAACAAAATTTCTTGATAGTTTTCCAGTGAAAGAAATTAAGCTCAACACCCATAAAAACAAAAATAATAAAACATTAATACCGTGGTTCAATGACAACATTAAAAATATGCGAGAGCATCTTGATTTATTAGGAAAAAAATACCAAGACAGTCCGAATTCTGAAAATAGCTCACTGAAAAATAAATTCAAAAAAATCTATCGTAATGCCATACAGAAAACCAAATTAAATGCTAACTCTCTCTTTATCTCGAAATTTAATAATAATCCCAAAGCTATATGGCAACTTATAAATAATAACCGAGTTACCAAAAGGGAAATACCACCCCCTACTAATTTATCTTGTGCGGACTTTAATAACTACTTTGTAAATATTAGTGAACAAATAATCAGTAAATTGCCGAATACTGATATATCTCCTCTAGATTTGATGCCTTCGATGCCTAATAACTTAGTTTTTTCCTTTTCTACGGTATCGTACAATACTGTACGAGAAGTTTTTAATTTAATTAGGAATGGTAAATGTATGGATGGCTTTGATCATAGTGTACACTTACTTAAAACGGTAAAAAATGTCATAATCATCCCATTAACAAAAGTAATAAACTCTTGCATCCTATCTAATTCTTTTCCAGATCCCTTAAAACTTGCCTCTGTTATACCCGTTTATAAAAATGGAGACAAAAATGATTTAAATAACTATAGGCCCATCTCTATCCTTCCGGCATTATCTAAAATTTTTGAAAAAATTCTATATTTGCAAATTGTTTCCTATTTTGAAAATAACAATTTATTAACCAATAGTCAATATGGTTTTAGAAGCAACAAATCAACATCGGACGCTATTTTAGACTTCCTGCAGAACGTAACCAATAGTCTTGAAACTGGCTGCTACTGCCTAGCAACTTTCTTAGACCTAAGCAAGGCTTTTGATTGCGTTTCGCATGACATACTTATTGATAAGCTTGTCAAGTATGGATTTGATGCAAATAGCAGCTTATTGATACGTGCGTATCTTTCAAATAGGAAACAGTTTGTTAAAGTTGATAATAATAAATCAAATATAGCAAATATAAACCACGGTGTCCCACAAGGTTCCATATTAGGACCACTGCTCTTTTTGATTTACATAAATGACTTCCCAACATCAATCTCTGCTAAATCTATTCTTTTTGCGGACGATACAACCCTTTTAACATCGTCGCCAATATTAAATTCAGTAATAGATACTGGTCTGGCAAGTTTGACGGAAGCACAAAACTGGTTCCACTCAAATAAACTGTCCCTTAATATAAATAAAACAAAAAATTTACTAATAACCACTAAATTTCATAATTATGAAAATCCAAAACATGTTAAATTTCTAGGTATGCAAATTGATCCAAATCTTAGATGGGATGAGCATGTTACTGTTCTGAGTTCAAGATTATCGCAGACAATTTATTTACTTCGAAATCTATATTCTACAGTAACTAAAAACATTTTGATTACCACCTACTTCTCCCTTTTCCAGTCCCATATGACGTATGGTCTACTCGCTTGGGGCCACTCTCCTGCTGCTCGGAGAATCTTTGCATTACAGCGACGAGCTGTACGCGTAATAGCGGGGATTTCTTATAGAGCAGACTGTAAGGATACTTTTATGGAACTAAACATTATGACCTTGCCAGCCCTCTTCATTTACTATTCCTTATTATTTGCTCATAAGAACATGTCAGACCTCACAACTGTTGAAGAGATACATTCATATGACACGAGAAATAAATCTCGTATTTATCCTAAATTTGTACGTCTGAATGTATCTAAGAACAGTATAAATTACTATGCAGTCAAGTTTATGAACATGATACCGGAAGAAACAAGAAATCTAAATAATAACATTTTTAAATCAAAAATTAAAAAATTTCTGTCGAAAAATCCAATATATTCGATTGATGATTTTATCCATTTTAATATGTTGTAAGCGTGCTATAGTTAAATAAGTGACCATTTGTTATTTTAAATATATGACCAATTGTAATTTTAAATATGCGACCATTTTTAATTTTAAAATATGTTTTTTTATATTGTATAACTCACTGTTTCTGATATTTGCACACTTTATGTTATTATCTTTTTTTTATATTATTAATTTTTTATTTATTTATTTATTATTATTTTCTTTTGTATTATTTTTATTAATATTGTATTTGAAACAGACTGTAATTTGACTGACCAAAAACAATATTTCTTTTGTACCTTGGTCAATAAATAAATATTATTATTATTATTATTATTATAATGTTTTATGATTTCAATAAATTCACATGTGAAAAATATACAAACTATGTTTTATTTAATGACCCTTTTTCAGATCATTAGATTAATATCATGTTGAGAAGGTTACAACAGATTGTAATATAAAAGTTAAATATATATTACCTTTCAACGTAACTATTTTGATTTTTATAAATTACATATAATTATAACCCTAACATTCTAATTCTAAACGACATTCTAAGTATCCTTCTAACGCAAATATTTTCATTTTTATAAAAAGTAAATATGACCTCACATTCTAACGACAATAACATGTCTAGGCTAGGGGCGGGGTGTGAAATTAGGGTTGGGGCGGGGTGTGAAATTAAGGTTGCAACTCGCCTCGGGCTAAACACGCAATGTCTGAAAAATATGACCTTCTTGAAAACACCTGGCGATGTGACCAGAAAGTAAAATATGGAGGGGGATGGGACGAGAAAGTAAAATGTGGAAGTAAAGTGTCTATGTGGCCTTGAAATGAGGCAGAACGTATATAGCTATACTACTGCTGGTATATTTTTGATTCTAAACAAGAGGTCAATATCTTATATAGTGTGGGAAGACATGTTATTGGTCGAAAATTAGCTGCTGATTTGGTTTCCGCGCTTTTCGGTAACAAGTAAGTTATACCCTGTGTAAGGAACGAAGGCATATCCTTTGGATCTCGTATGATGTGATTGAGACATTTCGCAAGATACTTATGAAGAGTTGTAAACTTCTTATACCAGAAACATTGAATATTATCAATACCCGTAGCCTTCCAGTTATGGGTCTTAGATATTACATCCGTTAGATCCTTGGTAGTGATTTCAGTGTAGAGCATATTTCCAATTCTCTGTGACCTTTCTTCTTCAATGCGTATCCAGCTGGCTTCCTTATTATAATTTACTCGTGTTGACCATAAATCTCTCCAGTAATTGTCAATGTCTTCTTTTGATGACAACTCATGCTCTGGTGGTGACGTGGCATTTTGCAGATTTCTATAAAACATACCTTCCCTTTCTTTAAACAGCCTATTTATATGTTTACGTTCAGAGCATTCGTTATATCTTTTGGCTCTTTTAGATAATGCTCGCAGTTTTTGCTTTAAAGTGTCAAGAACATCTTTGACAGTGCTGTTGCATGGGTCGTGCTTAGTATGGAAGTTGTACTCTTTTGTTATTTTAGTTACTTTTAGTTTTACTTTTTGTGACGCCTGGCCATTAACATAACATGTTAGCACATTTACTTTTTTCCTTAAGCTCTTGATTCTAGTCTGTAGTCTAGTTTTCCAATTGTTTTTATTGTGATTTGCTGTTGCTGCTAACTTTTTATCATCTAGTGGCTTTTCTTTGATCTTGGAGCCATTTTCAATGGCGCAGGCTAATGCAGCACAATATATCAGAGTATGCATGTCATTTAAGTTTTCAAAATATTGTTCATAATCAAGTAAAACTTGGTTCATGTTATTGATTATTTTTGCAAATTTAGCAGAGGTCTTTTGTTTTGGTATGGCCGGCCTTCTTGTAGGGTCTATGCCATTATATTTTGCCAATGTGCTATGTAGTGCATCATGAAGTCTATTGAAGTTTGTTGCAGTATCATTATTTCCGGAAGGAGTTTCCATTGTATTATTGTTTGTTATATCTGTATTACATTCAATTATTTCTTCTCTATTATCACTGTTTTCAGTTTTATTATTATTATTATTATTATTATTATTATTATTATTATTATTATTATTAGAAAATCAAGGAGCTAAAGCCAAGGCTTGTTTTGCTCCCTAAAAGTAATACAATACACAGTGCACATAAACTTACATTAAACATTGTACATCAAAAAACAATAAAAATTGAAGGAAATGAAGAGAAAAACAAATAAATAAATATGAATAGTCTATAAATGAATGTCTAAAATGTTCTTAAAATTATTGACACTACCGGAGAACGCACTGTAAGGTAACCTATTCCATATATGGAAAACACGGTTTGTCAAAAAATATGGTTTGTCAAAAAATTACCCCGCACATTTTTCTTAAATTTGTCCCGTTTTAATTTGAAGCTGTGTCCTCTTAGACGTATGTCGGTGTTAAAAGTATATAAATTGGACAAGTCGCACTGGAAATCGCCATGCACTATTTTGAACACAGTTATAAGATCACCACGTAAACATCTTTTTTCAAGAGTAGAAAGTTTAAGTTGGATAAGTCTTTCGTCATATGACAGTCCCTTAAAACCATGTGCTAATCTGGTGAAGCGCCGCTGGACTCGTTCCAGAGCTATAATGTCTCGCTTGAGATGCGGAGACCATACGGAAACCGCAAATTCCAGACGTGGCCTCACGTACGTCGTATAGAGTTTGCGAACCGTCTCTGAGGAGGGACGAAAAAAGGCCTTGGAAAGTAAATACGACACATATTAGCTCTTTTTACGACATTATTTACTTGCTGCGACCAACTCAAGTCCTGCGTTACTGTGACCCCAAAATCAACCTGTTCATCCACCTCCTTAAGGGCAATGTTATTGACAACATAATTGTGCTGTGGGTTCTGCCGTCCCATATGAAGGACCGTTGTTTTGTTCAAATTTAGCGGAAGTAGCCATTTTTGTGTCCATTCAAAAATTTTCTGGATATCATTCTGTAATATCATATGGTTAAGTCTGGCATCATTGAAAATTTTTGTGTCATCGGCAAACATGCAGAACGGTGACTCAATGGAATCATGTAGGTCAAGGAAATATATAAGGAATAGGAGAGGACCAAGGACTGAACCCTGAGGGACACCACTAAGTACAGGACGGGAATCCGACAGGAACACACCAATGCGAACCCGAAAGGATAGATCGGAAAGGAAAGCTTCAATCCATTGGAGCAGTATCCCTCGAATGCCATAATGCCCCAGTTTTGCAATTAGTCTACGGATTGGCATCTTATCAAAAGCCTGCGCAAAATGTAAGTAAATAACGTCCAGTGAAGATGAATTGTCTAGGGCCTTTGACCAGTGATGCGTAGAATACAGCAAGTTGGATGTTACAAAGCGTCCAGGAAGAAAGCCATGTTGTTGTTTTGGTATAATACCATTAACTGCCAGAAAGCTCATAATGTCGTTAGCTATGATCCGTTCTAAAACCTTGCGAGTGCTAGATCCGATACCGATTGGTCTATAATTTTCCGCATTCAATTTGTCACCCTTCTTAAAGATGGGAGTTACAATTGCTTGACGCCAGGATTCAGGTAGTATGCCATCATCGAGCGATTTACGCATAATACGATAGAGCGGATCAGCAAGCAAATCATTGCAGTTTTTCAAGACTATAGACGGTACACCATCAGGGCCAGGGTTTGCGGATACTTTTAGCTTGGCTAACTCACTATAGACTCTTTCCGAAGACAGATCAATATCTTCCAAGCTATTTGCAGCTCTTGTGTCTGGATTTAGAGTGGGTAGCATATCGTTGTCGTCAGCAGTATAGGCATTATTGAACACGTCCGCCAATAATTCAGCTATTACAGCAGGATCATGGCATATCGTACCGCTAAGGTCTTTCAAAATAGGCAACGTTACTTTGGAGTCGATCCTGGAGCGAACATAACTAAACAGGGCTTTTGGTCCAAGGTCTAACAAGCGTGATTCATACTTAATTCGGGCACAACGTAGTTCTTTGGTTAATCTATTGGAAATGGCACGATGTTTGTTATAGTCAGATTGTTCCCTAGATATCTTATAGCTTTTCCATAGCTGGTGTTTTAATTTATGTAGGTTCTGTAATGACGAATTAAACCAAGGCTTGATATTCTTATTACGCTTACAAACAATCGGTGAGTTACGTGCAATTGTCGTATTTATAATGGTACATATTTCCTTCCATTGATTGTCCAAGGCGGGCTGTGATAGAATGTTTTCCCAAGGTACACGATCAAGATCAGCGTTTATTGCTTGGAAGTTAGCTTTCCATATATTTCTACGTGCATTGCTCTTAGCTTGAGTATTGGTGATTAATTGACAAGTCATAATGAGAGTTGCGTGGTCCGAGCGGCCGACTGGTGATATGTATTTAATATCGCTAATTAGATTGGTGTTATTGGTGAAGAACAAGTCTAGCGTAGAAGGCTTTTGATTTAGTCGAAAACGTGTCGGTTTGGTCACAAGTTGGTCTAGACTCGTGTTATAAACAAGATTACAGTAAAGGCCCTCAGATGTTTCAGAGTAAAGAGCATTAATCGGCAAGGGCCATTTCATTTCCGGAAGGTTGAAGTCGCCAAAAATCATAACATTATTATTTTTGTCCGAAATATCTTGCAATATGTTCACAAGTCTTACATCATCTTCATAAGTTGTAGACGCTGGTCGGTAGATGTTCACAAGAAAAAATAAACAAGAGAAATATTTGACTTTTAAGAACAGCGATTCTATGTTAGGTGTTGTAATATTGACGTTTTCTACATGTAAGTTATAGACATTTTTGACGTAAATACAGACACCTCCTCCCTCTCTATTAATACGGTCATTTATGAAAAGTTTGTAGCCAAGTATGTCGACTAGAGAGTCAGGATGCTTGGGATGTAGCCATGTTTCCGTAATTAGAATGCAGAATTTTTTGATGTCGTTAACTGTGCACAAAAAGTCATCATATTTTGCTATTAACGAAGCTAGGTTTGTATATAAGAAGTCCAGCTCATGAACCTGAGCTAGTTTTTTGAAGAAGCGGTAGACACTATTGTTGGTATACGATACCGCAGGGATAGAGTTTTACGACGATTTTACAGTGACGGTTCACCTGTTTCACACATCAGGCTTGGTATTGGGCTGGTGCGAAATGCACCTGTGGCCAATCTAACCCAAGTGTGATGTACAGTGTCAAGAATTCTAATCTCTTGGTGTTTAGCTGACCCATAAGCTAGACATCCATAGTCTAGCTTAGAGCGCACTAGAGATCGATATAAACGTAATATGATAATGCGGTCTGCACTCCATGTCTTGTGACTGAGGACCCGTAACATATTAACTGACTTTTGGCATTTTTTCTTGACGGACAAAAAATGTGCCCGCCAGGTTAGACGACTATCAAACACGAAACCCAGAAATCTGGCAGTAGCGGCAAATGGTAACTGTGCTCCATTTAGCGTGAGTGTAGGGTTGGGATGGACACCCCTTTTCCTACAAAAATGGACACACACAGTTTTGCTGATCGAGAATTTGAAGCCATTTTCGGTTGCCCATGTATCGAGATGATTGATGGTCAACTGGAGCTGACGTTCGATTGTACTAGTCTTTTGTCCGGCGACAAAGATACCAATGTCGTCGACAAATATCGAACTCTGTACAGGTAATAATACATGAAGCTGCACCGTTAATGGCAATCAAAAACAGCGTAACGCTCAGTATGAAGCCCTGCGGGACTCCATTGTCCAGTGCGAACATTTGTAACAGGGTATTTCCGATCCGCAACCTGAAGCGCTGGTTCGACATGAACTCTTTTATAAACATCAAGCGTCCCCGGAGACCCCAGGAATGCAGAGTACGGAAAATACCATAAATCCATGCAGTGTCATAGGCTTTCTCAATATCAAAAAACACAGCTACCCGGTGTTTGTTTTCAACGTAAGCATTCCTGATAGCTGTCTCTAGTCTGACCAGATGATCTGCTGTTGAGCGGTGACGGCGAAAGCCGCACTGTGAGTTGGCCAGCAAGTCGATTGATTCTAAAAACCAAATCAGACGCTTGCTGATCATTCGCTCTATGAGTTTGCAGAGACAACTGGTCAGCGATATAGGTATATAGCTAGAAGGCAAGTGTTTACCTTTTCCGGCTTTGGGGATAGGAATTCTCATAGGAACTCGGTCGGGCACTTGCCCTCAGTCCATATCTTATTAAAGACATTCAAAAGCCTAGACTTAGATGATTCCGGAAGATTTCGGATCATACGATAATGTATCGCATCTGGACCAGGAGAGCTATCCTTACACTCTGACATCGCGCTATCTAGCTCTTCACCAGAGAAAAGCAGGTTGTATACCTCGTTATCTCTGGAAAAGAAATTGCGAGGTATAGATTCTAAACCTGCTTTACGAGTTAAAAACTCGGGTGGATAGAGTTGAGAGCTAGAATTAAATGCGAAATGAGACGCCAAAGTGTTAGCAATTTCGACCGCTGAGGTAACTACGTTACCATTTACCGATAAGCCAGCAATGGTTGTAGCTGTATTTAAGCCGGATATTTTCCGGACCTTCTCCCAAACTTTGGCCACTGGAGTGGCAACTGTAACGGTGGACACGTATTTGTGCCATGATTCGCGCTTGCTTTCTTTCACAATCCTCAGCACGAGCTTTCGATCGTTGGAAGGCTATCATGTTTTCCTCTGTTGGACAACGACAGAATTTATTGAAGAGGTGTCTCCTTTCACGTAGCGCCAAGTCGCATTCCTCGTTCCACCAGGGAACGGGAACTCGACGGGGCTGAGTGGATGACAGCGGTATGCTGCTTTTAGCTGCGCTCGTGATGGAATCCGTGAAATGATTCACGTCCTCGTCTACGCTCAAGTTCAGAATATCCTCGCGAGAGAATGATTCTTCGAACTTGGTCCAATCTGCTTTCCGAAGAACCCGCTGTGGCCAGCGGGATTCGGTAACAGTGTTGAACAGAGGCCTTAAGAGGATTGGAAAGTCATCACTACCGCAAAGTTCGTGATGCACATCCCATTTGAACAACGGAGCGATGGCTCCTGAAACGACGCTAAGATCTATTGTACTGAATGTACCCGTAGCTGTACAGAAGTGCGTGGGTCTGCCGTCGTTCAAAAAGCTCAGATTCAAACCGTTCAACATATTCTCCAGGTGACGTCCCCGTCGATCGTTCCGCACCGATCCCCAACACACATTGTAGGCGTTAAAATCGCCTAGTAGTATGAAGGGTGGTGGGAGTTGATCGATGATGTTCACGACATCTCGGATGTCAGTTCGAACACCAGGGGGAAGGTAGATAGAACAAATCGTCACCTGGAGGGGAAGTGCAACACGAACTGCTACGACCTGCAACTCAGTGTCGATGTCTACAGGATCGTGGTACAATGTGTCTCTAACGAGAATTGCCACGCCGTCAGATGATTTTAACCCCGTAAGGTATCCCCGAGAAGAGAATGTGTCGGTTTCCTTGAAATTTGTTTCCTGTAGACAGACACAGGATGGTGCAAACCCGTACAGTAATTTTTGTAGCTCTTCATAGCGCTGATATACACCATTACAGTTCCACTGCATTAGTGGACTACTCATTTTTGTTTAGGGGAGTTACTCCGCAACCTAATGATTTTTGGTTTACCCTTACGTTGCGGGTCTACAGCCATTTTCTCGGCTACACTTTCATTTGGTAATCCAGGTGCTTTGATGGACACACTGGACTCCTTTTTTGATTGTTTGGCTCTCACTGGTATCAAGTGAGTATCAGTCTCCTTTTCAGGAGTAACTGATGAGGGCTTTGTAGAAGCGACCATACTCTGGTCGCTTCTCGTTTGTGGAGAAGACTGTGGGGTCTTCTCCTTAGGTGGTGGGGAGAATTGAGATTATTTTTCATGGAAGTTAGTTTATTGTCCAATGCAGTAATAACTTATTTTTTTTTAAGAACACATATCCATTATGGTTTGTCACTTTGAAGCAAAATTTCATGGCAGTATTGTACAAAAATATACTTTATTACAAAGAAAATTTTAAATAATCAATAATATGGTCTATCTGTCTGTCTGTCTGTCTGTCTGTCTGTCTGTCTGTCTGTCTGTCTGTCTGTCTGTCTGTCTGTCTGTCTGTCTGTCTGTCTGTCTGTCTGTCTGTCTGTCTGTCTGTCTGTCTGTCTGTCTGTCTGTCTGTCTGTCTGTCTGTCTGTCTGTCTGTCTGTCTGTCTGTCTGTCTGTCTGTCTGTCTGTCTGTCTGTCTGTCTGTCTGTCTGTCTGTCTGTCTGTCTGTCTGTCTGTCTGTCTGTCTGTCTGTCTGTCTGTCTGTCTGTCTGTCTGTCTGTCTGTCTGTCTGTCTGTCTGTCTGTCTGTCTGTCTGTCTGTCTGTCTGTCTGTCTGTCTGTCTGTCTGTCTGTCTGTCTGTCTGTCTGTCTGTCTGTCTGTCTGTCTGTCTGTCTGTCTGTCTGTCTGTCTGTCTGTCTGTGTACACGTGCAGAGCAAATTCGGCTGAAAGGATTTTTATGCAACTTCATATTTAAGCTTCTGCCATCAATGGCACGAGTTGATCAACTTTTGGTAAAAATCGGTTGACTAAAAATGTGAGTTTACTCGTGTCGATTTTAAGATTTTTCTGAATATTTCACAACAGAAAAATATTTCGAAAAAATTTATCAAACAAAAGTTGCTATAAAAGCAATAATTCATAATTTTTATTTGAGACGTTTTTTGATAAAACGAAAAATTGCGAATAATTTTTGTAAAATTTTTCCAAGTCTCAATTTTTTCATACTTATATGTAACGTTTCCATGGTCATGATAAATAATATCTCTGTTAGAAAATATTAGGCCAAGTTATTTCTACTCTGCTGCTAGAATGTATTTTATAGAAATACTTCATGATGGCGGTTGGTCCTGTGGTGGCCACAGCTGATTTTTTTTTTTCAGGTACAAAGTCAGCGACATCATCATGTTCAGCTAATTGATGACAACTTGCTGCTACACCAGACAATTTAGTGCGGTTTGCGTGTTGTGGTACTGGGTGTGTGGCAATTAAGTGTCCATACACTTTTAAAGATAGTAAAACTCTTAAAGACATGCTTGAACTAAAGACTAGTTTTTTAGAAGCAAGAAATGGTCAAATTTCGCTAAAGGAAACACAGAATTACCATTTCCAAATGACTTTATCGAATATCCTTTTTGTGATTTTGTGTCCAAAAGATGTGCACATAGAAAGGATTGTGTTTGAAGAACATTTCTAGCATGAAAAAAGAAGTTTGGCTTTAGACTTTCACCAGCAAGTAATCATGCCGGAACTATTTGGGTAATGTTTTACCAAAATAGAAGGTACTGCATCTGTTTAAGTTTGGTGTTACTGTAAAAAATATGATGATGGAAGATATATGATTTTGTGTGATATAAAATGGTTTTATTTTGACTGCGTTAATTTAGAATCAGTGCTAAACAATTTAATGTGTTAAGAATGTACAACAAAAGAACTCGATTTAAACTGATTATAATAGAGAATTTAGTACTATCTTACAAAATGCTAAGTCTAACGGTTATACCCCTACTATAGGGAAAAATTGCTAAGCGATATGACATCTGGTGGGATTGAAGGAACTACAGAAATAGACATTGTGTCGCGCTTTTTTTTATAAAAAATGTTTGCATAAAAATATAATTGCATAAAAACAAGTATTAATATTGTAGCAAAATTACAAAAACCACCAGTAAACATTTTTCATAAGTAAAATTCACGTTGTTTATATGTAACGAATGTCTATTTTGAAGGTTCCAAGTTTTCCGAAATAGCGCTGCGATCTTAAAATACTTCCCCTATAGTATATAATATCCTTAAGAAGAAAGTTAAAAAAAGTTAAATAAATTTTGGCCTCATGATTCTCCCTAATCTGAGAAAATATACAGGAAAATTCCCTTTATTGGTTCCACTAGCTTTAAAGTACCTAACCAATTGAGAAATTGTCACGTTCATCCAGCATTTTACAATAAGTTAACTTTAAGAAATATGTTAGTTAATAATAACATTGATCATAAAGGTAGGTTGGACCATAGTGGAGTATATCAAATTAATTGTAATAACAGTAACTTTATTTATGTAGGTAGGACTGAACGCAATTTTAACATAGAATATCGGAACACTCTAGAGATTCCGAAAGCCAGTTCCAGAAACATGGATTTAATGAATGATCAATTAGATCTTAGTAATTCTCCACTTCCAGCCCCATTTTAACCCTTCGGTTTTTCCTAATTGCTGTATTGTTCATAGTATATGTTTGTTCAGTTTTGTAAACTCTTTGTATTCTGATGATGGCCTCATAAGCCGAAATACGTATTAATAAATGAAAATATTTTGAAACATTGCCCAGTGTTTTATTTTGAGTTCTATTTTCAATATGTTTCAACGAGAGACAAAACTGAATCTATTAATTTTAACCTTTGTCAATATATTAACAATGATGTTAATATATTGTTAGATTACTTATATACCTACAATTTAAAATCTCGTGTAAATTCAACACTAGGGGTCCAAACCGTATAGAAAATCTATTTCACAATTTCTTAAACACTCCAGTTTCTGCTATAAAAGTCATTAATCCTTTGTCAGATCACGACGGTATTCATGCTCTGTTTGAATTTCCCTATATCACTTGTCATCCACCAAATATTTACAAAATCAGACCCATTACAGCATCAGGTAAATATAAAATGTTTATTAAATTGCAAGAAATTGACTGGGTCTCTCTCAATAGCTTCATTTATTTATTCATGATAAGTATTTACAGATCGGAACCCAACTAATACAATAAATATATAACAAATATGTGTAAATTAACAAATATAAAAATAAGATGGTATTAATTTACAAAAAAAGAAGAAAAAATAATACTAATATTAAAAATATAAATACATATATCAAAAAAAATAAATACATATATCAAAAAACATAAATACAAATATTAAAAAATATCAAAAAATGAATTGGGCGTGGAGAGTCGAGACAAGCTTTTTAAATGACCCCAAAGTCACATCAAATATGTCTATGGAAC
The DNA here is from genome assembly GCA_963971575.1 of Liopterus haemorrhoidalis. Classification (NCBI taxonomy): domain Eukaryota; kingdom Metazoa; phylum Arthropoda; class Insecta; order Coleoptera; family Dytiscidae; genus Liopterus; species Liopterus haemorrhoidalis. The sequence continues at coordinate 28,605,194 of OZ020620.1, forward strand.
TCTGACTCTTCTCGCATAGCGAATTGAACAGATGGCATATCCTGTCAATTGATGCATTATCGCCATATATAGTCCTATGCTGAGGGATCTGGAACGTGCTATTACTCCTTGTTGCTCTACTGGGCACCCTAATTGGAATTTTGCTCAGGAGTTCAGGCGAAGGTATTGTGCCGTTTAATATTTTGTGCAGGAAACATAGCCCGCTTACATCTCGTCTCAAACAAAGTAACTGTATGCCTACCAAGGTCCTTCTTTGTTCAGCTGACAACATGGTGCGGTCAATATGCAATTTGTAAAGCAAGTATTTTACAAATTTGCTCTGCACATTCTCTAATCTTTTAACGCACGTTGATTGGTGTGAGTTCCACACCACGCTCGCATATTCTAAATGACTTCTAACAAATGCAAAGTACATCGTCTTTATAGCATTTATGTTTGTGAAATCGGCACAATTTCGCTTTATGGAGCCTAACATCTTCAATGATTTTTTACATATAGTGTCTATGTGTTTTTCGAATGAAACGCTACTTGTAAATATAACGCCAAGATCTTTTACTTCACTCACTACTTTAAGTTTTGTGCCATTTAGACCGGGAGCTCATGACATTTTTGGTCTCCGATTTCATACAGCATGCCTTTTGGAGGAGAGAATATTTACCCTGTGACAACAAAAAAAGGATGGTACTAAACCCCTGCACGCTTTCCGGTCATAGAGAAAATTGCATTTCCACTAGCACAAAATTTTTGTATTTTTCTCTGATTTAATATTGCTTGCCCTTTTGTCAAAAGAAAGTTATAACAAATTTAAAGTCTTTTAATTATAGGCATGCTGTATGAAAACGCGGAAAATCATATTTTTTTATTACAAGATCACATGACCGTTTGAGCCCTTTGGGACCCTCCGAATCGCATGCATATATTTAAAAGACTTTAAATTTGTTATAACTTTCTTTTGACAAAAGGGCAAGCAATATTAAATCAGAGAAAAGCACAAAAATTTTGTGTTTAAGTGGAAATGCAATTTTCCCTATGACCGGAAAGCGTGCAGGGGTTTAGTACCATCCCTTTTTTGTTGTCACAGGGTAAATATTCTCTCCTCCAAAAGGCATGCTGTATGAAATCGGAGACCAAAAACTGTCATGAGCTCCCGGTCTAATTAATTGAGTAGGGTAATGATGATGCATTCCTTTTTTTGGAAAAACATATACTACAGCATTTATCCTCATTAAGGGCCAGAAAGTTATTGCTGCACCATTCTGTTATTGCGTCTAAGTCATGCTGGATGTTAACAAAATCTAAAGGAGTTTTTACCGATGAGTAAACTTTCAGGTCGTCGGCAAACAACAGATATTTGCTTGTCCGGATGTCTTTGTTAATATCATTGATGAATAGAGTAAACAAGACAGGTCCCAGATGCGAGCCTTAAGGTACTCCAAATGTGACATTAATGGTCTTGGATAGATAATTGTTGATTCTGACCTTTTGATTGCGGTTTGAGAGGTAAGATCTCAACCACAGCAACAGGCATGACTTTAAACCATATGCTTCTAATTTGGCCAGCAGTACATCGTGGTTTATGCGGTCAAAAACTTTACGAAAATCGGTGTAAACTGCATGGACTTCATAGCCGTTTTCAAAAGAAGACAGAATGTAATCTTTATACGTGACTAAATTGGACGTGGTTGAGCGACCTTTGTAAAAACCATGTTGCTCCGATATTATTACATTCTGGTAGCATGAGAATACCTGGTCAGTTATAATTGATTCCATCACTTTCGAAATAGTAGAGAGAATTGATATAGGCCTGTAGTTTTCAATTTCAGATCTACATCTAGTTTTGAAAATTGGCGTAATGTACGCAGTTTTCCAGATCGAAGGAAATGTCCCTGATTTCAGTCAGAGGCGAAACAAAGAAGTGAGAGGTTAGCATAAGGTTGAGCAGCAATTCTTTAGAAAAATCGGAGGAATACCATCTGGGCCACATCCTTTATTCTCATCGAGAGAGCACAACTTTTCAAATACAATTTCCTTATTAATCAAAATGCTACATAGATTCGGACCATGCAAATGATCAAAAGATGGTGTCGCTGTGATATCGGTATATATTGATTGAAAATAGGTCGCAAATAGATTGCAGATGTCGATGCATGTGTTAGCCTCGTGATTTCCGTAGGACATATTTTTGGGGATGCCATTGTTTGTGGACTTTGAGTTGACATAGGACCAGAAAGATTTACTATTTCTAGATATGTCGTGTTCCACACTGAACACGTATCTGTCATGATCGTTGCTGACGCCAGTTTTACATAATCTCCTCAACGTACTGAATCTGTTATAATCATCACGTGATTTGGTGGATTTATAACTGGATAGTGCTCTGTTCTTCTTGCGCAGCAAACTAATAGTTTCTGTAGAATACCATCTGGGATATTTTAGAGGTTTACGTGTGGATGTAGGAATGAAAGATGTTATTTTTTCCTGAATAATTTTTTAAAACTCCATAACATCTGTTTCGATGTCTTTGCCAGTAAAGATGCTCGACCATTCGACTGCGCCAAGTTCAGCATTTAGTTCAGAATATCGGCCTTTGTAGAAATTAAATTTTTCTTTCTGAATTTCAAATTCAATTACTTGAAGGTTATTGGTTTGAATCAGCAAATCAAGAGAAGGATGATGTTTATCTTCATCTAGAAGAGGATCGGAGCAACGTACTGTTTTTAACTGACAATTGTTGCTAAAGATCAAATCAAGAAAGTGTCCATTTGAGTTACTCACATGGTTGAACTGGTCTAAGCAGAAGGAATTGAAGTTGTAAATTAGAACCTCTGCGATTTTATCGTTGCAGATTTCAGACGTGAGGAGACAGGTGTCATCATCAAAATACCATTTAACGCTGGGAAAATTAAAATCTCCAAGCATACACAGCTGAGAGCATGGATATTTTTCTAATAAGGCCGAAACCGAAAACAAAGAATTTTGCCTTGCTACTTTCCTGGATCTCTCTAAAGCAGTGGTTCTTAACCTGGGTTCGATCGAACCCCAGGGGTTCGGCGGAGGTCAAAACACACACCCGACGCATATGATTTGTGATGACACGCCCCGCTTGCCCATCATTGGCTGCAGGTGAGCACGCAACATCGCTTGGCCTATCTGTGCTGCAGGGAATTTGGTGCGCCCAGTAGTCGAATTTTAACTGTCGTGACGGTACGTTGTGTGATAAGTTTTCTTTCTTAATATTTTAATCCCTTCTTACTAATTATGTCGAGCAAAAAAAGAAAGTGGTCAGACGAATATGTACAATATGGATTCACATGTATAACGGTACGTGATGGGAGTCATTGTCCTAACTGCATGATTTGCAATGCCAAGTTGAGCAATTCTAGTCTAGTACCGGCAAAACTAAAAGAACACTTCCTTAAGCTGCATGGAGATGGAAAATACAAGAACACAACGCTCGCTGAATTCAAGGTGAAGAGAGCAAGATTCGATGAAAAGGCTACTCTGCCTGTTCTCGGCTTTGTACCCATCAACAAACCGATTCTCACAGCATAGTACGAAGTTGCTTCCCTGATCGTAAAGCAGGGCAAACCACACACCATTGGTGAAACACTCATAAAACCAGCTGTTTTGAAGATGGCGAATATCATGCTGGGAAAAGCGTCTGAAGTTAAGTTATCCCAAATTCCTCTTTCAAATGACGCCATCAGCAACAGAATAGAGGACATGAGCAAAGACATCTTGGCTCAAGTAGTTGCAGATCTGATTTCAAGCCCGGCAAAATTCAGCCTTCAACTCGACGAGATCACAGACGTGTCCAATCTAAGCCAGCTTGCAGTATTCGTGCGCTATGTGAAAGACGACGTGATAAAGGAAGAACTTTTATTTTGTAAACCTCTTACAACAACAACTAAGGCAGCCGATGTGAAGAAACTTGTGGATGATTTCTTCAAAGACAACAATATCGTGGGATATGGTTTCTGCAGTTTGTACGGACGGAGCTCCAGCCATGCTGGGAAGAAAATCTGGTTTTGGTGCGCTAGTGAAAGCCGATGCAGCACACATCATTGTTACGCATTGTATTCTGCACAGGCATGCGTTGGCAACAAAAACCTTGCCTCCAAAACTGGAAAAAGTATTAAAAATTGTAGTGGAATATGTGAACTATGTGCGAAAAAATGCTCTGAAGCACCGCATCTTCAGGGAGCTGTGTAAAGAAATGGGATCTGAATTCGAGGTACTTCTGTACCATTCTAACGTTCGCTGGTTATCCCGGGAAGAGGTGCTGAATCGTGTTTTTGCCATGCGAGAGGAATTAGCCCTGTTTTTGCAAGAGCAGCAACATTATCATGCAGATTGCTTCGAAAATTCTGAGTTCATTCTCATTTTAGCGTACATGACTGATATCTTCGCAGCTCTCAATCATCTCAATAAACAGATGCAGGGCGGTGGAGTCAACATCATCGAAGCGGAAGAAAACCTGTAGGCTTTTCAAAAAAAGCTACCGTTATGGAAACGACGAACAGAAAACGATAACTTCGCAAACTTTCCTCTGCTAGATGACTGTGTTAGGAAGATCGAAGATGTATCTGGAATCGGAAACATTTCTGTACCCGCGGAATTGAAGCAAGCAATTGCCACGCACTTAGATGAGCTTGCAAAGTCTCTCGACAGATACTTCCCTACAAGAGAGTCATATCCAGCATGGGTGAGATAGCCGTGCACGTTTAGTGTTGAGACAGCAGATGTCAATGATGAATACCTCGATGAAATTATTGAAATTCAGCAGAGCCAGGTTCAACAGCAACGTTGTTCAGAACAACAACGCTCTCAACGGTTTGGTGTCGACAAATGGTAACGTACCCTGTTATTGCTATGAAAGCTCTGGAGTGTGTCATACCGTTTGTTACAACATATCTTTGCGAGCAATCCTTTTCGAAGATGCTGGACATAAAAACGAAGAAAAGGAACAGACTTTGTTGTGAAAATGACATGAGAGCGGCACTTGCCAAGATAGAGCTGCGCATTTCTGAACTGGTCTCTGAAAGGCAACAGCAGAAGTCACAATGATTTGCAGTAAATAGTAAATATTCATTATTATGATTTTATGTGAAAATCATGTTTTAATGGTTTTGTTCTTTAATGGTTTTGTTCATTTTTTTGCACCTATGTATAAATATATACCTATGTTTTTAATTTGAAAAAATCGTGTTTTATTTTCTAATTAAGAAGGGTTCGGTGAACGCGCATATGAAACTGGTGAGAGTCAGTACCTCCAACATGGTTAAGACCCACTGATCTAAAGCATTGACTGTGTATCTCACGCGGAATTACTAGAAAAAAATTAATTTTACATCTTCAATTTAGAAAGTTGCTTGTTTTTTAGACTCCTAACTCAAAAACAGAAAACAGTTTGTAAAAATATGTAATTCTTCTTCTGATATTTCTACAATTGATTTTGGCGTACCTCAGGGATCAATTTTAGGGCATTCTACATTAATTACTTCTCTTATTCTATGAACACTAAAACAATCCTTTTTGCTGACAATACGACTATCATCGCACGCTCAAAATCGTTTAGTTATTTCGCAGAATCCGAATACGGCCCTGGTGTGTAATATTCGTGCTTAGTTAAGGAAATAGTTAGTTTCATTTTTTTGTGTGTTTTTGACTATTTATTTTTATATGTGATATTGGAAAAGTTATATGTTTATCAATAAACGAAATTTATTATTTTTTTATATCACTTTAAGTCATAATTAATGATATTTCTCTTAATTTTCATTTATTTTAAGGTTATATTATTTATTTCATACTTAAGCTATCTAATGTGCCCAGGGTTTTAGCAGTAGATAGACACATCCGTATTAACACTTTTTTTTTTGAAAATATTGCAATATTTTGTGTATTTCACTCCACATCCTAATCCGTGGCTTTTACTGTTCGTTTTATAATAAATCCGCACGACAAGCCCCTTGCGGTGAAGATTTGTGACATTAGTGTTTTCCTATTTATTTGTGATCACGTTTGTAATATCTGCACTACATTTTTACATTATTTATATATTTTGTTCTAATACAATGAACTTTACATGCACTAAGGGCCGAGAGTTCCAGTTGCTAATAAACTGTCCAATAACTTTATTAGCAACATAATTTTTTTTCCGAGAGTTCCACCCCGAAATAGTTATTAGGTTGCTAGCTAATAAATAGGCTTATCTGTCTAATAACTTAAAGGCAACATGAAGTGCCTAATAAACTGACATATAACCTGAAACTTGTTCACAAAATTGGTTAATATTTCAGTTTCAATTGAAAAAGAGAATAATTTTAAAAGTATGTACAAATATGTTGTTTATAAACATTCATATTTTTTATATAATGGTAATATTAATGTTTTTATGTATATGTTAGATGAATTTTGACGAAATCGATGATTTGGATGCTGAAGAAATTGAACATATAGAAATTCTAAATTACAGGCAAAATAGATTTCAAGAACGAATAAATCATTTTCAAAAATGGAATGATTTAGAATTTTACCAAAGATTTAGACTTAAAAAAGATACAGTGATGATAGTCTTAGATCTAATAGAAAATGAAATAAGGCATCGTACTAACAAGTTAATAACAAAAATTAAACTTAAATTCTTATTTTACATTTACCCATACAGTATACATTTAATATATAAATATATTTTACAGAAATATTGCAGTAAAACCGCTAGATCAATTACTTTTGACTTTACGTTTTTACGCAACAGGCTGTTTTCAAAATGTTCTTGGCGATTTCACCGGTCTGCATCGAACAACAGGTTCAATTATAAGACGTGTTAGTCAAGCATTAGCGAGATTAAGACCCCAATTTATAAATATGCCACAAACAGGTGCAGATAAATCCAAAATTATAGTACAATTTTTTCAAATAGCCCAGTTTCCCAGAGTTATTGGTGCAATCGACTGCACTCACGTACGCATCCAAAATCCTGGTAATTATAATAAATATTTTGCGTCATGTCTTTTATTAAAATTTGCATTGTAGAAGGAGATAATTTATTTTATTTATTTATTTATTTATATTTATTTGGCCACACCAACAGGACACAAGTTCCCAATAATAGGGTGGCACTATTTACATAAATTACAATTATTAAATAAATTTAACTAACATAAATAGTAAATACGTATGTATAGTAATACAAAACTTTTTACAATATTCTTGCCCAAAGGGCAGTTATAAGTGAATCCTTACAGTAGTAAATAAAGAAAAAAGAAAAAGAGAGCTTGGTAGACGTTACAAACAACGAAGAGCCAATTTTTTAAATGTTGATATATTAGTACTGAATAGGTCAGGAAAGTTGGGGTTGCAATGATATGAGTTATATAATTCGGATAAACGAGAAACGGGTGAATTCGAGGCATAGTTTGTGCTTTCGTAGGAAACTAGGAGGAAATTATTATTTCTAATGTGGTAGGAAGGAATTCTGATGGAAAAGAAATGGAGCAATGGGGAACAGTCAATGATATTATTAAAAATTTTATAAACAATTGACAAGTCGTTTAAGACCCGTCTTTTTTCCATGGATGTTAGATTTGGATTAAAAACGGGAAATTTATAGTTCATAAATTTCACAAATTTATTTTGTACCTTTTCTAATCTGTTAATATAAGTAAAGTACTGCGGAGACCAGCATACGCTCCCAAATTCCATTTGACTTCGCACAAGCGTTTTATATAAAGTCAGTACTGTATGTGGATTTTTGAAATTCCGACTTGTGCGAATAACAAAGCCCAACATTTTTAGCGATTTTTTCGCAATATTGTTAATGTGGACGTCAAATAAAAGTTTACTATCCAAAGTTATGCCTAGATCTCTCACCTCGGTAACAGATTGTATTGTACCAAGTTTAAATTCAAAATTAATTAAGTTTCTGTTTCTCGAGAATTTTATATGGAAACATTTTTTAATATTTATAAATAGTTTATTATCTATACAGTATTCATAAAAAGGATCTAAGTCCGATTGCAATTCTAAACACCTTTCTAAACTAAAAGTAGGGAAAAAAATTTTTAAGTCATCAGCATAAAGTAGGAATTTAGCAAATTTAAAACATTGTGTTATATCATTAATGAAGATGTTAAACAGTAAGGTTGCTAGATGAGAACCTTGTGGCACACCGGAAGTTATTTCAACCCAATCTGAGCAGAAACCTCCCAGAGAAATAGATTGATATCTTTCAGTTAAATATGAAATAAACCAATTTAGTAGGCTTCCACGGATTCCAAGTTTGTGCAGCTTACATATAAGTAAGGAATGATCAATTTTATCGAAGCATTTACAAAAGTCGGTGTAGATTGCATCGGTTTGTTGTCTGCTACTCATAGTTTTTAAAATTTGCTCTGAAAAGGATATTAAATTAGTATCAACTGACCTTCCAGGTACAAATCCATGCTGCTCTGGGATGACATAAGGTTTAAAAAATGAGTATAAATGTTTATATATGATTTTCTCAAGTACTTTTTCAAAGACATTTAATTTTGAGATTGGACGATAATTCTCAACTAAGTTCCTTTCTCCATTTTTGTAGACAGGAACAACGAGAGCTTTTTTCCAATCTAAGGGACATTTTCCTTCAGCTAAAGATCTATTGAAAATTATGGTTAACGGTTCACTTAAAGTGTCAGCACAGTTTTTTATGAAATAACTGGGTATGTTATCAGGCCCCGCCCCTTTACTTATATCCAGATTAGACAAAATGTTATGAACAATATGCTCATCTATCACTAAGTTAGTAAGACAACTGTTATTATTATCATCAGAAGAAGAAAAAGCTATAAAATCATTATTTGATGGATTCGATTTATTCGTGTAAACAGATTTAAAATAGTTAGAAAAAAGATTGCATATATTAAGTCCGGTACTGGCTATTTCATCTTTATATTTCATAATATTCGGAATGCCTGAAGATTTTTTAGTTGAATTTACAAAAGACCAGAATTTTTTCGAATTTTTAGGAATTTCTTCTTCTATGTTTCTCAAGTAATTGTAATAACAGTGTTTTATTAGTGACTTGACTCTTTTTCTTAGAAAGGAAAATTGGACATAAAACATATTAGATTGAAAGGTTTTATATTTTTTATGAATTTTGTCTTTCTCTTTTATTAATTTAATCAAATCAGAAGAAAACCAGTGGGGGTACTGTCTATTTTTAATTGGTTTAAAAGGAACGTACTTAGAGACAATATTGTTTAAAATAATGTAAAACCTTTCTACAGTTTTTTCAGTTGACAAATTGTTAAATTCAGTTGACCAGTCGACAAGATTTAGAAAATAATGGAGAACTCTATAGGAATAGAAAAGGATTTTTTTCTTTAAATGTTCAAGCTATAAGTGATGCCAACAACAAATTTATGCATGTCGTATGTCGATGGCCAAATATTTTCTTTCGTTTGGAAAATAATGAAATGGGGAACTTAGTTGTTTTAGGGGATAGTGGGTAGCCATTAAAAAAATATTTAATAACGCCCATATTAAATCCCATAACACCCGTTCAAAATTTATTTAATATATCCCAAATTAGAACAAGGAATGTTGTAGAACGAACATTCGGGATATGGAAGCGACGTTTTTCAATCCTTTCTTTTGGATTACGAAATCAAATTCGTACTATTCAAAATATTATAATAGCAACAGCTATTTTGCATAATATTGCGCAAGACCAACATGACTTTTTATCCGAGATACAAGACATTATATTGGATATTGTAGAAGAAAACGCAGGTAGAACAAGGAAATGAAGTTATAAATCACAGGCAATCATTTTTACAATATTTTGAAAATTTATTGTAAATATGATATATAAACTTGTACATCAATATTTTTAAATAAACATTTATTCTATAAATAGACTTTTATTATAACATATTTATTTAAGATTAAAATACATTGCTAAACTTATACAAAATAAGAACATAGGCGGCTAAAGACGCAGATACTTGGCAAAATAAAAAAGATGTGTGGCTGAAAAATGCTGATAAGTAATTAAAAGTAAGGAAATAAATAATAGAAAAAAACTATACAATTTTCAATCTGAACCAAAAAGATATATCTATGTTCTAAAATCACTTTTAACTGTCTACATTCTGCTGGAGGATCTGAAGTTCTTTATTTTTTATAGAACATTTAATTTCTTTTATCCTTAGTTGGTGTTCTTCTTCCATATGCTTTATTTTTAGTATTAACAACTCATTGTCCAATTTCGCGTTTTTTAATTGAATTTCAAGCAATTCATACTTTGCTGCAAGATATTTTCGGATATATCCCGGTTTCTTTTTAACAACATTCACGTTTGCAGTGTCAGTAGAATTATTTGATTGATTTATTTCCGCAGGATAATTTTCATTAATTTCAGCATCAAAATGTTCCCCCAATATAATAACATATTGCATATTGCCGTCCTCTGTGGATTGTTTACTGTCAGTTGTGTCTTCAAAAATTCCTCTTCCATTTTCTGTTTTATATTTTGAAATATGTTGCTGAATTAGATTTGGACCTAGTAATAAAGTTATATGTTAGAGGCAAAATAAAATATTATTTATGATATAAATTCAGTTGTGAACAATAGTTAATAGCTTACCAGGCTGGGAATCTGAATCAACAGCATTACTTAAACCAGCAACAGAAGTTGCAATGTACGGCAATAGTATCTGTTCATAATTTTTTAGTTCTTTTATATTAGGCACACCGCCACCAGTCTTGTACAGTTCTTTTTTATTATTGCTTTCTTTACTTTAAATTTTTCTTTTAATACATTCATATTTTAACCGCAATGTTTTACTATCTCTATTGATATTTCTTATACATTGGGAGTTAAATTCATCAGCAATTTTCTGGCACACATCTTTTTTATTCTGCCAGGTGACCGCATCGGTCCTCTTATTTTCAATTACTTTTATATTATTAATTACTATTTTCATTAACATATCTACTTCCTCTGCAGTAAAATTAGTTGCACGCATCCGTTTAGTTGTCATTTTATCACTAATGCAAAGAATTGATATATATATATAATGTCAAAGTCAAAATTAATATCTAATGTCAAAATTATATCTCACTCTAGCTCTGCTAATTTACGTATAGCTCTATCTCCCTTGCACCGTGTTACTAGCTTCATTAGAAATACCAATACAAAAACAAAATATTATGTTGCTAATAAACTATTGGAAGGAAATTGTAGCTTGGAAATCACAAAAAAATTTATTAGCTTAATAAATATATTATTTGTCCAATAACTATTAGGGAGTTTATTAGGAACTGGAACTCCCGGCCCTAAATGTAATAAAAAAATTAATAGAAACCAAGGTTTACAATGTGGTAGTCAATCCTGTAGCAACTGGTTCCATCAGGATTGTAGTGGGACCACCAAGGAGCTGATTGCGAAGCTAGTGACGGACAAACGAAAGTGGATTTGTCAGTACTGTGAGATTGACGTAGAGGACGATATTACAAGTCTTGTGAATGAAAAAAATTAGACCCTGGGAAGTGAGTTAGAGAAAAAAATAGAAAATTTATTTAATTTTCATTTCGGGAAATTTAAAATTGAAATTGAGAAATCTCTAGATTTTACGACTGATTTGGAAGACGACATTAAAAAAACAATTGAGGATCTCAAAAAAGAAAATTTTCAATTATCCACTGAAAATAAAAAACTTTTGGATAATCAAAAGAAGCTGGAAAAGGAGCTCAAGGATGTAAAACAATGAATGATTAATGAATATCAGGCGAAATTGGAATCAACTATTGAAATTTGTGGAGTAAAGGAAGAAGTCGGTGAGAACTTAAGGGGATCCGTGTAGAAAATGTTCTTAGATATCTGCGATGTCCGGCTGCTTGACGTCGTTACCTAGTAACGACATGCTTGACAGTTAATTAAAATTGTATGATCGCCATATATTCATGTAAATGTATTTTCAATAATTTTGTGTTTCCATTTAAATAAAACTAGTGTGATCGACATAATTGGTTTTATTTACATTAATCCGTGAGGATGATTTTGAATGGAATCAAGTATCCTATTGTCGAAAACGAGATAGTAAAAGTTACACCTAATAAGGTACCTGGCAAAAATCATTCTAACATCCTGGTTAAACTAGATAATGTTGAAACTAAAGAAAAAATTATAGACTATAAAAAGAAATTTGGAAATCACGAAACATTAAACACTAAAATTTTTAACTTTTCTGGACTTGAATCGCGTATCTATATTAATGAAGGTTTAACTCAGTATAATAAAATGATCCTTAGTGAAGTCATAAAATTAAAAGCCTTCAAATTTGTATGGTCAAAATGGGGTAAAATATTTGTAAGAAAAAATGAGGGAAGTAGAATAATTAGAGTTGTACTAATTGAAGACTTAGAGGCTTTTAAACTACAGGAATAATTTTAGTTTGTTATTATTATTTGTTTTTATTTTTGTATGATTTAAATTTATAGTATAATTATGGATGTTACATATCGTCTCAGCCATCGGACACCTTGCCGATTCAGCACCCAACATTATCATATAAAAAGATCATGTTTTGCAATGTAATAGAGTAGAATGAATTTAGAATCGTAATATACATGTTAAAATAAGTTTAGTTGTAGTTTTTACATTCAACTTCAATGTAATAAAATAAAGATTATTTTATAAAAACTTATCTCCGTGAATCGATCACTTAATTGGCGCAATCGGTAGGATATTGATCGGAAATCTAATCCAACGCGGAAGTGATTTTTTTCAATTTTACGATTAACGAACAATAAAGTGAACAAGAGTGATACGGACAGACCTGTGAGCACTTCGAAACCAAATCGTTCCAGCGTTCCAGAGTTCAACCAGCAGTCCACGGAAGAATAAGGAAGATAATCTAAGAAGTCCTGGGGAGATCTACACATTAGACGACCCTATAGGCAACGTAGGATAAAAATGAAAATTTGGATTCCAATATTGTAAGTTGCTCATCCTTTTATTTTTCCCATTTAAAACTAAAAAAGTTAAAATCTATACGATAGAAATTTCAAGTAAAAGAAAAGTAAAGAGTAATAATTATAAAAGGAAATTTATACGTTAAGTTAGAAAAACTTCATGTCAGAATTAGATAGTTTAGCACAATTATTAAGGGAGAACTAGAGCACAACTTAGATAGCGAAATGGCAACCGAAAAGCAAAACTACCAGTTAATCCGCTTATATTTAGACAGTATTCCAAATTACGATGGAAACCTACACACGCTTTCGATTTTTATAGAAAACTGTGAAAATATTGTTAATACTTTTGCCAGTCAAACCGATTTACAGTTTAATAATTTTTTGATTAGAGCGCTATCAGGAAATTTAACCGGACGTGCCCTCATATTAATTGGATCACGTTTAGAATGAAGAACATGGGCCGAAATTAAAGAAGCTCTAAATTTAAACTTTGGAGATCAGCGTAATGTAGACTGTTTGATCTAAGACTTAATTAATTTAAGGCCGAATAAAAACGAAACGCCATATAATTTCGGTATGAGATGTCAAGACTCTCGAAGCTTGATAATTTCAAAATTAAATTCAGACTCAAGAATAACCCCTGAACAAAAAATAATTTATATTAGGAGTTACGACGATTTAGCCCTAAAAACCTATATACGCGGCTTACCACCACATTTGCAATTAAATGTTCGCTTAAGAAACCCCGATAGTTTAGAAAAAGCTATGAGTTTGGTGACTGAAGAAGAAAATTTTCTTTATTCTAACCAAAGAGCGAATAGTTTAAACACACATTCGTCATATAGACCTGCTCAAAGAATTACTCCAGTTAAATTCAACACGAGTTTCAGACCACAGTATTCTACACCGCATTTCTCACCAACATATCCAACAAACCCTCAGCCTAGACCAAATTTCCAAAATCAAAACCATTTTCCATCCACGTTTCAAACGAGTTTCCAACAGAAACCCACTTTCCAAAATAGTAGTAGTTTTAACACTACTCAGCAAAGATCTAACCCCTCTTTCAACCCTAATAACAGGCAAAACGTGCGACCAACTCATTTTGCAGTGAGACAACCCCAATTTACGCAACGTCCAGCCCAAAATCATTCATTCTCGAATATTCAAAATTTTAATCAAAGATTTGGCCAATCAAGTCAAAATCAAAGTAAACCATATAAGCCAGAACCAATGGATACTACATCCGCCAGGTCCCATATTAGACCACGCCCAAACTTCGTTTCAGAAGAACTTTTTGCTCATAATGTTAATGAAACTGAACGGCTTGAAAATGTGTGCGAATATCAAAATTTTGAGTATTCAAATCATGTAGGTTATGGAGAACACGATCAGAATTATTGCACTCAAACTTCTGAACCATATTATCCTCAAAACCCGAACGAATATGAGTATAATGAACCCTCATATGATACAATTCCAGACGAATATTCCAGTGACAATCAAAATTTTCACACGGAACTTCAACAAACCAACCAAACGTAATACAGATACATGCTTTAAATTCTAATATACCTTTCATTTATATCCCGCAAATTAAATCCAAATTCTTAATCGATACCGGAAGTACCAAAAGTTTGATAGATCCCAATTTAGCCTATAAATTTTATTCAAATATATCTTCAAGGAAAATTTTAATATTCAATCAGCTCACAATATATCATATCATGACGAAGTAGCTGAAATCCCAGCATTTGACGTTTTTAAAGTAAATCAGACACATAAATTCTATCTTTTCAAATTCAGTCAAAACTTTGATGGATTAATCGGAATAGACTTGCTAAAACAGCTAAACGCCACAGTAAATGTAAGTACAAAATTATTAGAAACGCCTCGTACATCAATTCCTATAATTTCCAATCAAGATTCAGATCCAAGTAATACCGGTAGCAATAATGAAAAAGTTTACTCGATCATAGTTCAACCCCGTAGTAGACAAATAGTTAAATTGCCCGTGAATCAAAATTGTTCTTCAGGTATATTAGATTACAAAAATTTCGGAAATGAACTTGAGATGCCAAAAGCTATAGTAAATGTTGAAAAAAATTTTGCAATTACAACCCTTACAAATATTAAAGAAAATCCAGTAAAATTAAATTGTCACGAACCCATTGAAATTGAACCTCTAAATTTAATCGAAGTAAATTTCATAAAAAAATGGAAACTGAAGAAATTTTAACAAATGAACATGATAATCTTTTAAAACAAAATTTAAAAAAACTTCGTTTAGATCACTGTAATAAAGAGGAATATGAAACAATTAGAAAACTCTGTTTTGACTACCGCGACAGTTTTTATTGTGAAGAAATTCCATTGAGTTTCACAAATCAAATAACACACAAAATTAAATTAAAAGATGAATTTAATTCCGATTTTTACAAAATCGTACAGATTCCCGGAAATTCATAAAACGGAAGTAAGATCTCAAATTACTAAAATGTTAGATCAAGGAATTATCCAAGACAGCGTATCCCCATGGTCTAGTCCTGTAAGAAAAAATGGCGATTAGTCATAGATTATCGCAAGTTAAATGATAGAACGGTAGATGACAAGTACCCCCTTCCAAACATCAGTGACATTTTAGATAAACTCGGTAAAGCAAACTGTTTTACGACTATCGATCTCGCGAGTGGCTTTCACTAGATTGAAGTAGATCCAGAAGATGTACCTAAAACGGCATTTTCGACAGAAGGTTGCCATTACGAATTCAAGCGCATGCCTTTTGGTCTAAAAACCGCCCCATCTAGTTTTCAAAGAATTATGGACAATATTCTTAGAGGATTACATAATGAAATATGTCTCGTCTACCTAGATGATATAATTATCTTTAGTATGTCCCTGCAAGAGCATGTTGACAGATTAAAATTAGTTTTTGACCGATTAAGAGCAAGCAAATTTAAAGTTCAATTAGACAACACCGAATTCTTACAAAAGACCGTGCAATTCTTAGGACATGTGATCACGCTTGAAGGAGTGAAACCTAATCCAGAAAAAATATCCGCCATCAAAAACTTTCCTATCCCTAAAAATCAAACAGAAATTAAAAGTTTTCTCGGATTACTCGGTTACTACAGACGATTTATCCCGAGTTTAGCCAAAATTACAAAACCAATGACAAAATGCTTAAAGAAAAACTGTAAAGTAATACACGATCATGAGTTCGTAGAGAGTTTCAAAATTTGTAAAGACCTCTTAATTAACGACCCTATTTTGCAGTACCCTGACTTTAAAAAACCCTTCATATTAACCACCGATGTCAGTAACTTCGCATTAGGCGCAGTTCTCTCTCAAGGTGATATACCAGACGACAAACCAGTTGCTTATGCATCTAGGACCTTAAATGACACGGAAGTCAAATATTCGACCATCGAAAAAGAATTACTTGCCATTGTCTGGGCCTGTAAGCATTTTAGACCATACCTTTACGGCCAAACATTCAAAATTTATACAGATCATCGCCCTCTAACCTGGTTATTCAGTATGAAAGAGCCAAACTCCAAGCTCGTACGTTGGAGATTAAAATTGGAAGAATATGATTATCAGATCATATATAAAAAAGGCAAATATAATACGAACGCCGATTGTCTTTTACGAATTTGCGTTAACGCCTTAGAAAACGAATCTATAATTAATAACCCAGGTGACACTGACCAAACTATTGTAGATTATTTAAGACATCTCGCAGAAAATCTAAATCTACCCTCAACAAGTTCGCAAACCCCTATCCTTGACGAACGAGTCACTAAAGACAAACCTAAAATTAAAATCATTTCAAATATTCAACTCAGACCTCCTATTCCAAGTACTAGTAAATTACCCACTGACAACCTTTCAAATTCCTATCCTGAAAATAATAGTAAAACTGAAACTGGTGGAGATTCTGAGAGTACAATCGAAATTTCAGAAGAAGAAACACTTAGTGCTTCTACTCAACATTTGACAGACAACGAAACTACTAATGACAGCATTCCCACAATGAATGAAATTATTAATAACAAAATTAACCAAATTTTAGTTTTTGGAAGTCCTTACCCAAAATTAAATGTTAGCATTGAAAAATATGAAACTTCAAAAATTGTTACAGTAAAAATCTCTGAAATCGAAAACGAAAAATTAATTCTAGAATTTTTCAAAACCTATACAGACCCTAAAATCACATACTATATTCATTTCCAAAATGACCGTTTATATCTTACATTTTTGAAAGTATATCTGAAACATTTTTCTGAAAAAGGAGCAAAAATCAATAGATGTTTAAAACGAGTCAACACTGTAACCGATAAAGAAGAACAAATTGTCTTAATGAAACACCATCACGAAGGTAAAACTAACCATCGTGGCATAAACGAAACCTTTGAATATCTAAAAACCAATTATAACTGGAAAGGAATGAAATCCACTATAACAAATTTTATTAATTCTTGTGAGATCTGTCAAAGATCTAAGTACGCTAGAAAAAAACCATATGTGCCGCTAATGACTACTGAAACACCGACCAAACCATTTCAAGTCGTACATATAGACGTTTTTACTTTCGACGATAGAAACTATCTAACTATTGTAGACGCATTTTCAAAATTCGCCCAAGCCTATTTAATTATCGGAAAAACTGCAATTCATATTAGTAATTCATTAATAAAGTACTTTATCGTTTGGAGTACCACAAAATTTAATAGTTGATAACGGTAAAGAATTTAACAATATTACAGTCAAAGAAATGTTAAAATTAAATAAGATAGATGTGCATTTTACAACCCCCGCACACCACGAGTCAAATTCAATAGTCGAAAGGTTCCATTCAAGTATAATAGAACATATATATAATTTAATGTCGACAAATTAACTTTATGAAAATGCTGTATGTTTAATAATGGTTGAAATAAAAAACATTGTAAATTTTCACTATTTTTATTAACTAACTGCTTACTAGTTTCGGCTATAACAGAACACTTGAGAATTTTAAAAGAAATATACCCTGACGAACGTGACGATTTGATGGACTATGCATTAATAGCATATAACAATACCATCCACAGCGCGACAAACTTCACCCCATTCGTACTCACATTCGGACATACGGATTCGCGTAACCCGATAGAGGTTTTCACCCCAAATTCATTTTTCACCGAATACGCTGAAAATCATAAAAGCAAGCTTAAACATGTCTATAAAAAGGTTCATGAAAAACTAACATCCCAAAAAGAGAAAGTAATTAATAAAGAAAACGCTAAAGGTGACACGAATAATGAATTCGTAGTAGGACAGA
Source organism: Liopterus haemorrhoidalis (assembly GCA_963971575.1). Lineage (NCBI taxonomy): Eukaryota > Metazoa > Arthropoda > Insecta > Coleoptera > Dytiscidae > Liopterus > Liopterus haemorrhoidalis. The sequence continues at coordinate 28,623,486 of OZ020620.1, forward strand.
TAGTATATAAGCAGAACCCCTATTCTCGAAGAAATAAAAAACTCAAAAAATTCTTAGGTCCTTATAAAATCTTAAAAACATTAAGTAGAAATCGCGTTGAAATAAGTAGCGACCGTTTAAGAAATAATAAAACCGAAATTGTTCATGTTAAAGAATTGAAAAAACCGCCGAAATTACCCATTTTTACAGAGTCACCATCTGCACCGCCAGAGCAGACCCGAAATTCCACGATTTAAATAAAAACCCTGGGCTACTTCCAATTAAATTAGGAAAAGCTTATAACAACGTAGACATTTGGAATTTTATACAAATATATGATATTACAGGCTTGATTAATGAATTCTTAGAATTACAAAATTCACTCAAACAGATCAAAATTTCAATACAAAGAAATAGTCATAATGACTACGAACGGGAATTTAGAAATTCATTCAAGATCATAGGAATATTAGAAAATAAAATTGAATCCCAGATTAACCGTTTAAACCCGAAATACAGACCAAGATCAAAACGAGCACTATTGAACGGCTTTGGTTCAATAATTAAAACCATTACCGGAAATCTTGACTATCAAGATGCTAAGAGATACAATTTAGCAATTGATACCTTGACTAAAAATCAGAATAAAATTAGAACCGTAGTAAAAGATCAAATTACTCTTTTACAAACGTCAATTGAGAACTTCCAATCAAATATAAAATTTTTAGAACATGATCAGTTAATACTTAAATCAAGGATTATGCAATTAGAACAAATGATCCAAACCACACGTGTGACAAAAATCGATTATTACCACTATTTTCTATTAAATGTAGTAATTTCAGAGATTTCAAGTTTCATGCAAATTATATACGACACTTTCGAAAAAATTGAAGTGGCGATTACTTTTTCAAAATTAAATACTCTGCATGACTCAATTGTAGATCCAAAAATACTACAAAATGAAATGAATAACGTTACTCATAATCCAAAGACGAACAAATTTCCTTTTGAAATAACTTTAGACAATGTAAAATTATTAGAAAAAATAACCGAAGTGAAAAGTTATATTAGAGGTAATGAGATAGTTTTCATTTTAGAAATACCTATCGTAGAGATTGAAACTTATGAATATTACCGCTTATACCCATTACCTACCCCTACAGCAAAATCATTTAAAGTTATAATTCCACATTCAAAATTCCTTATCATTAATGAGCAACGCTACGCCTTTTTGGAAGATGATTGCCTAGAAATCAATCAAGGACTCTTCATCTGCAGACAAGTGCATTTGACCAAAACTAGAGACACCAAGATCCCGTGCGAATTACACCTGCTAAAATATTCATCGAACATCGACAACTGCCAACAAATCATGATGGACATAGAAGAAAATGAAATCAGAAAAATCGAAGATAATAGGTGGATAATCATCATCCCGGATAAAATTGTGGCCGTAAAAAGTTGCAAAGATGACAAAGACAATATTCCTTTAAATGGAACTTTTCTTATCGTAATGGACAATATGTGTGAAGTGAACGTATGAAACAATTTGTTAAAAACTGCAAAAAACTCTAAATTAATCTTTAAAGAAATTAATTTGCCAGAGATAAAACACTCTAGTGATTTAGTGAAAAACGAAAAAATATTTGAACCAATTAAATTAAAATCAATTTCTCTAGATGGACTCAAAATTGTGAATAATCATTTAAACGAACAGAACTTAAAATTGAAAGAAGACCACGACATCACAGTTCACAATAAAATCAGCGTCTATACCATTTTGTTATACACCCTGATTGGAATTGCAATATTCATTTACACATGTTACAGACTTAAAATGTTCAAGGAAAAATCTACGTCTACTGACCCCGAGATGTCATCACCCAAGGAGGAAGTCTCAACAATCCAGGCTCCTCAAGTTACAGCTCGAACTTTGTGGTGAACCCCAATAGTTCTCGACTGCGGCCGAAGGTGTTACATACCGTCTCAGCCATCGGACACCTTGCCGATTCAGCACCCAACATTATCATATAAAAAGATCATGTTTTGCAATGTAATAGAGTAGAATGAATTTAGAATCGTAATATACATGTTAGAGATAAGTTTAGTTGTAGTTTTTACATTCAACTTCAATGTAATAAAATAAAGATTGTTTTTTAAAAACTTATCTCCGTGGATCGATCACTTAATTTGGATTTTGACAGTGATTTAAATTCTGAAAATATTTTAACGAAAAATTGTTATTCTCTAGATGATTGTAAAAATAATTTAAGGAATTTTGTGTGTGGTGGCGATGGTTTAAACAACTTTTCTGTGTTTCAGACCAATATAAGAAGTATTCAACATAATTTTAATAGCCTTGAAGTGTTCATGGATTTTTTTGATTATTTATTCGAACTTATTATATTGACTAAAACATGGAACTGTAATGTAGACCATTTTTCTCTTCCGAATTATAATATGTTTTATAATTACAGTTGTATTAACAATGCTGATGGAGTGATTATTTAGATAAAATATAATTTAGTATACAATGTTGATATAATTAACTTAGATAACATTAAATTTATTAGAGCTTCTGTTGTTAAAAATAATGATAAAATTGCAATTACAGCTGTTTATAAATCTCATGAAATTAAAATACATGAATTTTTACGAGTTCTGAGACTATATTTTAGGCTATTTTGAATCAGTGGGACGAATTAAAATTATTTTTTGAAATTTACAAAACAAAAAATAATTGTTATACTGCTGAAATGCTATTTAAAATGTATTCAGATAGTCAAAATAAAGTCTACTTAATTTACATTAAAAGTTTTGCAGAAGTGCAAAACGCCGTTAAGGCTTTTGAAGGAAAATATACAGATCCTACCAAGATATTAGATACTTTGATAAAACTCTTGGAATCACTTTGCAATAAAGTAGTTATTCCACCTAGACACCATTCTATAAATATTTTAACAGAAAATATTGAAAATTGTTTAGACAGACCTTCGCCATATTTGGGGTACAATTTTGGAAATTGCTTGCAACCATATAACGATTCAGAACAAAAAAAATTAAGAAAAAGGTGTATCGATTTTACTATAAATTTAATCAAAGAATTGCAACAGAGACTACCGTAACATTGATGCACTAAAAAATATTAATATTATGAGCGTATCAGAAATTTTAAAAGAGAATAAATGTCTGAATATCTGTCTGTTTTATCATAAAATTGGCTGAAACTTTTGGTTTAAATGCAGACACAATAGACAAAATAGTTAATCAGTATAAAAACATAAGCTATCAAAAGTGGACTTTTACTATCGATACTTTGTAATTTTGGATGGAAGTATCAGATGTTTACACAATCCAGATATATCTAATGAAAAAATAATTTTTAAACTGGGTCTGAACATGATTTGAAAAACATATAAATCATAATATTTACATGTTTTAACTTGATTTATTATGTTAAAAAACTTAATTACTGTCTGAATCGGATAATGTAAATATATGTTTTAGCCATAAAACAGTACATAAATCTATTATATGGTACTTATTTTATATTTGTTTTTAAGGTGCAAATAGCCATCGTTGCTGCGCGCCAAAAAATGTTAACTAACCAATTAACTATATTTGTCGTTAATAAAAATTATGATTCATTTATTTTATAAATTTTATTACAACTTGTTGCGACCACTTGTGTCGCAAAATAATTCAAAATTACCGCTTCTGGTAATATTTATCATTTCTTATTTTTCATATACAATTCTACCGTTCATTGTATGAACCGCTAGAATCTGGTATAATTCTGTCTGAGACAGCGACTACTCGTTTGTCTTTCAATGAGAACAGACGTCTTTTTGAGTTTTTTACAAAATCAAATATACTGTGTTTCGAGTTTACCAAGACGAGGCTGCGAGCTATTTGGTAAACTAGAATTATCGCTTGACCACATTCGGGATCTACGTTTTTTTGCGAGAAAAAAACCCCGTTTTGGATCAAGAAGTTCTAATTTTTGACATTTTTACTCAATCAAAAAATATCTATCTATAAAGTTCTCAAGAAGCGTATATTTGGAACTACCAAATATCTAGACGAGAACCAGGAGAACCTAGACCACTCCAGAAGTTGGGCCAGTAATCAACAGACATCGGCGATTCCACCAGGATATTGTCCGATTGTGGATAACTGTGATATCTGTATTCCTCGCTAAGTATTTTCCCGTATTTTCATACGGAACGCGTGAGTACAAATTTAAATTCATTATTTTCATTGCTTTTGACGCGCCGCACAGTTCAGTACCTGTGCGTGCGCACATTGTAAATTTTTCCATTTTGTTAATTTAGATTCTGTAAATTGTAAATTGAATATTATTTTGTGTATGGTTTCTCATCCCAATGTATTTGGTTGTGTCGGGGAGAAACATATATTTGTAAAACTTACATCACCTGTCTACCGGGTGATCCATTATTTATACTAATTTGCGCTACTTTTTCCCCAATTAATTTTTGTTTGTTATAAAAATTATTCAAAATAAGTTTTCGTGTTACTGAGAGCAGTTCTACGATATCAGCGGCTGGTTAGGGATTCAAGAGGTCAGATTTGTGTTATCACTCCTCCAGAACCACTGTGTGGGCCCCTTCGAATACCTCTACTCCCAGGGAAAACCAAACAACATGTAATAAGTCTCCAAGCATAACCCCTTGGAGTGAAATACGTCTGAACCCTGCCTGTCCTTTTTTATGTTTGTGAGTATAACTCTGCTCTGAAGTAACGCGCCCCCTTTTTCAATGATTTACCTGCAATTCTGCTGCAGGTTAAATCCGTACACATCACAATTTTCTCAGCAGAGTTTATTAGTCACCACGTGTGGCGGGTCCTACGATCTTAGTCGTAGGCCTATGTGACGCCGCGACGCCTGCGTCTCTCCTACGAAACCAGCGCAACGGGCGCCTAATGTTCTATTATTAAAGAACTTATATTTATAAACAGGTTACGAACATCGATAACAAACATTGATATAATGTCGACACTGTCTGCATCTGTCCATCGATGTTTTACATAAATTGATACAGTGGTACTTTGACTTACGAGTGTCCCAACTAAAGAGTTTTTCGAGATACGAGCCGTCTCTCGGCCAATGTTTTGCTTTGAGTTGAGAGCTAAAATTCGAATTACGAGCGTTATCGTTAGGTTATCTCTACAAGTGAGATGAACGAAATGTTGGGAATGTGGGAGAATGTTTCAAACTTTATTCAAAAGAAACACCAGAATAAGTTACAACTGGGCATTCGACGACGCTTTTTAATGACACTTGCCGAACTCATTTCAGGAACATTGTGAAAGGGAGGATGAAACAGACCGCATTGGACAGGTTTTTATCGAAAACCCTGCAGATGAAAGTGAAGAAAGCGTGGCGAAAAGGACAAAAATCAGCGAATAAGATTCAGTTATGCAGTTCAACCTTTCTCCTCCACCTCTGTCAGTATCTTCAACTCGTCTGATCTTCTTTACCTTGATGTACATAATACTTAATCAGTTTACTGCAGTAATTCTATTGTATTGCGCTTTTATACAACATTCCTTATTTATAAACACAATTTTCTTATCTAAAAACATGTAACAAAATATTGCGGTGTGTTTTGAGGGCCCGGAACGTATTAATGGCTTTTCAATTCATTCCAATGGGGAAAATTGATTTGACATACGAGTAATTTGAGTTACGAGCTCCGTCACGGAACGAATTAAACTCGTAAGTCAAGGCACCACTGTATCTTGTTGCAATTCCTAGTTTGAGCATTATTGTGTTCTATTAGTGTCTTATTTATTTAATTTTCCTAATCAATGTAACTGTAAACTGCGTGAAATTTAGTGGTGGCGCCAGCAGCGGATCGAGGGGGGATGCTGGGCCCCTCACAAAAAATGCTGTGACCCCAGCTGCCCCTGCAAGTAATGATAATTTAAAATTTTAGAAAATTAAGTGCCTGGATATTTCGAATTATAGAAGATGGAAGCAGGCCAAAGAGACCCTTGTTTGACTAAAAAATTGAAAATCATGTTTTCATTGTTATAAATATATATATATATATATATATTCTTATTTCATAATCGTCATATATTTATTATAAAAAGTTATACAGACGTTTCGTATATATATTTTTAAAAAATTCTTCTTTAATCGTCAGTTTTTGGAGACAGGAAATTAATAAAATGTGGTATTTCTGGAACGTTTTTATTCGACTACAATTTTTTATATCTTGGCCATATTCTGACTACTATCTACACTGGTAAGTTTAGTTCTATATTCAATATATTTTCATCAAAACATTTTTACATTTTCACTTTTTGAACTTATCTACCTTCTGTTACGGTCTATTCTAGCTGACAACACCGCTTAAAAAACTAACTTAAACACTGACCTACCTTACGTACAAAACTAAATCTATTCTCATTAAAGGATACAGTATTGTGTATTTTTGCGAAACCAACTGACTAGAGTCCTGACAATCTACTTAAAGGTAGCAGTTCTTGCTACAGGAATATAAATTAACCTCTGAACTCTTTATTTCTGTCAACAATTTTTAGGTTATGTCATGTTGACACATGGAAATAACCACATTTTATGAATTTTGGAGTATGAATACTTCATTAGAACCTGGAAATTACAGACGATTAGCATGTATTACGTATAATAAGGAACATACTTACTACTTGTAAAAAAATATAATGTTTACATTCGTATTTTGCAAGCGCCGATAAGACAGAATGTTGTCGTTTCTGATAACTGATTGAGTCCGGTGGTATACACACCTGCAGTTAGTGGGAGGAGAGGGGGCCTATAAAATGTGCTGTGATAAGCTATTTTGGTCTCTTCAAATGTTGTAATTCAAGTATAGACGTTCTACTAAGGGGTTGAGACTCAGTAACACGTGCCAAATTTTATTCCACAAGTTTTTGTGAAAGTATTTGAAGAATGTAATACTATGGTTACTTGTGGATTCGCTAAGGCGGAAAAGGCGCGTGATACATGATGTTTTGGAGGTCCAAAACGCGGCTTAGGTCGGAAATGGGGTTTCCTTCCCCCTGAATGGCAGTTGAATTACGATATTTAGCCACTAAAATACCAAGGTATGTTTCTTTTATACAGTATTACCCGCTAATCAGTTTGCAAAGACCCAGAGTTCTAATGTAAGGTATTTCTTTGTATTTTGTAAATATAGTGGCGGCATGTGAGGGCCGGAATTGAGCATTCGTTCTCGGGGAAGCATCCTGCGTTCGAGAAGGTATATTGTCCTCCACATGTAAGGGTTGAAAAACCGATTTTGGAGCGATCCGTGGAAGTTGTAGTACGAAAATTATTGTATCGTTTGAGACCTGTTTCTACAGGGTGTTGCGAGATTTACTGTGTTTCAGCTAAGTATATTTTGGAAAGGTTTTGAAATTTTGTAACGGAAGCAATCCTGCCCTATTAACGTATTGGAATTCCCGTTTGGGGAGGTTTTTTTGTGATTCTTAACGTTAATAGTGTAGGGCTGCGTCTGGTACACCCTTATAATTTATGGCCATGATTATTAAGTGTGTGTGGTTATTTGAACTGTATTATTAGCTGAAATGCATTGAGGTTTCTCAAGTCTTGTTCATCTTGCGATGTTTTTGAGATTATTGAGATGTAGACACGTGTTGTCTTTTGAATTGAGTACGCTGTTGCACCGTAATTTTTGGAGGTACAATAATTTTTGTTCACGAGTCGCTCATAGTAAATTTTTGCCGCGTAATATAAATTCAGTCTGTCTGTAAAGTAACTTTCCCTTGATAACTCGAGGTTGTGAATAAGCTCTCAAACTGAGTGAATTTGCTACTGAGCACCAGAAAACATGATTTTGCCAATCCCCCTTTCGTTAAATTTCTTGGTATCCACATTGATCCTTACCTTCGTTGGGATCAGCACGTGGATGTACTCAGTAGTAAACTGCGATCGACCGTGTATCTAGTAAGGAATCTGAAGCATGAAGTCAGCATAGATGTTGTATTGAAAGCCTATTTCTCCCTCTTTCAGTCGCACCTAACCTATGGGTTAATAATCTGGGGACATTCACCTGCAGCCAAAAGAATTTTCAGCTTACAACGTAAAGTTGTAAGAATAATTGCCAGTGCTCCTTTTAGAGCGGATTGTCGAGATCTTTTTGTAAAGCTGAAAATAATGTCATTGCCTTCACTATTTATTTATTTGTGTCTATTGTTTGTACGCAAAAACTTACACAATTATATCACTTTTAGTAAAAATAACATTCGTGGTAAGTTTTTGCGCTTAAATAAATCTAGGAATTGTTCAAATTACTTTGATGTGAAATTTTATAATCTTTTACCAGAGACTATTACTACACTACCACTAGACAAATTCAAACTTAAACTTAAACACTTATTTATAAATAACCCATTATACACAATTAATGAATTTAACAACGTTAATTTTGATGAACTTTTATGACTTTGTCTCTTAATATTGTATTGACTGACTGAAAGCAGTTCTTTGCATTTGTAATTTGGTCAATAAAACTATTATTATTATTATAGAAGGGGGGTTTGTAGTCTCGCCAGTACCGTTCAGGTTTGCCCGCAACGTGTTCGGCACAGACGAGACGCTCTTCTCTTACCTTCACGAGAAGGTCGAGAGAGCTTTTTCCCAGCAATCGGTCGCATCCCAAACCCTGGCGATATGCGACCAATGGGCTCACACCAGATCCAGCGTCCGCACAATGCGAAGCGATCCGAGCAGCACTGCTTTTTGCAATCTGCAGACCAGAGAGGTAGCAGATGGTCTGCAGACGGGAATGATCTCGATTTCCCTCTTAAAAACAGCTTTAAGGCCACCCAATACACCCAAAATCAAGACTACGAGCTTTACAGAATAACCCGGGTACATTTTTCTTAGCTCGGACAAGAGGTCCAGGTACTTGGTTCTCTTCTCGTCCTCTTTGAGATTGATATTTTTCTCAGCTGGACAGGATAATTCGATGACAAAAATGTCTTTTGTCTCGAAATCCAGCAGGACGATGTCCGGTTTATTGACTGAGAGAAGCTTAGTGGTAGAAAATGCATAATTCCAGTAAATACGACATCTGGAATTTTCCACCACTGCTTCAATGTCAGTGGGAGCGTAAGGTAAGACAGGTATTGTGTCAATACCATATTTCTGTCTCAAAAAGAAGTAAAAAACTCGAAGAGCAGAATTGTGTCGTGATATATAGCTGGATTGAGCTAAAACGGGACACGCAGAAAGTACGTGCATAAGCGTTTCAGGGTGACGTTTACATAGTCTACATTGTGTAGACATCGCCGTCTTTGATATTATGTGGCGATAAACTAAAGTGTTCATGACGCCATCCTGGCACGCAAGCACAAAACCTTCCGTCTCGGACTTGAGACCTGCAGACCTGAGAAAAGTAAAGTTAGTTCCTGTGACAAACCGGTGGTCTCAATATGCTTGTAGAACACGGAGTGCATGTTTTTCTCCATGTGTTCTTTAACAAGCATATCGTGCTCTGCTTTTCGTATGCGGGAACACATCCTTTCTATGTCTCCGCATCCGAGGACTACACCAGAGTTGGTTGCCTCAGGACTCAGATCATGCAGTTCTAATTTCTCTGCTGCTCTTCGAGCTGCTTGAAACAGAAATGCCCCTTTTCCCGTGAGTTCGTGAAGAGTAACGAACTTCAATAAGGGATCCTGACTTCTCAGCACTTGGTTTGCTGTACCCAGGACGACTCGATCGTGCAAACACTCCAAGCTTAACAATCCCCGACCTCCGAGATGACGAGGGAGGTATATGCGTTGCACAGAGGAGTTCGGATGAAGACTGCGTTTGATATTCATAATTGTTCTGGTCTTCCTGTCAACAATCTTGAGATCATCGACTTTCCATTTCATAACACCAAATGTATATGAAAGGACTGGAACAGGAAGTATATTTGTAGCTTCTACCTTGTTCTTGCCTGACAGACAGGATCTCCATATCTGTCGAAGGCGCGCTAAATACCTGCTGCGAAGGGTCTGACGAACATGGAGTACATCCTGGACGCCCCTCTCACGGACACCCAGAAATGTATAAGACCCTTCGGCATCAAGATGTTTTACGATGCTTCCGTCGACCAGGTGAACATCATTGCCGTCGCTCATACCTTTTCCTCTGCGCACATGAAAAACGGCGCATTTATCCAACCCGAATTTCATTCCTATAGCGGCAGAGTACTGAGCAACAAGCTCTAGTGCTGCTGTAAGGTTTTTCTCGTTTGAGGCGTAGAGTTTGAGATCATCCATATAAAACAGATGCGTGATCTTATGCTGTCGCCTTGTCGGAGGACCTGCCATGTATCCGCTGCCGCTTCTGAGCTCGATCGATAAGGGAAGTAGTGAGATGCAGAATAGAAGCGGACTGAGGGAGTCTCCCTGGAAAACCCCGCGTCTGAAATGCACCCAGTTTGTGAAGGCAGTTCCGTCCACAGTCGGAACAGCGAACTTTTTCTTCCACAGGGGCATAAGCTGTTCTATACATCTCACAACTTCCGGATGGACCCTTAAAATCCGCAAAAGTGTCACAATAAGTGAATGCGGTGTGGTATCAAATGCTTTTTGACAGTCCACCCAGGCCATCGACAGGTTGCGCTTGTAGGTGACAGCGTCATGACAGACTGACCTGTCTATAAGGAGATTTTCCTTGCAACCTGCTAGACCCCTTTTCGATCCCCTCTGTTCATAGATGTCATTCCAAACAGAGGCAATGGAGCTCAGCACCCGCTCATTTAACACGCTCGTAAAGATCTTATATATCGTGTTGAGACAGGTGATAGGATACAATAGTTTTTCGGTTTGTTAAGTCGCCGTTCTTGGGGATAAGCACAGTGTGTCCCTCTGCAAGCCATTCAGGAATGGGATCTTCCCCACGAACAAATCGTGTGAAAATCCGTGCTAAGTGGCGATGCACGGACGGGAAGGATTTCCACCAGAAGGCGATGATGCCATCCATTCCTGGTGCGAAATTACGAGTACGGCTTATGACACGAGTCACTTCGTCGACCGTAATAGAGGAAAACGCTTGAGGATCTGTAAGGCGTTCATTGCAGTACTCCTCAAAGTGCTCAAAGGCTGGAGTGTCTTGCACAATCAAGTCTTTTTCATAAATCTCTCTCCAAAAAGTCTCTGTAATATCAACACCTAAAGACGTGTCGGAAGATTTAGCCCTGGATTGAAACAAACGAGTGGGAGATGAAAGAAAGGTAGAGTTTTCTTCGACTGTCCTCACCCGAGTGATCAATTTCTTCCGTGCTAAAGTAAATGCGCGCAACTTGTCCACAGATTTCTGTTTTAAAAGTGCCAAGATAGACACATTCAGTGTGTGATGTTTGCGCCGCAATTGTCTAAGTATGCGTTGGGTTTTGTAACCGAAAGGTCCGCCCTTACGCAATGCATCAGTAGCACACTGAATTTTAGACACTTCTTGGCGGCACCACGTCATGTTAGTTTCTAATTGCTGTATACGCCTCTTGTCCTTAATGGATTTATTTACGGCGGGACTCTTGGGTGTCAGTACTAAGGCCGCGGCGTATACAGCGCAGTTGATGTCCCAGAGACTGCTCGAGAGAGAGATTTGCTCGTCAGTAAGTTTATTAAGTAGAGCTAGGTGTTCGGCTTTGACTTTGAACTTACTGTGTCTAATTGGGGTACGTTCAGGGCGGGACGAGATAGCATGGAAGAAATCGTTTCGGAGATTTCGTTCCGAAAACATTTCCTCAATCCTGGTTTCGGCTGGAATATGTCCAGGTGACACTGTTTCAGTCACAGCCGCAGTTGTTGCACCAGGTGCCGGAGTCACGAGTGGTAATCTCGACTGCCGTCTTCGTGATCGTCTCGCTCTTCGTCGAAGATAAGCTATATGGTCACGCAGGTTTTGTTGTGTCATGAAGTCCAATTCGGCATGGGACTCACACCATTTCGAGTGAACTCGGTTCATATAGCCTCTTCGGTGGGGTGACGCTGCTTCATATATCTGAAGCAGATCCTCCTGCTGCTCAGGCGTCCACATGTGCCTACGCCGAATGGTGGGAGGGATGTTGCTTCGCCCGACCCTTTGAGGGTCCCCATCCGAGAGGGACCCGTTGTGGGAAGCGATATGGTTTCCTGTGGTGTCTAGAACCATTTGTATATTTCATGGAGAAGTTGGCACCATGAAACGGTGGCAGGATTTATCAACCAGATGGTAGGATCGACGTTACCCCCGATTGGTTCCTGCCGTGATAACTTCGTACTAGCGATCCGGAGGGAAAGGGCGCTTGTTGTTGTTGTTGTTGTTGTTGTTGTTGTTGTTGTTGTTGTTGTTGTTGTTGTTGTTGTTGTTATGGGGTTTGTCAGGTCTTGACAAGCGTCCACTAATCTCAAACTTCAGCAACCTTTTGAGCCGCGTCATACTAGAGACTAGTGGAGCTAAATACACACGACTGCATCCCAAACCCTGGCGATATGCAGCCGCGGAAATTACGCCAGATCCAGTGCCCGCACAATGCGGAGCGACCCGAGCAGCACTGCTTTCTGCATCCTGCAGATCAAAGAGTTGGCAGAAGATCTACAGGCGGGAATGGACTCGATTTCCCTTCGATAGGAGGCTTTCATGCCACCCAAAACACCAACTATCAGGACTACAAGCTTAACTTTATACCCGGGATACAGCTTTCTAAGCTCGGACAAGAGGTCCATATACTTGGACCTCTTTTTCCTCCTCCTTGAGAGAGATATTCTTCTCAGCTGGACTTGAGAATTCGATCGCAAACATCTGTTTGGTCTCGATATCCAGGAGGGTTATGTCCGGCTTAGTGGCTGTCAGTAACCTCGAGGTGGGGAAGGAGTAATTCCAATAAATTCGGCACTTGGAATTTTCCACCACCGATTCTACGTCAGAAGGGACGTACGGTATAACCGGTATTTGGTCAATACCATATGCATGTCTAAGATGATAGTAGAGCACGCGGAGAGCAGCATTATGTCGAGACACGTAGCTCGACGCTGCAAGAGATGGACAAGCAGACAGAATGTGCATTATCGTTTCAGAATGGTGGTGGCACAACCTACAGAGTGTGGACTCCGCTATTTGGAATATGCGGGCCCTGTATGCCAAAGTATTTATACACCATCCTGACACGCAAACACAAAACCTTCTGTTTCCGATCTCAAACCAGCAGGCTTAAGAAACGAGAACGTGAGTTCGGTGGACAACTCTAGACTTTTAATATGTTTGTAGAACACAGAGTGCATACTTTTACTCATGTGTTCTTTTGTCAACATGTCTGTCTCGCCTCGTTTCACCGAACCGGTAACTCTGTTGTACTCCTCCCGAGAGAGTTGTACTCCAGCGTTTTCTCTGACGGGACTCAAGTCTGCCAGGTTAAATCTCGTTGCTGCTCTTCGCGCTGCCTGGTAAAGAAACGCCCCTTTGCCACTAAATTCGTGCTCACTAACGAATTTTAATAGTGGGTCCTGACTTCTGAGGATACTGTTAGCTGTAACCAGGACGAGTCGATCGTGCAAGCACTCCAGATTTAGTAATCCCCGACCCCCATTTTGACGAGGGAGGTAAATGCGCTGCACAGAAGATTTCGGGTGAAGACTTCGGTTGATGTTCATGATCTTTCTGGTTCTTCTGTCGAGATCCTTAAGATCATCAACATTCCATTTCATTACACCAAAAGTGTATGAAATTAATGGGACAGCAAGCATGTTTGTGGCAGCGATCTTTTTCTTGCCAGACAGACATGATCTCCATATCTGCCTAAGTCGTGCCATATACTTGCTGCGAAGGGCCTGCTTAATAAGAGTGACATCTTGGACACCTCTCTCACTGATGCCTAAAAATGTGTAAGACCCTTCGGCATTAAGATGTTTTATAATGCTCCCATCAACCAATTGAACGTCTTCACCGTTGTCTAAACCTTTTCCTCTGTAGATATGAAAAACAGCGCATTTTTCCAACCCGAATTGCATACCTATCGCGGCAGTGTACTCAGCAACAGTATCTAAGGCGGTCTGCAGATTCCTCTCGTTCGAGGCGTAGAGCTTCAAATCATCCATGTAAAAGAGATGGGTAATTTTGTGCTTACGCTTCGATGGGGGACCCGCCATGTAGCCACTGCCGCGCCTAAGCTCGATCGATAGAGGAAGAAGTGAGATGCAAAATAGTAGCATTATTATTATTATTATTATTATTATTAAACACGCAGGTTAACCTCTTTC